>JANZLQ010000017.1:22775625-22826585 GCA_026212715.1 Elanus axillaris | reverse complement strand
CGCCCGTCCTCCAAACTAGACAAGCCCAAAGTCCTTAGCTGCTCCTCAGAGGACGTTCCTTCCAGCCCTTTCACCAGAAAGAAACATGACTATCAAACTTTATTTTGAGATAAGTTTAACGCAGAGATGGTGGGTGGTATAGAGCTCCCTTTGTCCATGGGTATAGAGAGCTGTAGCTGCCCGTAGGACCATGACAGCATGCAGACTAGGGCTATGCGTGCTTCCTTATCTTCCAGTCAATGTCCTGTACAAAGTTGCAATGCTCTCCAGCTGAGTGGTAGAAGAAGGAGAGGACCGGTGCATGCCATGATCCGGTCATATCCCTGTCTGGGAATGTGGCTGTCAAAGACAGGAGCACCAAAGAACCGAGCAGCCACCCCCCATTACCGTGGGGTAGGCCCTGCCTCCCTGCCTGGGGCTCTCCCAGCCTCACGTCAAGGCTGTCCAACCCAGGTGTCTCTGACCGACCGGAGACTCCTGTCCTGGCCCAGCCCCGTCACTAACCCCACTGCAACGTGGACCTCTACCAGTGTTTTCCCCGCTGGGATGTGGACACAAGGGCTGGTGCCAAGAGTTCCTGGGCTACCTGAGGAAAAATGGTGCATGGCTTTGTCATGGCTGTAGGGAGCTCCCAGCTCCCTCTAAGACTGCAACGGGCTATAGGTTGGGACTACCTTACCTGTCCTGTAGTGTGCTGACAGCTCTCTGGCTGAGTGTTGGAGGAGGGAGAGGACAGGAGTGTGCCATGGTCTGGTCATGTCCCTGCCCAGGCAGTCTATTATCTGGCAGTAATAGGATTAGCAGCAAAGGAGGAGCAACTATCCTCCACAGCCCTGCCCTCTCTTGTCAGCTCTCGTTCACCTGCTGCTCATCTGCCAGCCTGGTCTGGCACAGCCCTTTTTGTACCCGTCCTGGGCCAGCCACAGCACCACCAACTCCCCTGGGACAGGGCCACCACCAGTCTTCGCTCCGCTGTGACATGGCCGTGACACAACCAGCACTGGTGCCTGGAGTTAGTGCTGCATCACTCTGACATGGTTATTATCTTCGACCATTCAGGCAAGAAGAAACAATTAAATAATAAAAATAAATAAATAACTGCCTCCAGTTTCAGTTCCAGTGCCTCAAAATGAAAGAGCAGGAGGCATCTGCCTGTGTTAGAATAGCTTTGCTCAGCATTATCTATATTGTTGGAACAGACATGCCATGAATTTCAGTTTGCTGCAATGTATTGGAAGATTTGGGAGCAATAAATACTTCCCCTTATTTATCTTCAATGAATTATCCTAACATGCAGTTTTCATTTATTTAAAAGAATAATTAAGAATGCAGAGTTACTAAGAACCTTTTCCAGAAGTAAAAGTTCAAGTATATAGCTTGACTGATTTTATACTAAACTCTGATTGTGTCTGTGACTTTCATTTATTTAGACACCTCAGAACTCAAACAGCTGAACAAAAACAACACATTAGGAACATGTTTTTTAAAGCTTGTTCCCACTCCAAGTTTATCTGCAAATAATACTCAAGATTCAAAGACTTATTTCAGGTGCTGTCCTCAAATATTATGCTCCAAGCATCTATTCACTGCAGCAAAAGTACAGTCCAGGAACAAAAAAAAAAGGGCACACAGCATTTTCTTCTTGCTTTGGGAAATGTTCAGCTTTCTAGCCTGAATCTCATAATACTTTTAGAGAGAGAAAATATATATTTTAGTAGACATTTCTAAATTTCCCAAGGTCTAAGCTTCATTCCCTGTGAATTCTGTGCCATTGCAGTCACAAAACTAAGCAGAGAATGTAAAAATGTATCAAAAATTGCAGAATAATAGACAGTATTTTGACTCTTGAATGGTCAAAATGAGTGGAGGGGTTTAGAGTTTATTTCCTTTGAGAAAAATAAAAGGAGAAATAGTTGGGGAAAAGCAAAATAAACAAAAACCGAAATGGTGCAGTAAATCTAGCATCCATGGGCCCACTTCCAGCTTCTTACTCTGAAACAGCACATTCCCCTTCACGTGCTTTCCCCATGTATACCCACTCATAGTTCTTACTTTTCCCCTTCCACATAGACTATACTGCCTGTTCTGATGTTAGTGTCATCAGATCCATGTATGTACAGAGCAAGCTGGATATTTGCTGGAAATGTCATATTTACAATGTATATGGACAATGTGTAAGTCTATGTGTATGTAGACTTCAAAAAACATCACTGGTTTTGTCCAGCTGAGCATGAATGTAGCAGTGTGATGACAAAAACCTTATTCCACAATTTCCAGAAACATCAGTCAAGTTGAGGCAATTTTAATTTCATCTGTTACTGGAATTATGGGAAAAGCAGAAATCACTTCCCTAATGGCCAAAACTGGCTCTGTCACAGCACTTGGACAACAAGCAGCCACATAACAGAAGTTTGGTCTGACAAATAGTAAAGTTTCATTGAATCTGCACACTGGTGCCAACTTCTGTCTCTAGCTTTGCTTCCTCTGCTCTTCCAATCTGTCTAGTAAGTGAAGGAACCTCATTAACAATTAATCAGCTTCTCTTGGACTCCGATGCCTGTATGTGTTTTGGAAGGCTTCTAATTATGGATGACTTCATTTAAGAATGCATTAAATGCTCTACAGATTTGAAAGGAATTCATCACAGCATAATTAGGCTAATAGCTCTTTGGTCATCAAGTGGCCTACCATTTCCCTCCTGATGGTGGTTTAGATAACGGTACTGAAAAATGTAATAGCTGTCTCTAATGACTGACTGACCCAAGATATTTAGGCATTGCTTAGAATAAATTGTTTGCAGGTCACAATTTTTTACTCATCACTAACAATTTCTGGCTTCACCATCATCACAGACAGCTGTCAATCAAAAATATTTTTGACTTGTAAGCAACGCAGAGGTTCCTCCAGCAGGACAGTGCGATGGGACATTATCCAGATTAAGAAGCCCTGCACAGGAAGAGGACACAGAGTCAACAGCTGATCTTTATTCGTGACAAGGTGTAGTTCAATACCTGTCTGTTACATTCCTGCCATCAGGCTGCAAGTTGGACCCTGGTCCATTCCTAGGCACAGCAGGAATAATCTTAATACAGCTACAGAGCTCAAGCCAAAAAAAAATTTGTAGAGACATCACTTACTGCATTTCCAGAGCAGGGACAGCCTCATGATCCTTTTGGAAAGCTGAGTGAGTAACATTTAATTTCAGTAGTCAATTCACAAAAGTAAGTGAGAGGAGAGGAGAAAGAAAGGGAGATTTGGTTCAGCTCAACAAAGACAATTATTCTTTTCAATCAAAGAATACCTACAAGAAAACCCCTCAGAATAATCCATTTTGCATCAGGCTAAAACATGTTTCATTTCATTTTAAATTATTAATGTCCTTTGATTTTTTCAACTTAGCTAATTTTGACATAAGCTGCTATTTCTAAAAAAAAAATAATCCATTTTTCCATTTAAAAGTCATGACAAGATTTTTAACATCTAAGACATTTCTCTCACTTCTTGGTAAAGCTACTTGACAGTTTCACCAAAATCTTCATTTCCCCTGCAGCCCTTTTTCAAGCAAATTCAATAAACATACACAGAACTTGCCTGCTTGCCTTCCCCAGAAAAAAATTCAAGTTGGGATTCTCTGGCCCGCTGCTAAAAACAGCCTGTTTCCATAGCTGTCACTTCCCCTGCAGTGAGGGAGTCTGCAACACCCCTAACGCCTCGCCACTTCTATTCAGCTTCTCCTCCCTGGCTGGCACGCCGCTCGCAGTGCCAAATGCAGGCAGGAGTTGGGAGCAGCCTTGTCTGCTGCAGTTCTGACTCACTTTCTTGGCCCAGCTTCAATCAGCTGGGGAATTCCCTGGAGGATGGATGTGTCGGCATCACAGCTCCTTCGCAATGTTTAGAGGTTAAAGGAGCCCAGAGGTACCGGTGGAAGAGGTCTTCTGCAGCCACCTGCATGGAAGCCATAAAAGCCTTTCTAGCTGCCAGCACCAAGGGCACCAGAGAAGGACTCTACGTAGCAAGCTGCAAACATCCTTCTGCCAGCAGACTTGCCTAAGAGTCTCTTCAGCCTGTTTCAACCCCTTTGCATCTGTATTTTTGCCCACAGAGAAAAAATAATCTTTTGAAATCCAAACTAGGCAGCAGTAAGTATTTTGCCTAGCAGAGACTGCTTTGGGGCAGCTAGAAGTACCCTGAAGGTAACATGAGATGGCGAAGAGCATTCAGCCAAAACGGATCCATGTCCCACCGGCACTGTTTGTACATCCTGCATATGGCAAGGGTACGGGGCTGGACCGAGAGAGAGCTCCCAACCCCAGCAAGTGTTTCCTTCTCACCACCCGTCAATGTCCAAGACCATAAAGCCTTTGGGGAATGAAAAAAACCTTTCTATCATTGACAACAAAGCTTTGTCCAGACTGGAGTCGGGCAACAAGTCTTATTTAAGCCATTTCTCATCCAGATATGGAAATGAGGGCTGGCAAGTTTGTCTTGATGTATCATGTTGCTTTTCTGACAGAAAAACAGATTAACTATTTCATACCCACATTTTCTTAATGAAACATTACAATGTTAAAATCAGAATAAAATAGCTGTAGTACTGAAGTTTAATTTCATCACCTAAATATGACTAAAAGTGCAGTTACTTTGACTTGAATATAATGCTTTTTCTAGTTCAAAACACATTGTTTTGAAGATTTTCGGTTGTGTTTTTGATCCTTTTTTTTTTTTTTTTTTTTTGAAAGAGAATTCTTTCACATGAGCTCATTTTTTTCCTGTTAGCTTTTTGTAGTACTGGCACATTGAAGAAGTCTGTTCTACTGATATCCAGACCAGATTTTTCTCTGAAATGAAGAATTTTGTAATCTTTTAGGAAAAATCCCAGACCACACAATTTTGAGAGGAAATGGGGGTTTTGTGAAGTTTTGCCTTGGTGGCTACTGGTTTATACAGTTCTAAAAATTTGATCCTAAGCCTGCAGCAACTGGTAGTACTGTATAATCTTGCGTCTCCATTGACTGCAAAGTCAAGGAAAATAATGACCCTGGTGTGTTCAGTAGGGCAGCCAAAGTCAATGGCTTTTTCTAGGCACAGTTGTTTGCATCCTTGGACCCCACTGTAACAGCTCAGTGTGGTCCACCTGCAATGTTATTCATGCACTAATATCATGGCTTTTATCCTTTGCAAATTGTGCAAAAGAAGGAGGAACACCTGAAAAAACTACACAAGGCAACAGAGAAAGATAGACTTGTTCAGTGAGAGCTTAGACTTCTTCAGTTCTACATTGGGAATTATAATTTCAGAACACTGGTTCAGGGTAAGTGATTGTGGTTTATGCTCTGTGAGAAAAGGTGAAGGAGATACAGACACTTTATAAAAAACTACAAATTAACTCATATCCATGGGTCAGTTTGGGATTAATGAAATCAGCTGCTTGACAACAAGAACCAGGCTAAACAGCACATCACATCCAACCTACACAAAATCCAAACTTGAAACAGTTGAAAGCTATTTGGTAAGCAGTGCTGCTTCTGTCTTTTGCCTCAGCACCATCTGTCTCTAGTGATTAAAGGAATGAAGACAAAGTCTGGGACAGGTACATGGAGCATTTGATGTTTCCATAGGAATGGAAGAGACCTTTGGTCATCCAGGACATCTATAATCCATTGTGTGAGCAGCCAAAAAGCAAAATGTTACTGATTCCTGTAACTTAAGCAAACAGTAAATTGCCCTGCTCTGGTTTTAGTGGTCTGATAGCCTTTCCTATTCAACTACCGATTGCAAGGAGAGGAAGGAAAAAAAATGCAGGGACAGTCATGCAAGCTCTGAGGTACCCTTCAAGGCAGGGTCCAGAACACACCTGCAACTTCATCAAATGCAAATGTTGGTTTAGCACTTGCTGGAGCAATGAGGAGGAGCATATTATCACTAAACCCCCTCAGAGATGCTGGTAGGTCTGGATCTCATGAAAGTAAGGAAATGCGGAAGATATTGGGTTAACAGAAGCACAGCAATTGACATTGACCTGCAACAGGGAAAAGAGAATGCAAAAGAGTTGGAGAAGCAGTGACTTTGAAGGTAGTCAGGAAGCTTTGTGATGAGGATTTTAGATCATTTCTGAGTTCATTGTATGTTTTAATAAAAATATTGCCAAAATAGGATACATTGCTAATCTATTTTTCAGCCTTCTTATTTTTTTTGTTGATACCAAGGCAGTGTTCTTGTACTGGCACCATACGCATCCATGCATTCGGGGGGGTGGGGGTGAGGGGGCAGGATTTTTATTCCTCTAGTTTGGCAATATTCCACTGAACTGACAGATTGATTTATTTATTTATTTATTCTAGAGAGACATTTAAGTGAATTGATTTTGAATCTTTGACATTGTAATCGATACATGTAAGAGAAAATATTAAATCACAGCTGCCAGTTTCTGCTGTGATAGTGGTTTTCTTCCTTAGTACCAGATAAGATCAGTCACTATCTAAATGAAACGTGCTGGGTAAACACATTTTACCTAAAAGCAAAGCTCTACCAAAACAAACAAGGATAAAAAGATCAGGGATCCCAAGTCCATCCAGTTCTACTGTGTCCCAGATAACAGAGCCCTCCCACCTCCTCTGCACTTCGGGCTCTCCCCTGAGCACTTGCCCAGTCCATTGGACTAACCTAAAACTGATCCAGGCTTATGTGAAGAAGAGGCTAAACTTCCTCCTTCTGGATGTAAATTAAACTGGGCAAGATGTGTCTGCCTATCCATTCAAAGCAATTTTACTCACCCTCTTCCTCGGTGTCCCATTCCTCTGAAGTATTGCTTCCCAGCACCGACATTTACACATAGCTCTTTGCAGTCACAAATGGAAATGTGAGATTGGGATGTTTTCATGGAAAGTGGCAAGAATTAAAGCAGTTTTGTATTGCCAAGGCTCATACAGTCATTTTGTGTCACTAATTAGTCAAATAACAGATGTAACTCCCACAGCATGAAGAGCTATGGTTGTTTTCCCTTGCTTTTCAATTACTGCCCTGTAAGCATCACATTTAACCAGGGACAAAGCGTGACATATGAGGTTATTGTTTTGCATATTTAGTGTTAACAATCCCTGTGATAAAAGATGTGTCAGGCTCAGTTCTCAAAACTCAAAGGGAACATGGGAAATAAGACACTGAGGCTGTGTCCATATTAGCAAATTAAGTATTGCCAGGCCCAAGTGCTGGAAATCCATCTCCTGCTAGACTGGTCCCTCACAAATTTTCCCTCTTGGCCAACAGTCCCTCCTGAAGCACAGGTCAGAGCCAGCACAGGCCAAGGACCATTGCACGTGTCCCCTGTTGTGGCAGACAGACACCGGACACTGTGATGTTGCCTCTTCCATGTAAGCTGGTCTCAAAGCTGGTGGGTGGACACTGGTGTGGTGTCAAGCACTGTGTGTATTGGGGGTTTTGCCCCCACTTCTACTTCCTCTTAAGAAACTGTGCTACACATTGCACTTCTACAGAAGTTTCCATCTATCTTCCTCTTTATAGGCTAAATGACCAGTTTACAGCTATTAGTTATGTTTATGCTGTTTGTTAGCTTTTAGTCTTCACTTCCTTGCTGGTCACACCCCACTGCTTGCTTCTCCTCACCTGGTTTTCCAGTAATCTATGTCCTTCTAAATCTTGTTTTCTCAGGCTGAACAAAACAGCCTCAGCTAATCTGCCTCTTGTGATAGACTTCTCCTCCTATTCAGCAATGAGCCTAGAAGTAAAGCAATGACATGCATCAAGAGCAGCATCCCCTCCTGCCTTGGAAACAAAAAGTGCAAGTGTCATAGATCTTTGTGTCCAGAGAGAGAATGATATTAATAAATAAATGTCATTCCCTTGCATCAGATCTAAAGAATACTTCTAGTTAATAAAGACAATCCTGCTCTATGCATTGTCAGGACGTTATAGGTTTTTCTTGCTTCACACATAATAGGAGAGATCTTAAAATATTTTCCCAAAACTGTAAGTAAAGAATGGGCAGGAATTCAACACATCCCTTGGGGTGGACTTACCAATCACGGAAGAGACTGCTGACTACCTTAGCAGCACAATTTCTTTAAAGTTTGAATTTTTAGCTGCTACTGTATTTGTCACATTTTGTTTGAACTTGTTAAAAGTCATTCCTACCAAAAACTGGACTTCTTATAAATAAACTGGTGAGTTGCTTTCACTGCAGTCTTGAGTTTCTTTGCATTCCATCATCATATTGTCTCCGTCTTTCCAAATTACAAGTTTGATTCTAACATAGGAGATTTTTAAGTATTTCCCTAGTTCTCCTCAGCTGAGTATTTGCAGGCACATCCATTTCTACATGCAATTACCCTCATACATTTGCACCACATAATGAATACTTGAGAGTTCTTCATTATAGAGAGACAGAAGTCAAGAGTCACAAACTAAGCAGCAGTTGATTAAGACTGCTCTGTTGAGAGCCCTGAACCTCTCCACAGTTCTCTGAGACAAACTAGGGAACAGTGTTTGAGCTTCATGTTGCAACACTGGAGAGGCCTTCTAAATAGCTGGGAGTGAGCAGTTATGGAAAGGGTCAGAAAACAGGCTGCTATCACTGTTTTAATGGATTGTGCAGGTAAAAGTAGGATTTGATTAAAAATATCCCAGAGTTCATGCTCCAAATTTTCATTTGCCAATGGAAAGGGATATTTTGCATTTGCAAAAGCAGTGAGTGCATTTAAGAATGTTATTAGCATCCTAAAATGCTAATCTCACACCAGAAAATTAAGCTGTGCTAGTGAACACACTTGGGTGCTAAAACCCAGTTGTCTATATACTGTTAAATTGTTAGAGCGGTCCCTGGCCAAATGCAGTTCCCCCAGGCAACTCCTGGATATGGTTCAGAAGTTAATGTAAGCCAGAAACTATTCCTAATAGGCAGTTTGGATACAGTCACCCTGTTTTGAAGGTTAAGATAGTTTAATAGCATAGATGCAGGTCATTCTGCGCCAGTTGGCTTCAAGTACCCGATTCTATTCTCTCACCATTTAATTAGCTAGTGAAGATACAGCCAAGCCCACCAAAGTGATCTTTTTTACTTCTTTGTCTTTGGTTATTAGACAAATCCTAAAAATGAATACTTCTTGCTAGGCATGTAAATCAATTTTCAGGGGTTAAGGAGGAGTCTGAGTGATGGGAGATACAAAGAAAATACTCCAGATTCACACAAGCAGCCTGCAGCAGAGGGACTTGGCTCTAGACCTCTCACAGCCCAGGTTAGGTAAATATACACTATTGGACATTAACCAGCCCAATTTTCCTTTTCACTAGACTAGCCTTTCTCTGATTGCCTGGCTACAGGTTTCTTGCCTATTTTACAATATTTTAGGCTTTATACTGGCTTTGGGTTAGTTATTTAGGAACTTTGAGAAGAAAAAAACCTTTTTCATATCTTTTTGCTCAGAGTATTTTCACATGCATGCAGCAAAGCAAGTCAGATGAGCAGTGAGGCTCTTTTCCCAATTTTCCGCTCTTTACCTCCTTGAATACACTAGAGAAAATACCAAGTTTGTGTATATTAGTCCATCCCTAATAGTTAACCTTAATGCATGGAAGGGGCACTCAGGGATGCTAACTGTCTTATGTTTTTTTGCTGATTATGGTAAAGTAATTCAAGGCACTTCACACCCAGCAGTTACCAGAACATGAGAAGGAAAAAGTGCAGATCAAGCTGTTGGCATCAGGACAGATATGCACAACCTGAGGTGTTTTCTTCCACCCCCACACCTCGCTCAGCAATCAAGACATATTCAATGCCTATTTAAAATAAAATAATTTAAAAGCCTGCTATTTTGCCAACTCTTCTTCACTTCCATTGCTCTAAATTATGCTATTTTCCCTGCATAATTATTGGTATGAGCATAATCTATTAATTCCAATCCAGCTGCCCACTGGTTACCACCAAGGATAATTTGCTTATGAAGGATACGTGCCTCTGCTCATTTGCAGACATATAAATGCATGACGTTCTGCTCAGTTCCCAAAGGGGAAAAGCAGTGCAGCATCTTCCATCAGAATTGCCACTCTCTCGCCTGCTGTTACTGTTAATTTGGCTGGAAGAGCTGTGGCTGTTGAGATTTAAAGGCTTGAGGAAATTCAGTCATTCTGTTGTTAGCGGACCTAATAAGCCGAACAAGTCCACGTGCTAACTTAGATGGTGAAATCCTGCAGTCTATTCCCAGTTGAAGTCAGTGGGAAAGAAGCCAAAGGAGCCTGTGAAACTTTGGTTATTTCTGAATGCACGACTAGTAGTCAGTCTGCCTGCATGTGACCAGCCACCAAGAAATAAGCATTGATTAAGCTATGGTCTTATTTAAGAAGTTTAGTGCTGGCCACAGCAGTTGAGATGGGATGAGGTTGAGCAGATTGAAAAGAATCTCTGTACACATTCTCATTGTTGTCTACGCTCCTTCAGTGTGATAGAAAAGGATATCCACAGACGTATCAGAAGAGAAAATCCTGTTCAAAAGACAAGCGAGCATTTCATGAATTCACATCAGAGAGAGATTCATGGGGAGGAAAGGGTTGAGCGGGATAGCTCTTATGATATTTGACTGTCCAGTTTCATCATTTTTAGAATAAAAACTTACCATTTTACCTTGTAGGAACCATTTTTCTTTTTATAGTTTTGAAATGTTGTATTATACACTAATAAAAATAGAAAGTGACCTATTTTGACTGAACTGAAACTACTCTTTTTAAACCACAGAACTTCACTGAAATATTTAAAGGGACGACAAATTTCAGAAAGTATCTAAAACCCCCATGATTTCCTTTTGTTCCATTCATGCCATGAATGCATCCTATAGAGAGAGAAAGGGTGACATCACCATCTATAAGCCAGGGGAACTAGCACATGTTGGCTAAGGAAATAATTAGGAGCAGCTAGATGAAATATAGCAAAGGAAATGCCACGTGGTCATCAGTAAATCTTCACGTGTCCATAGAACAGGTCCATGGGAAGTGAGAGAAGATCTCAGTTTGAATCACAAAGGAGTTCACCTCATCCCCTTAAACATATAAATGATGCTATCAGGATTGCTGAAAGTGGAGAAGCCTAGAAGTTCTCCCAGCTACCCCATGTAAAACACCACCCAGCCAGTCTGAACCACAAACTGGTGTGCAGAAGGCAATAGCATGCAGAGTAGAAGGGATCAAACATCAATTTTCTGTTTTCATACCCTTCCTCTCACAGTGCACTGTGGGATGTTCTGCCTGGAAACATTTTTTTCAGGACTGTTTTAAACTCTATTTTGTGAAAGGAAATGGAAATTTCCTGAGAAATGAAATTTCCAGGTGTCCTTTGACCATCTGCAGTGATGATAAGTTCCAGGAAGTTTGGCAGCTTGAGATGTGCTCATCACCACCGTGTATTTTACTGCTGGCACAAACCAGTGCGCACAACGTAACACAGACAAGTTGTGCCACAGTGTGGCACAAAGCTGCTTTCCTCAGAAATACAACCGATATAGTCACCACCTCAACACTTTGAACAACAACCTGAAACCACCAAAGTCACAAAAGTTTCTCCCATTCCGCTGAATTAAGCTGATATTTTATCCCCAGTTGAGAATGGAAAATGCAGCACCTTTCTTGCCCCTGGTAATCTGTAGCATTACCATCTTCCAAAGAGTGAGTCAAGATCCATTTAACTTACTGCTCTGAAACAGACCTTTTTACTTCTGGACTTTCCTTCCTGGCATTTGTGAGCAGCTGCTGCAGGAAGCTCTCTATTGCTCTTCCCAATGCAGAGCTTGCTAGAACAGAAGCCTTTGGCCTTGGCATAAGCACAGGAGATTGATAGTCTGCTCCCACGCCTGCCCAAGGTATTTTGCAAACCCCCAGCCATCTGGGCAGAGAAAGCACTTCCTTGGAAAAAATGCATCCCCCACTGTGAGCAAGCTCTAAAAAGGGGTTGGATATTGAATGCTAAATAATAAAAGTATGCATCAGCACTTTAACTGAAAAGAAGACAACTATACTCTGCAGCAAAGCTTTCCTCCTCCATCCTTTTGCATTTGTCAGGTTGCTTCTCTAACTCTGTCTAGCACACACAGCAAATCCTTCTTCATCCTGCCTCAGTGCCTCCATGCCTTGCAGAAAGGCACTGCTCCTATAAAGCGACTTACGTTCTCGAAGGGTGGAGTTAGAGCCATGGTCCATCACTACAGCAAGAGCAGAGCTGAGCAACCTACTGGTAAGGTATGCTCCTTCCCCATCTATTCCACAACATCATAAGGTACTTTTTCTTTTGGTAAGTGCAAGCATAGTCAAGACAGATCTCAATAACTGCAAGAATTATTTAGATTTTGAGTTAACAGAGTCTTTTCTGCCAAAGATGTTTCATCTCCTTAAGACTATGTCTTGAGGTAAGCTACCTCTGCTTCTGGCAATTCTACATCCACATTTGAGGTGCAATAGTGGTAACTCATATTTGTTCAGTGATTTATGTCAAAGACATTTTGAAATCCCTCAAGAGAACCATATAGATGAGACTTATCAAGGAATGGAACTAGCTATGAATTTTCTCGTGACTTTTTTTAGTAAGAAGACACTGACTTATTTATAAATAAGAAGTTTACTGGTGAAAGTGTCCCCAAAGAACAGTATAGAATTTTTTTGTATCAGCAATGGATTTTTTTCTGGCAGTAATAGAAGATGCAAGAACAGTCTGGTGCTCAAAGCATTCAACTTTGATATGACAGACAGGCCTACAGCAACCTGGTGCAAACCAGAGCTGAAAACTGGAGTCCCATCCCAAAACAGCCCACAGCCAGTAACTCATAATTTGCACTCAGATACTCAAATATCCCCCCATAGCTGCTGACACTTCCCAAAGTAGATTGGGAAGTTTTCTAACACCTTCCCACTGCAGAAACACTTTTTCCTGCTCTTCTCTATTAAAATTTCTATGAACATGAACCCTCTCCCACAACTTGAGCTGGGCATGAAAGCACTATTTCCATGCCTTCTCATACTTTATTTGCAGAGCAGGCACAAGACCAAGGGCTTCATTTGAGTGAGATCCAATAATTTCTCACCTAAGCTTGAACATATTTTCATATATAATAATAATAATAATATACTGAACCATGTCCCTGCATATGAGGCAGAGGTACAATCCCAAGAAAAGAAACAACACTCCAAATTAGAAGCCCAAAGCTGATGCCTCCAGCACATTTCCTACCCAAGACCAGCTCATGTGGCTACACAACAGACGCTTCTTTTCCTCACTCTCCTGACTTCCTCCACCTTCAGCACTTCATGTATGAGCTTTTCCACTTAAATACTGGTTAACGCAGAATTGTTGTCATTAATAAAAAAGGCCTCCTGAGTGACTAATTCCTCTGTTAGAACAAGGTAGGTGTAATAATGACTTCATTTGGGAACTATATGACTGCAGGGTAGAAAAAAAATTAAAGAAATAAATTATTAGATATACAAACTTTATTTGGGATAAGTCTTAGAAGGTTCTTTTAGAAGCAATAATAACAATTATAATTAATGAATACACTGCCAAGTATTGACCAAAAGATACTTACAAGTTCACCTTTCAGTTCCTCAATGCCTGACTACTCAATTTGTTTTCTTATTAAAATCCAAGGGCTTTGTGAAAATGCCTTTGAAAACAATCATCAGGATACAAGTACTCCTTGTAAAAAAAAAAGAGCAAGAATCAAATTTCATGCACTGTTTCCCTGTTAATGCTTATTGTTTTAAAAGTTTTTGTGTGGTATTTTAAAATCAATGCCAAGACAAAAAAAAAAAAAAAAAAAGTACTGTCATATTTGCCTATCAGATAAATCAGATATTTGAAGACAATTGTATAGCCAATGAAATGACTCTGGGATCTGCAAAAGGTCTGAGTTGGGAAATCCTAAAATTACCAGGGTAAAGTTATTTGGAGAATAAGTAGAATGAGGGTTAATCAAGAGAAGAGGAGGAATAACCTGATAGTTAATTATAATCACTGAATAACAAAGGATCAGACTATGTTGTCCAAAGGATAAGCCCAAACAGTGATGAAATACAGAGGAAAAAAAACCATAGATTTGTAAATCAGAATTCAAAGAATTAATTTAAATCATAATTTTCCTGGCATAATTTTCCTGTCCACTAAGAACATTTATGCTGCTGTATGCAAGCAAGAGTACATTAATTAGAATTTGCAAAAAAGGATGCTGTAATTAGAATTTGCAAAAAAGGATGCTGGGGTGGGTCCATCCTTCCCAGTCTTTCCACAAATATTCCAAGAAGGGACATTCAGCATCCTTCATCAGTGCTCATATCACACTACATGCTTGGGTGAGCCATCAGCAACAAGGAGTGAAACCTTGAGTTTGAGTGTAACACACATTAATTGCTATTGCTTGAGCCAAAAACATGCTCAGTACTGAAGACTGTAGTGGTCCAGGTGGTAAAGGGAGACAGAAATGTACCTTCAGTACAGATTAAGGACAGACAGCTTTGAGATATGGGACACAAGGAAGTCTTCCTTCCATGCAGAGCAAGCCCAGAGAATACTGTAAATTATGGAAATGTAGCGAAGGATGCAATTAAATATACTAGTAAGACTGTCTTACCTGCTGGCAGGTCAATACACAGTATTATTTGCCTTAAGTCCCTGCAGGTAAGGTCTATTCAGCAAAGGGAAATTTCACAAAATTGAAAGTGTTTCTCCTTCCTTTGTAGCAGAGGACATGCATCATACAGGCATTTTTAGCACATAAATCCTCTGCTATTGCCAGTACCTTCATTATCAGCAATGCCCTTTTCTGTGGGACCCTGAAGTTTCCAGAGTGTTCGCACAGAACTGTGCTCTTTAGCTCTTAAACTGAGTACGCAAAAAAGGCATTGATGCAACTTCTAGTCCTTTTGCCTTTGGTTTGCTAGCAATCTCCTCAAAGTTTGCAACTTGTTATGTGGCATGGATCCTTCGAACTAGCTGTCCATAACAGTTTGCCTGTGATTATGAAACAAACAGATTTCAATCTCTCATTGTCCTTTTCATTCCTATGTGCTCATGCCTTGAGAATTTGCTTCATTAGATTATACGCCAGATTGTCAAACAATGGTTGTTTCACATTTTTACCTCTGTGTCGGATACGTTAGAGCAAAAGGTTTCCCTTGCTAATTAGGATATAAACAGCAGTGCTTGACATGCGGGCTTTGTTTCCACGTGCAGCTGCCAGATGGACTGGAGCAGAGGATGTCTAAGTATGTGACTGCAAGAGCAAGCAAAGCAAATACACAGCCTCCTTAAAAATAGAAACATTTACTGCAGGGAGGTATTACCCTTTCTGTACAAATGTATCTGGGCTTCTGGAAATGAGCAAACTGTGGCAGAAGTACATTATGGGACTTCCCACAAAGTGCACAACTCTTAGGTCCAAGCCTTTGCTTTATATTGCTGCCACTGCTGTGTGAGTTAAGGGGAACTGTGTGTGAGTAAAGATGATAAAAGTTCTTGGGAAAATACCAGGTTTCTCCAAACTTCTTCCCAGTGCAGTTAAGCAGATAGCCCAAGTCAGCTCTGAGGCTGAATGTCGTACAAAAAACACAGTACTCTCCCAAGGTATGAGTCTTTCCTCCAGAAGAGTTACTGCTGCTAGCATATACCTACCCCAAAATATGATGCTGCTTGTTCTTGTTTGGCTGCAATAGCCCCTGAACTAGGGCTTGAGAGGTTATTAGCCCCATCTCTTCCTCAAACTGGTCTGTCCACCTATATCAGGTACGGGCAGGTGTTCAGATTTTTCCTCCTGAGATAGATTAGACATAGGGCTTTCATATCCTAGGTGGATTCAGCAAGTCTTTAACATCATGCACTGACTTGCAGATGAAATGGAGGACAGACTTCCTAACTTCTTTGAGCAAACTCTCCAAGTGCTCCTCTTGCCACACTGAAATACATAACCAATTTTTTGTTCAACCTTCCAACAAGTACCAAATAAACATGCTAGCAACTGAAAAGCCAATGAAGACTCAGCTCTGACTTTTTTTCTACTCTATGTATTTTATTTGTCCTTTAACACCCAACTACAAAGTGAATGATGATAGATGATTTTTCAATTTGAATCATGATCACTGTTAGATGTTAAAGGACAAAGGAAATAAATCATTCTGAAAATACATAAGAAGGTGATGGTGTTTTCATCATTCAAAGCTCCTTCCAAGTTGTTGGCAAGTCTTCCCTGATGATAGTAATTTCATGGTCTTTATCTCTCCTTGAGGAGGAAGCGCACTTGACGGCTTCGATTTTTTGTTATCAGTATCCTGGTGATTTTTCAGGGTAAAAAGGTCAAAAACCATGTGTAACATTAAAAAGAAAAATGTGAATAAGAAATAAACAATGCAGGTGCAGGGAAGATGAATTTTATGCTCTTTGGAATTTCTGTAAGAGGAAAAGTCCCTCATCAAACTAGGTTTTCCTTGCAAACTAAGGGAAGCAAATCAAATTCAGTTCTGGCCAAGCTAGGTTCTGAAGGTTTTACCACGAGGTACCTGCCAACAAACCATACAGGTCTGTGTCATCTCCATTTGTGACCATCTGTTGGAAAGCTGGAAGTGCTCGATGCAGCAGAGTTTTGCAATACAAGGGCATCTTCTTTGGGGCTCTGCCTCCAAGTCAGTGAAGCATTGATATTATGTCTTTCAGCCATTATAAACCAAGGTTAGGAATAAGGTTTTAAATGCTGAAAAATGTGCAACACATTTTTCTACAGACTATTCTGTTGCTGACATATTGAGCATTAGCATTGTCAGAACCATCTTTGGTTTATATTTGGTGTCCAGCAATGCAAAGCATTTAATCTGAGTTTCATTACAGAAGCAGCAGTTAAAAATATTTTTCACTTTAACGGAGACTTTCCTTAGCCTCCTGAAGTAGCTTTACTTTGTAGATCAGCACTAATTCTCCAGTTTTACAGCTGAATGATCCAAAAGTCTGGGTAACTCCCAATATTTATATTCTCCATATCTCCAGGATCATAAACATGCAAAGTCAATTGTGGTATCACAGATGAAAACAACAGTCCTGTATTATACGCGGTCATCCACATTGCTTTACTATAGCATTCATATAAGCCTCCTTGTCATCCTCTTTAGCACAGATGGTGGATCCCTTATGCTGATACTGGTCCCACTGGAGTCCCTTTAAGCTCAACAGCCAGGGAAGACAGCTCACTGTAACTTGGTTATTCCACCTAAATGACAGAGCAGGCCCTCCAAGACACAGAAAGATGAAGATATTTAGGACTTTGCAAGGATATTTTACCATTTGAGGACTGTGGAGCAGGCTGTGGCTTACATTTAGGTTCTGGAAAAAAACTCAAAAATCCTGTAATAACTGTTGCTAATAAATTACCACATAAATGCAAAGGAAAGCGTGCCTTAAACCAGCATATTTCCAGAAAACATGGAATCAACTTGCTGACTTTTGCTTGGGGTTTGCAAATACCTATTGATACCTTACCAAAAAAGCCCTGGCTTTATAACCAAGGGTATCACAGCATAAATCAAAAACCAGAGTGTAAGTGAAATCTGTATGGACAGTTTTGGTCATTATCTTTTACTGATAAACCCACTTGATAAAATTATCATCTGTTGCAGGCAATGGGCAGAAACATAGTTTACCACTGCAGTTTTTTTCACCCATCACCACACCTAAATCCTCAAGCGCAAATATAAACTGAAGTCCTACTCTGTGCCACACAGATGTCCTGTGCTGGCAGAAAACAAGGCAGGCTGTCATAGCTAGAGAACCATGCTGCTGATACCTGACCATAATGGATTCTTCTACACATAACATGAAAATCTTCCTCTAGATATTTAAAATATAGCCAGGAAAGAGACATTTGCTTCTGAACTTGCACACTAGCTTGTGCCATCCAGGTAGTTACCTGTTTTACAACCTCCATCAGCATATCAACACACCTCCTTAACACTTCTGAGGATCTGGAGTCAAAGGCTATTGTGAGAAGATGCACTTGAACTGTAGGTCTACTCTTCAAATTTACTTATTTGCCATTTTGCCTAAGACACTACCAAAACACCAGAAATTGCTGGCTTCTGTATATCATAAGGATCACAAGGCAACCAATTTAAGCAATATTATTGATAGTGAGTTCAATGCAGTACTCACTCTTCCATCTGTTACAGAATAGGCAGGTTTTGTAACAAGATGTTCTGTTTCTGTATCTCCTTCTCCTTCCAGCATATTGCATGTGTCTCATCAATGCATCACCTCTCCAACTCATTAAACATCTGTGCTCAGAAGACCTCTTTTTTCCCCTGCTTCTGTTCATTAATTTTCCTTCTTCCTTTCTCCCATTGTTTCTCTCTGCCATATTATTTTTTATGTCTCTGGAGTATTAAGGGATGGCTAGGGAGAAAATGTTGTTTGTAGTACAGATGATATAGTGCACAAAATCCTATTGTTCTCATATGAATAGAAGCCTGCAGCAGACCTGACTTAATTTGTCAGCAGTCTATGTGTAATCATGTTTTAGAAAGACTTAGAAAAAATTTGGGACCAACCTATTTAAAACCCAATTAGAAGGACATGGAGCTAGGTACAGGTTAATGACTCAAGTCAAGGATGAAAAGTACACAAGCCTATGGTGCTTAAACTAGAGCATTAATAACAGACAGAAAAAGGGGAAGCATATGATGGCAGTCAGGAAAGGCTGCACTTTTTGAACTTGAACTTTATAGCTCCATGCCTTCCATGTAAATTTTTCAAGGAAAGAAGGTCTTCAAGCATGTTTAAGCAAGGCTCCTCCCTTTCTGGATGCTGTAATAGTAAAAAGACCAAACAGGTCTTCAGGCAGTGAACATTGAAAATAGATGTTGAACAAAAAAAGACCAGGCTATCATGTAATACAAATCGGCACCTTTCCACAGACATCAAAGAAGAAGTAGCAACTTATACAAGCCGGATAGAGGTCTCAAAGAGAAACCAAAGTGGTGTCAGTCTTGTTTTGGAAAGACAGTGCTGTCCATCTCTCCAAAGTGAAAAGGGTTACTCTTAAATAAAGAGCCCCAGCAAAAAAAATAGCAAAGGCTTTCACCTTGATCCTTAGTCTGCACAGTCTGCAGGGTAGGCATCATTGGCAACTGTAGAAGTGAATAAATCAGGAATTCAGTTGCAGACTGAACAGTGACCATTACATCTGAGGACAATATCACATGTGGTGAGATGATTTGAGTTTAAGGTTGTTGGGGCTTTTTTGGAAGGAATAATGCAATTATAAATGGCAATTTGCCATTGGCTACATTAAAACTTTCGTACATTAATAAGGTCCCAGGTTTGACCATCTGGATAACATTAGCGAGATCATTTTATCCAGTTACTCCCTGTACATAACCTTATTCCTTCTTTTTTAATAAAACATGTTTTCTATGTGGCCAGTCTGAAGGCACCATAGTGGCCCAACCCCAAAAGAAAACCTTTACTATCTTTAGCTCATTTTGATCACCTTTCTCTGAACAATTTCTACTTCTGTTATATCTTTTTTATGAAACAATATTAAAAGGTAGGAACCAAGGTTGAGATGCAGCACTGATTTATATGCAGCAATGAAAATGACCCTAAGTATTCCCTACACCTTTATTACTGAACAGTCACTTCATCCTGTCACTGCGTATTACTGACCTTCAGCAGCAGTGCCATGCAATCTCCCAGTGCCATATTCATACTCATGCAGTGGAGGTGTCCCCCTTCTTCTGGCTATTTTTATTTCCTTCCCAAAGCATTGTGAACTGATATTAATCTAGCCAGGCCAGTTAAGTCTATACCTGCAGTGTTTCATAGTCCTCATTACTGCAGTTAAGGTGCCACTTACTGATTCATAAATGTAAGATATGACAGCATGCAACAAACATGAGTAGCACATGTTTTATAGACTGTCTTACACACGTTAGTAGAAAGTGTTAAAGGTGGCATCCCTTGCGACACAGGATTGCCACCTCTGCCATAAGAAGTGACTGATACTTCTGTGCTATGACACAAGTCAGGGCCAGCAAGGGAGGCTGCGGATGTGCTGCACCGATGAGCGCATTTTAAAATAGATAGGGCAATGGTGCTGCAGGTATGTGAGATTAGGTAAAGGGCCTGGCTGCGTGTAGGAGTGATGCTGATGTCTTTCAGTAATATTGGAAATTATTTCCTCACAAGTGTTAGCTCCCACACTCCTGGCAGAATCACTCCTGTTGTCGAGGTGAAGAAAACGTTCCCGGCAAGCGCTTCACCAGAGACATTCAGGTGTTACTCCTCTGGGAGGAGCAAGGGCAGAATGATTTACTGTTTGTTCTCTGCTTATCTCTACCTGCCCGAGGTAGGGCACACAGACTTGTCATGAGAGGTGGGAAAGGTTATTTATGTGTTTACCACTTCCTCTGGTGTCCTAAAATGTCCCCTCCTCCTGGCGAGTCATCTGTTACCTCAGCATCTCTCTTAGGACAGTACCACAACGGATACTATGACTCGGTGCCATGTGCAAAGCAACAGCTGAATTGGACAGATTTTAGAAAGTATTAAACTTGCTGCTTGATTATGCTCAGTGGGGTCGCCTCTCTGATCAGTCCAACGTGCATGGCTCTCTAGAGGCTTGGGTAGATAAAGCTGAGGATGTTCTCCTTTTACTCTTGCTGTTTTGAAAAAACATTCACATCTCTTTGTCTTCACTTGCTTTCCTCTTCCTCTCCCCTCATTGCTCATGGGCATCTAAAAGGCAGCAGAGACATAAACAGGCCTTTTCCCAGCTGTCCTCTCATTTTTCAGAGCATTCCTAGTTATAAGAACAGAAACTCAAAAGTTTAAAAAAAGCCTCTACTTAAATAACCCTATTGAAAACCTGTCTGAAAGGAAGACACTTAAAAATGAGATAAGTGGTACATTCAGACTGTGATAGGACTATTTTAAGAGTCCCCTTCTTGGATTCTTTTTTTTTTTTTTTGAGCTCAAGTTCAAAGATGACAACACAGTAACTCCTCTGAGAAGTAAAATATGTGGATGACTTTGATAAATGAAACTATTCTTTCCTATGATTAGCCTATAAGGAAAAAGAACACTAAATAGGACTAAACTCTTCCACAGCAAAAAATAAAATAACCAGAAAGGAACAAACTGAGCAGATAGTCCCTCTGACTGCCGTTCAGTGGTGACTGTAGAGAAAAACAGAAATAACCTGCAAAGAGGGCTTACCCCTGGGTGTGTTTAGTCGGTAGCAGTGATCAAAACATATAAGAAACCTAAGTGCTTGTCTAGAGCAGGGAAACCTGGGATTGCTGCAAATTGCTGTAACTTTCCCAAATCAATTGCTCTAATGCAAGTCTGCAAAAAATTCAGGAAAACACTCCATTGTACCTGGGCTGCAGCATTCAACTCCCCTGAATCAGGAACAGCTCTGAAGTACTCACATGGTAAGAACAAAAGTCATCGTGCCTGTGTTTAATGGTATTTCTAGATCTTGTAGAAATAAACATCCCAACTACCAGGGAATGCAATGACCTAAGAAACCATGATGCTACTTAGAACCTCACAAAATGTGAAGAATTACTCACCTCACAAAACATGGCATTCCCTACAGGGCATTGCTTGTTTGGGGTTATTGCCCAGGAGAAAAGATGGGTTGTTGCCTTTGAGTCGCTTGCTGTTCAAGCTACGCTACCTACCTTGACAATCTTCTTAAAACTCTTGCTGGTTTTGACATTTATTTTAAATCTCTAGCTCCAAGAATGGTGACAGTATGGAAATATCAAACAACAACTGTTTTTCCATGTGTTTCCCACATGCCTGGCAGAAGGTATTTCATAGGAAACAAATATTGTGTATTCCTTAGACCCAAAAATTTCAAAAGTTTAAAAATCCTTAGAAGACCTTTTTCTTCTGTAAAAAAATCATAAGTTCTGATACTGATTCATGGTTTTGGGATGGTCTCCTTTGTGATTTTGGTTATCAGTACTGGGAACAGCTGCAAGGTTTAATTCTTAGTCTCAAGATAGGCCCAAATAAACCTTCTGAGAAGGGTAAACAAGTTGTTTGACTTGTTCAGCTCAATAAAAACAAAGCCATCAGCTTCACTGTTAATTTTTAGCAGAAACATCCAACTGTGAACAATATAAGAAACAGTCAGGGGAAAAAAAGCCACATGGATCTTTTTCATCTGGATCCCCAGACACAGTTCCTCTGCTGGGCTGCTAACACTTACACAATAAATAATGGTCCAAATTTATCCCAGGTGTAATTCAGCAGAGTTACTACAGGAATGAATTGCTCCATTCAGATGTGATTACCCCTATTTATTATAAACTCTTTTGATAACTTGTTATAAATCTTGAGTATTTCTAGCTTCCATGCCAGCAGTACTAGCAACCCGCTCCATGCGACTGCAGCAGAGGCGGCAGTTTGGCTGACAGAGAAAGAGATTTTCAGGCACAGATGTACTTTGCTGCTATCTGAGGCAAGATAAAGACTGCATTCAGAAAAGGGGTCATTTTAGAGCATTTGTAAGGAACTTCATATTTTAATGTATTTGTTTAGTGTGCAGTTGTTGGGAGGCCTCCAGTGGTCTCTGGATATGCCAACCTATTCTGCTTTTGCACACAAATAAGCAAACAGAAGGTCTGCAGTAAAAAACTGCAGACTAATGTGATGGTCTTGATGTTTGGATGTGATGTACACATTCCTCCTCATCTCACCCTGCAAAGCTGGAAAAGCTCTCACATAGCAACTGCCACCTTGAAGGGCTAAATCCTGTCACATGCTGTTGTCCCCTCCACCGCAGCCCATCCAGGAGAGCACCCGCTCCTGTGCCTGGTGCAGGACAGGGAAACCTTCAGTCTCCAAGAGCTGGCTGTTTTCCCAGATGCTTATCATCCCATACAATCCCCAAAGAGCAAAAAGACTCTGGCAACACAGACGAAGCCAGCTTGAAAAGAAGTGTAGGAGAAGCCTGGAAAGCTGGAACGGGGGAAGAGAGACCTTGCAGTGAGAAGAGCAGCAGTCTGAACCTGGCTTGCTACTGCCAGCAGTCATCCCAAGTCATCACCACCCTGCCCAGCTGGGACAAGTGTCCTCCCCTGGAAGGCCCTGGGGAGAGAGCACCTCTCCAGCCAGGGACAGCCAGGTGGGTGAGCGGGGACCCGGGTGCTGGGTCTGACAGTGCGGGGCATTTCTCCCCAGCATGGGTGGTACCAGCACATGTACATCTGGAGCACCCACATCTCCCATGGGAGGGGAGTGCAAGAGGGGACCTGCACTCCCAGCATTACCCCAGCCATGTTATGGAGGTTTATCTGTTAATTGATATTGAACCTGAAAGCACTGTTCAGTGATTATCAGTTAACTACATGTGATTACCAATATATTGCTTTGAACACGATTTAGGTTTAAAGCACACGAATCTACTCCTTGTAAAAACCAGTAGCATTATTTTTTCATGACACCAGTAAAATGTCTCATCATATTTAATGGTGACTGAGACCCTTATTTCCGCTGATTCTTTGTTAGATCTCATAGGGAACATAAAATACAGTGTAATAGCACTGCAGTGTAATAGCATCATCCTTACCCCTCCACTACTAACAAAACAGTACTGCAACAAATCCGTTTTTAAATTTGTAGCTCATTTATCCATTTACTAATGTGCCTCAGAAACGATTTACAGTTAACTACCTGGTGGATCTGGAGGAAATACAGACCTAATATGGCAAGCCATTGTATTACACCCATTATGCTTTCTTCTTCAACAGTAACATCTTCGATCAAATTAAATCCAATGCTAAACTTAACAATTGTAAGCAGAAGCTTGCCAGCTTCCTGTTGACACCCTTTAAGCACAGCAATTTTGCAAATGGGTATGCCAAAAACAAATCCCCTGAGCCTTGTTTATTTTGCCTGGTAATTGATGAGTAACCTTGGGGTACAGATATGCATCACCCTGATGGAGGCTGAGCACAAGCACTTATTGTGTTCTTTTGTGGGTAATGGGTTTCCTTCTGAGAGCCTCAAAAGCTGTTTCCTCTTACAAGCATGCTAACATGAGGCACAGGGTGACAACCATTTTATTTTCACTGCAGAAAAGGGTAACAATCTGGTTAGCGATCTGACCTCCCATCTAACCACTCCTGTTTGGGCACAACAGAAGGAAGACCTGCATGTGTCTTGACAATCTATTTGATTGAACTACACAGAAAAAATAAAAAATCAGGACATGTTTTTCCAATTATTGATTTTTATGCTGTTTCATGTTGTCTTTCGCAGCAGCCAGTTTTGCTCAAAGCTCTACCTCACCTAAAATCCAGAAAGTGAAGAAAGATTCCCCTTTTTCTATGACTTGCCAGTTAGTGGCTTCCTGACCCAGACATCAAATTATTTTGTATAGTTGTCTATGGACTTTTTTTCCCTAGAAGTATGTAACTGCTTTTAATATTTGTTGTTGTAGAGTTGTGCATGCTTTGTAGTTTGTATCCTGAGACTGAAATATCACCAAGCAACTCTACTTGTCATACAGCCCAATCCAAACACTTATAAGGATCTATTCAAGTCTGAAACAACTCTGGGTAGAGTTTTAAAAAGATTTAATTTTGCAGCGCTGTCATACAGGTCTCTTTTCGTAAGTGATAGAACAAAGCTTTTTAGCCTCAGAGGATGAGGTCAGTCCCTACACCAGCTATGAGTGACTATAGCTATTCATGCACATCTACAGCTTCTTGGGCTTTCACCACTTGAATTTAAGAAAAGAACTGCGAAGGTCACCTTCCCACAAGCACATGCTTTAGCAGCTGTTGCATCAGCAGTTACTAGTTCTACAGAAAATAGGATGTTTCAGAAACAAAGCAGATTCAAGAACACCATGAAGACACTAAGACACCTGATGGGAACGCGGTTATTGTTCATCCTCCCTCCACTAAAGCAGACAATAGCAGATTTGTACTCCTGTGGAGGCATGAGAAGGTGAACAGGAGGAATGCCTACCACGAAAGATACGCCACACAGAGAAAAGGCACAACCAACTTTCTTCCCTTGGCAAATGGAGACATACCATTAACTACACGAGGACACAAAGGAATAAGAGACTGCAGTGGCCTGAACAGCAAAAATTTGCATGCAAAGTCACCTGCCTAATACAGAATGTACTTAGGTCTACATGTGATAAATAGGCCCAGATCCATTAGTCGTTAGATTGACTCCTTGTTAGCCTACCACAAAAGCGAAGGAAGGAAGAAAGGGAGGTGTTCACAATGTCAAGACAAAAAGGCTTGTTTCCTTCTGCAGCCAACAGGAAGAACAAGGTGACCCCTTTCACGAGTAACTCAGAGCAGTAGGCTCCTGTGTAGAGATCCCTACATCTTGAATGATATTGAATGGATCTCCTACTGATTGTGCCTGTTCTTCTTGATGATCGTATAGGGACCTTGGACTAACATATCACTTTTGATACCTTTGCCCACATGCGGACATCTACAAAGTAAATATCTGTATTTCATCTAATTGTCCAGGCTCTAAACTTAATGGAGGATTACTTTGAACTCAATGGATAGTATAACCATCTCAAGTCCTTTTCTTTCACTCTCAGACAGCTAAAATAGATAAAATTACCCATAGCTTTCCATCATGCATAAACTGTCTAAGATGACTGTTTCAGATGCAGACATCTACATTGCAGGCATACAAAACCAGAAGGATGGAATCCATGCCTGAATAAAGTGAGATGAATCTCATCAATATGAGTCTGTGTTCAGTTAATTCAATATTCTGCCCTTAGCAGTAGTAAATCACTAAAATGCAAAGAAAGACCAAATTCAGTTGGGCTAACTCTGATCATTAATGACTTTAGAAGCCTCTCCAATTAATGAACCATTCACAAGAAGCTCTGACTTTTCATCTAACATACTTATGAATTTTAAATATCCACCAAATAGTTTCCAGTAGCAACTGTATGATTTGCAAAGTATCTATTTCAATCAATCATCATATGCTCAGGATCACACAGTTACCTATATTGCCTCATTCAGTGTTTGAAACAGTGGCCTGGTTTAAATCCTAATGAAGACAGTGAGGAATATCCATTGAATTAAATCGGTTTTGCCTTGTGACCAAGAAGATTATCAAAATATGAATATCAGATTAGAAACTTCCTAGTATTGTTCATATGAAAAATGCTATTCCAGGAATCACCAGTACCTCCACAAATACCTTACTATTTTCTTTGGAGATGTCAGGTAACTATGAAGGACAACAAACTGACCATGGCATTTTTCTTCATGAAAATAATATCACCCTCCAAGCCCAGTGGCTCTATAGCTAAAAATATGCAATATCTGCAAGAGTTCAATCTAACCAATAGTGCTACAGATAAAAAGGAATCTCCTGTAACCTTGGAGATGCCTAGTCCATGCTGGGAACCGTGAAATTTGCTCTCTTATTTTGCTCAATCGGCCTTAATAGTCATAATTATCACTACATATCTGATGTTTTAAAGGCAGCTTTTGTTCCACACTGTGATGTGACATGGACTAGTCTCAGACCATTGGTTACCAGATTATAAAGGCAATGTTTTCTCTTTATCTCTCTCTCTCTCCCCCTCTCTCTCTCACCTCCTGTCAGCCCCTTTTTCTAACCTGTCCAGGTTCCTTGATATAGTAAAGATACTCTCCCCATATCAACCACCTGCCATAATGATACTGTCCACGACCTTGCTGAGAGTGCACTGCCCCATCATCCAGATTATTAATAAAGACATCAAGCAGTATTTACCACAGTAACTTACCTTCCGGGTTGCAACTAACACCAACTGCCATTTGGACTTTGTACCACTGAACATCACTGTCCAGGTTTCAGCTGGGATAGAGTTAATTGTCTTCCTAGTAGCTGGTACAGTGCAGTGTTTTGGGTTCAGTATGAGAAGAATGTTGATAACACTCTGATGTTTTCAGTTGTTCCTGAGTAGAGTTTAGTATAAACTCAAGGATTTTCCAGCTTCTCATGCCCAGCCGGTGAGAGGGCTGGAGGGGCACAAGAAGTTGGGAGGGGACACAGCCAGCGCAGCTGACCCAAACTGGCCAACGGGGTACTCCATACCAAGGGACGTCATGCCCGGTATATGAAGTGGGGGGTGGGGGGTGGGGGATTGCCACTCGGGACTAACTAGGCATCAATTGGCAGGTGATGAGCAATTGTATTGTGCAACATTTGTATATTCCAATCCTTTTATTTTTACTATTGTCATTTTATTAGTGTTATCATTATCATTATTAGTTTCTTCTTTTCTGTTCTATTAAACCATTCTTATCTCAACCCATGAATTTTACTTCTTTTCCCGATTTTATCCCCCATCCCACTGGGTGGGTGGGAAGCGAGTCAGCAGCTGCATGGTGCTTAGTTGCTGGCTGGGGTTAAACCGCAACAATCACTCTCCAAGCCCAATGGTCCAGACAATTTTTCACATGCTTTATCATCCATTCATGCAGTCTTTATCCCCTACATTTGACCATAAGTTTACCATGGGACATTGTGCTGAAGCTCTTGCTAAACTGAAGGCAAATAACATCCACTGCTTTTCTCTTGTCTTCTCATCACTGTAGTCAGTCAGTTATTAAGCAGTATACTCTACTGGCATAGTAAATCATACTGGTTTTGTTTTATTGGGTTTTTTTGTGGAGAGAAAACAGTATGAATAGAAGTCATAGAAATCTAAGCACCGAAGTATCCATTTGGCATCTATCATAAAAAATGCTACAATGTCAATGAAAGCAGAAGCAGCATTTTCTCCTGCCTGCTGATAACACTAAAGTATATCAAATGCATACAACCCTGGTGAGAAGAGACTTTTGGTGTCCTCTTTTCACTGCCTTAGAGCTGCAAAGGACACCAAGGCATGCCAGCATGATTTCCTAGTGCTTCAAATTCTGTGTTCCCAGCTTAAAACGATGAGTAGGTGGCCCAAAAAAATGAGCAGCCTGGGTTGCAGTGCTTAGCTAGTCCAGTGAAACATGGAAGACTGTGGGGTTTGCTTTGTATTTTCTTTTCTGTTATTGCTAGTACTGAAGAAAGAGATCTTTATTGGGGTGCTGAGGACTTGATATTAAATATTGGCTTTCTATGGCTTGAGAGAAAAATAAAGATACTTGTGGTTTTGCTCCTGCTTCCCTGGAATGTTATGACATTAGATCCTGCCTGGAGTCTGAACTTCTTTCTTCATTTGCCACTGTCTATTTCTGTATGAATAAATTTAACAGCACCAGGGCACAGGTGCGGGAATTCGATATCCATGCTGTTAAAAAGATAAAAAAGCCCTGGGAATTCGATATCCATGCTGTTAAAAAGATAAAAAAGCCCTTAGCTGGTTTTGGCCCAGACCAACCAGCAGCCTTCCAAATGGTTCATTCCCCAGCATGTTTTGGGAGTCATTTCAGACAAGGGACCTTTCCCATCAAGCACTGGATATTAGAGGGAAGGGAATGGCACAGCACAGCATTGGCTGTGCCAGCTTAAAGCTCCACAGCAGCTCCTGGCACCAGCTAATTTACTAGTAGAGATGCAAGACTAAATGCTTTTGCAATCAAATCGGAAGCAAATCCAGCTTCTCCCTCATGTTGTAATTCAAATGGCTTCCCTCTCCCCTTTGCAAGGATGTATAGGACTTCTCCACTCTTTCTGAGGAGTTGGAATATTTTTCGCAGCACCTGCATTTCTCAGTGCCTGTCCTTAATGTTTTTCTATGTCAGATGGAGACTGCTGCTGTCTTTGAAGAAATTCAGTACTAATAGCACTGTCTAGCAGAGAGTGACAAGCTCAGAGAATCAAAGACAAGAACATAAATCTAACAACTTCCAGCTCAGGAACTATCTCCTCCCTCCCCACAGATAGGGATGCAAGATTGAAGAGAGGTGGGAAGATTTATTGGGAACAGGAAACAGCATATGAGGAATGAAGGACTGAGGGTTAAACTCTTATTAATGAACTTACGAAAGCCAAATGTTTCCCTATATCTTAATATGCACAGATCACTTCTAAGTCCCTCTGAACCCTCCTAAGTTGATTGGTTTTGCTGTATTTTCTCACTCTGGGACAGGGAGATCCCATTGCTCTAACACTTGACAGGCTAAACAAGGTCACCTTCTCCCTTTCCCACAGGGACATTCCAGCCAGGTTCTGCTGGTTTGCCCTGCTCTGGTTTCTCTTAGGGATAAATCTATGTCTCTCAAGTGTGATAGATGCAATTTGGGAGCATTCTGGGTCCCTGAAACAAAGGATCTGCAAAACTCACAAACACCTCCAGGAGCTGCAGGACCAAGGTATAATTCTTGCTCTCTCTCTGCTTTGTGTCAAGACAGACTTCCCTTTTCACCATTTTCCTTATGGAGAGCTGGGCAGCCCTTGTACAGGGAACCACGTACATCATCAGACCCCCCCCATATGAAAGCTCCTCTGTCACTCTCAATGTCATAGAATCACAGAACCACTTAGGCTGGATCTTTAAGATCATCAAGTACGACTGTTAACACTGCCAAGGCCACCACTAAACCATGTCCCTAAATGCCACATCTACACATCTTTAAAATACCTCCGGGGATGGTGACTCAACCACTTCCCTGGGGAGCCTGTTCCAGTGTTTGACAACCCTTTCTTTCGGTGAAGAAATTTTTTCTAATATCTCACTTAAACCTCTCCTAGTGCAAAAGGCTGTTTCCTCTCATCCTGAAGATGTCCTTCAGCCTCTTCTGCCTGTTCTCTGCTCTCCAGGCTTGCTAGGATACTCTCAGGGGAGTATGTCATCCATCTCAGTGTTAATTAATTTATTGGGGTCTGTTAGATGAATACTTCAAGGACTGGGAAAATTTGAAAAGATAGGTACAAATAGCAAGGGACCTAAAAAGTTTACTGGAGCCCTCCACTGTTTTCCATTTCTTCATCCCAGGTGGCTCTACATAAACTACTTTTTTTTTAGTTATAGTGTTAATTATGTTGGAAATCCTTGCTCAAACAGACAAGGTGATCCCAGATGAGCTCTTTACGTGGACTAGTCTAAATTAAAGCATGAAAATCTTTCTAGATTCAGAGACTTCTTTGTCCCAAAGGAGCTCAGCTATTTCAGATGACTAAGGATGGTCCCTGTTAATAACTATAACATCACTGACATCAACTGCTTCAAAAATTGGGCCCATGCCTTTTTTATAGGCAGTGGAACTGGCTGAAGGAGAGTTTGGGTTGTAGAAGGTGGTTTTACCCAAAGATAAAGTAAATTTTGTCCTTTCTGATCTGCTGAGGTAACCTCAGCTTCCACCTAATCACTGACTCCCTGCCCAAGAAGAACAAGACCAGACAACATGACAGTGCTAGGCTCAACTTACTAAGTGAACCAAGCGAGGAACAGGCTGTGTTAGGAAATGCCTGGCTTGAAAGGTCCACAGTGTAGAAATCTGCCTACCCCTAAAATACATAGAAGCTAATTTTCTTAATGTTTTTGAGAAACTGGTGATTTAAAGCCCATAACAGATGAATGTGAATAGTCATGATAGTCATCAGGGACAGCTTGCAGATCCACATGAAGATTGGGTCAGGACTGAAACAAAATAAGATTTTTAATCTTGCCCTGGAAGTGCAATTGACTGACTTTCTTTCTAAGTGAAAAAGCAACTACCATTTTCTCCCTGCCACCAAAACTGCTTCTGCCTTCCTGCCTCCCATCTCCCATAATTAGAGTGGACACACAAAAAGTTTGATATTAACACTGAACATCACTGAGGAGATGGAAACTTCCATGAAGAAGGACAATTATGAATGGGTATCCTAGAGTTTTACAATACCTTGTGTTGCAGCCTCCAAAAACTGACACAAAAATATAGATCACCTACTTGACAGGTAAATGACTACAAGATAACTATGTGGTCCTATTTCACTAATGTCTTTGAACATGGCAGTTGTATTGAAAAAGTTAAGGATTATTAAATAGGATGAAGTAAGTAAAAAATATCAATAGTAATTACTACTGATGATCATTTGTTGCACTCTCCTAAAGAGAAAGAAAAATGGTTTTTTTGCTTAATGGCACACACAAATAACATACATACTTTAATCAATGTTTTTTCCCATGCTAAGTTATAAACCTCATTGTAAAAGTTCTGTACAGATATAGAAGGAAGTCTTTGCTTTCACTATTAAACTTACATCAATAAATGCAGCTACCAATAAAAAAAACACCCAACCCCCCCAACCTGTTATATGAATATAAGTTGCTTTTTAAGTGAAAATGAATCAGATTGAATGAAGATGAAATCCACATATTTGTGCTGAGCCAGTAGTTTGTATTTTCTGTCACCTTTGATCTGAATTTCAAGTTGTAGGACAGCTTCCTTTGTATTTGTAGTTCATTACAGTCCAGTCACGGGTGAGCTTATGCTCTTCCTCAGTCACTGCATCCATGTGTATAAACTGAAAATTAAGGTTATTTAGCATGTTTGTTTCTGTGAATATCTGTTTAATTATGCCAGACTGGGCAGCTGGTCACTTTGCAAAAAGACCAAAACAAACACATTTTCTTTTATTCTTTTTTGGGACAATACCAAGTCATTGATGTTTACTTATTTTTTCATTTTAATTATGGGGCAAAGAATCTATTTTTTCTGCTTAGCATTGAAAGATTTGAGGTTAATTTTATAGTTTATGTGATTTTTTTCAAGGATTATGTCTATAAAAAATAGATTTTAGAATTCTAGTGAAAAACAGCCAATTGTAGGGGCTCCATGGCCTCCCAGAAACAACAATTTGAGTGCCAGAATGCCATGTTCCATGCTGCTGTCTAGCCAAGATGGGAATCTTACTATAGTTGTTATTTTCAGGCTATCACTATAATCATTATATCGCAGTAGTAACAGAAAAGACCCTTACTATTAAAACCTACACACAGTAGTAATAATAGAAAAGTCCTTATTATAAATTATTGCATGACATGAGCTAGGCAGTTTATCAGTTATTGGTAAAAAACCTGAAAAATATCCACATCATGGGTCAGAATGAGAAGCTGGGAAACAACATATGGATATGGGCTGTTGTAGTCAAGGAGGGAAAAGTGGAAGAACTGGCTCCAAAGAGGTTAGAGTTTAAAGGAGAATGGAGCTATCCTTGATATTCCCAGACAGAGCTCTTCTGAAGTGAGGGCTATTCCCCAAAGGTCTTAAATGACTACAAGTCATCTCCTAGTTAAGCCAAGGTGGCTGAAGGGAATAAATAAATAGCATCATATTCCTCTGAGGAAGCCTCCAATAAGTTTCTTGTGTATTAAGCTTCCAGTTTTAGACCAGCCTGTGTCCCCAGCTTTTTCTAACACAACAGTAACATGCATCTTACAACTTGTTTTCTAGAAGTTTCTTTCAACTTCAATAATAATTTGCCTACCACTGGCTGACTGGGTCACCTTCCACCCAAATGCCATTTGTCCTAGGTCTTTCTATTTCCTTGCCTGCACAATGCGGTGACATTTTGCTCCATCTGTCCATCTGGTTAACACACCTGCCTTCTCCTCCTCCAGGTACTGAAGCTGATGACTATGACAAATAAAAGATTGGGCTGAAAAACAATGCAGTCTTCTTACTTCATCACACATGCTATTTTTAAAAGTAAACGTCAGTGAAGTTCCAACTCACTTCTTTTTATTTCAGCAGTAATGGTCCCCTGAAGATTTGCAGGGAGTGAAAGTCAAAAGGAAGATATAGGGAAGCAAGTCTATTGTTCGAGCAGCCTGAAGCATCACAGCCACACATGACCTGCAAAAGAATTGAATCAGTTCCTTCATTTTCAGATCACATTGCCCCATATATTACAGCCTGTTCGGAAATAATTTTGTACAGGACAAATTTTGCTGCTTGTTAAGGAGGGGCAAGATTTTTTCAGCATGAAACAAGCATTCAGTTTAGACTGGAAAAGTAGACAATGGTGTAGCAAACATATGCTGTACATTGTTGGTTTTTTTCATTTAATGTAAAGAGGAAAGGCATAGCTTCCAAACTGCACTGCAAGAAACTTCACAATACATATACCTATATATAGGTATGACACAAATGACTTTGTGTGTGTCTGAGAGAGAGAGAACAAGAAGAGCAAAAGTGATTTAATTTGTGTCTTTCCTTAGTAGCATTTCATAGTAGATTATTAGTCCATGGCCTCATCATCCATGGGCCTTTACTTTCCCAAACTTTACTAAGTAGAGATGACAAATGTGCTCCTCCCAGTGTCAGTACTTTGCCTCAGCATCCCTGAAGTTAGTGAAAACATCAACATGCACAAAGGAAACCATTACAGGTGTCTTACACATGAAAGGGCCTGTGATGTGGCCATCCCCTTCTTATTCACCTTTTTATTTTTCATATGAGCTGGGACAATTCAGAAAGGAGACTTCTGCAATTCTAGTTGAGTTCAGTAAACTGGTCAGTTAATGACTGAGCAGCCTCTTTGCACTGAATCAGGTATCTGATATAGACTCTCAGACTAGGAAGGAACAACATCAAGTAACCCAAGAAGTTCCCACTTGCACAGGAGCTGTTGGGACGGCTGCAGAGATATTTGGAAGGAACCGACATAATTTTGCACAAGCCTTACAAAACCTGGATAGAAAAGAGAGGAAGATATTAAACCTGCTTCTTACTACAGGATGCTTATGAACTTTCCTGTCAGTAAAAGTTTTCCTCAAGGTTCCCTCAGGAGATGAGCCTGGGGTTCAGGAGATGTGGATTCCTCTGACTTCATTTGGGTATCTAAAGGCTAGCTGTCTAGATTGGGGATTTAGATCCTGCTACTCTTAATGAAAATAAAGAAGTAGAGGGTAATTTGTCCTACTCTGAAACACATGTATACAATATTAATTGCTCTCTGGCACCCGGCAAGACAATCTTTCTGAAGGATTTCCAGCGAGACATTGCACCTGCCTAAGCAGCCAGTGCCGAAGGATGTCAGACAGGATTTGCCTCTAGAATCCTTCAAAGGCAGCTCCTGCAAGACATTGGTTACTCAAGAAATGGAGATATTTACTTTCAGCAGAACTGTTTCACCGTCAGTCTAAAATTTAGTTGCAGCCTGACAGCCTCAGTTCCCCGGAGAATTTTTGGCCAATTTTCAGTCCTGCTCTACAGGAATCAAGTGAGTAACCCAACATAAGACAATTCATTAACAAGACCTATGTAAACTTTGTCACTGGAAGAGGAGGACTCTTTCATGGGAACACACAGGAAGGAATGCCAGATAGGTGGAAACATCTCCAAATCCTCTGTGGCAAAGTTATTTTGTAATGAAATTGATCTTTGGAAACTCATACACAGGTTAATTCCAGACAATACCTCCCAGGTATTTAGTCTGGGATAGGGGAACATGCAGGTTCACAGGAAACATGTCAAGAATGTTTCTGAACATGTCCCACAGCTAGACACAGAAAACCTAAGCCTGACTGCAGCAGATATGGGGCAGATATGGGGCTGATAAATTAAAGGAACCAACTTGGCACTTTCTGCAGTTGGTTAACAGGAGGGGCTGGAGCCCTGATTCCACAGTGAGGGGCTGCACCTCACAGAACTGCCTGTAACTGGTGAGCTGTCTAAGGAAGAAAGGAAGAAATGGACAGGCCCATGACAAGAAAAAAACATTTCAATATTATCACATCAACACTAGTGCTTCGGTGATTCCTCTGGTCAATGCCTTGCAGCGTGGGTGGCTGCTATCCCACGGGTGGGATCAGCACACCCACTCTGCCCGTGTGCAGCTGAGTAACACCCTGCGGTGCAAGTCTGAGCGATGAAACAAGTGTTTGCTGGTCTCTGCCCAGAGGCAACTTGTCCCTGGAGCCAAATTCTGCTCACACATAAGTCAACCATAAAGTTTACCCACACCACTCTGAGAACAAGATCAGGCTTTTTCTATTACGTACTTAATGCTCCTCCAATTGTAGCTTATGAAAGATGATAACATGCTCCACCAAGGGAGCACTTTATCAAGAGAAAGAAATAGCACCAAGTGAAAGAAAAAAAGTTGTTGAATTGAGAAGCCCATTGTCCCAAAGCTGTAAAATTCATCTGTAAGGATCATATTCAGCAATTGCTTTGCAATTACTGCAAGCTCTGAGGAGACAAATCTTTGTCCTTAGCTTTTGTCATCCCAACAGAGTCACAGAAGCTTAGAACCATAAGCTGGAAAAGACTTCAATAGGTGATCTAATACATCACCCAGAGCCTTTGTTATTCAAACAAATAAAGGGTAATTTCTCCACTACAGGTGCTCTACAATTACTCTACTGCAATTACCATTACAAAAAAGCACTTCACCAGCATGGCAGTAACTAACAAATCAAAGCCTGTGCTATTCTCTGAGCTCCTCTAAGATTTACAGCAAAATATATCCCTATCTTCATTTTGCATGGTGAAGTGCAGTGAAATTGTTATAACACATTGCAGTAAATCTCAGAGACCCTTTCCATAATTCAGGTGAGAACTTTCTCTGCCCTACCAGACCTGTGGTTAGGTGTCATGCTGGCGAGGGTGCGACATGGACAGTATCAGTGAACGTTATCATTGCACTGTCCATATCCAGAAAAAGGCAGAGTCATAACCCAACTTGCAGTCTGGGCAGGAGGTGGTGTAGCACTTCCTTAACAGACATCAAGATGTGCCTGTGTGATCACACTAGTTCTTACATGAAAGGCAAAAATTGTTGGAAATATTCCACCCACCCCTAGACAGACACCAAAGAGCACACAGTTTCTACAACAAGTACCCCAGGGCAACACAAAAGCTACAGCAAAGCCCACTGGTTCAGGGTGATTTTTTTTTTTTTTTGGTTGTGGGTTTTTTGGGGGTTTGGGTTTGGGTTTTTTTAACAACTTAAGCAAAATTATTACTTGCATGACTGAATGATGCCTTGCTTCTTATGCCAGGTCACCCCGGAGGCAGACATTGCAGTCAGGTTTTATCTGATAGCATCAGAGCAGATGAGCCAGCTTACTGTACATACAGTAAAGGAAAGCTGTTAATAAAGATGCTTGATCTCGGGGACAAAGTTGCTGAGATCCACAGTGGAGGGCAAAGTAGCACGTGCACTGAAAGTTAAGGTCCATCATGTGATAAGCTAGATGTGACAGCAGACTAACAGAAAAATTAATTAGCAGCAGCTGAATTCTTATGTGACCCAGTTTCCGGAAAAAGAATGAAAATGTTTTCTTTAAACAGCTTTCAACATCATCGGCTTCCTCAGCACCCTGGAATCTTTTGTGAAAAATGAGACACCAGATGCAAGGGATGGTAACATGCACTCAGTTGTCTGTCAGTTTTGATGCAAAATGCTGCAGGATACACCCCAATGCCCCACATTTTATAACCATTGGAAAATGGGTATTTTCTGGTGGAAAGGTCATTTTTAGTAACACTTTGATAAATATGAACAGGAGCTGCCCTGGAAAATCATCCACAGAGGGTTTCCACAGTGCAAGGCTTCATTTAATCAGGGTCCCCTGTTTCCCAGTAGAGCCCAGCCCATGAAAGTGCCACCTCCAGATCATCAAATCAAGACAAGTAAATATCAGACATGGTTTACTTAAGACTTTTTAAAACTCATTAATTTCTTCAAACTAAGAAGGAAAACAGATTTCAGAAATTCAAGACCTATAAATGAAACACAGTTCTCTACACAGTTCACATTTAGTTATGGCCAAAGATCAAATCTTCTTACATTTTTGCCAAGGTAAGAGAAATCAGAAAAGCCAAGGAGTGACAGGAGGTATAGAGAAACATAAGCCCAGTGTAATTCAGTGCTTCATGTCACTCCTGGAAGTGGAGTTTTGTTGAATGCTGTAACTGGACCTAAAGTATAGCAGCATGTCTTGCCTGTTTCCTATTTCTTCGCATAAACAAGTGAATTTAAGTGATAAGGAAATACTCCAGATCTTTAGCACTGGAAGCTGAAATACTCTACTGGTCTAAAGATAAAGTAAATCTGGGAAAAAGAAATGTGACTGTGAAACTTTCATTCATTGTTGATAAAGCCTTAATTTAACGCAGCTTCCATAACAGAAGAATAATTTTTAAGCTCTCATTTATTTGCTAAAAGACCTGTAGCTGTTTTATCATTCTTATACGAGCAGCTTCATCCAATTTTGAGGGAATAAACCAGACACTTATAAAAAAAATGTTTTGTAAAATAAAAAACCAACTGAAACAAAATGGCAAATAACAAGAGGGCATTGTTGATTTGTTGCTGGAAATTATTCACTTGTATCCTGTGGGGACATACTGGGAGCCTAGGACTGCATAATATCAGAGCCAACCAGGGAAGAAAAATTCTGGTTTTCATAAGCTATTGATCCTTGACTATCTGGGTTCATCTTGCAGCAGACAAAAGAGAGGCTTTTTGCACTACTTCATGAAGAAAAAGAGAGATCTGCACTTGCAGATATACTGGTTCAGTGTGTCGTGGTTTAACCCCAGCCAGCAACTAAACACCACGCAGCTGCTCACTAACTCCCCCCCCCGCCCCAGCGGGATGGGGGAGAAAATCGGGAAAAGAAGTAAAACTCATGGGTTGAGATAAGAACAGTTTAATAGAACAGAAAAGAAGAAACTAATAATGATAACACTAATAAAAATGACAATAGTAATAATAAAAGGATTGGAATATACAAGTGAAGCACAATGCAATTGCTCACCACCTGCCAATCAATGCCTAGTTAGTTCCCAAGCGGTGAATCCCCCGCCCCCACTCCCCCCAGTTTATATACTGGACATGACATCCCATGGTATGGGATACTCCTCTGGCCAGTTTGGGTCAGCTGCCCTGGCTGTGTCCCCTCCCAGCATTTTGTGCCCCTCCAGCCTTCTCGCTGGTTGGGCATCAGAAGCTGAACCATCCTTGACTTTAGACTAAACATTACTTAGCAACAGCTGAAAACATCAGTGTTACCAACACTTTTCTCATACCTAACTCAAAACCACAGCACTGTACCAGCTACTAGGAAGACAATTAATTCTATCCCAGCTGCAACCAGAACAAGTGATCCAGGCACAAAAATTCAGAGATCTCATACTCCTTGTGACAGTACCTGGTACCAAGCGTGGAATTTCAGGTGACGTTTCCCTCTACATTGAAAGCCTCCATGAAAGCTGTGAGCTTTGCTTTCTTTATTCCTAGCAAAAGTTACATCTCACTTAAGAGAAACTTTCCAGGTGAAATTTTTGCCAAGCTGAGTACATTTCTGCACATTACTTAGAAAATTTCGGTATTGGTGTCAATTTATGGATACTTTTCAGTAACAAAGTTCTTGGTTAAAAAAAAAAATAAATCCTACCCAGCTCTATATGCTGTAATCAACAGTTTAATTTCCCATGAGATTACTATACACTAGTGTTTAAATTTCTACAGTGTTTAGCAGTACCGAGACAGACTAAAAATATTCACAAACACCTTACAGCCCATTCAGCTCAGTGCTGAGAGGATGCTTTCCACCTCAACCAATTTGTAAAAACCAGCCAGAGCAGCCTTCACTGTTTATCTGCCTTCATCCCTTTCAGTTTTCACAGCTGAATTGTATCACCAGATCCAGTCACAGGCAGCTACATCACAGCATCCTTGACTGCCTCTGCAGTTTAATAGTTCAACATGTTTGTCTCGTGCTGTACCTTATGCCTTCCGGCACGGTGACCATGCTCAGTGTGGCCTGTGAGCAGGATTGGGCCAGTTCATCCTGGGGGGGGTAGTTTGTCTTTTAACAGAGATGTCTACCAAAACCACTGCTGGGAGACACTGGAGTGAACTACTTGGAGGTTTAGCCTAAGGAAGGCTAAAAAGGGCCCTCGGAGCTTTCTTCTGCTACAGAAAGTGTGCCCAACTCTTCTCATAAGTGGACAGTATAACAGCAAGAAGCAACAGACACAAGTTACAGCAGAAGAATTTCTGACTTTATAGAGGACAATAAATTCCAAGTGATTAAGCACTAGGACAAGTGCCCGGAGAGATCGTGAAATCTCAGTCCTTGGAGATATTCAAAACTTGAAAGCAAGTAAATCCTTGAGCAAGCTGGTCTAACTTTGAAGTGAGACCTGCTCTGAGCAGAAGGTAGAGCTGGAGACCTGCAGAGCTCCCTTCCAGACTAAGTTATTCTCTGAATCTATTCATTATTCTCTTCCATATCCCAGAATTTAATGAAAACCCTGAATAGTGGCTCTGATCAGAGAGGTGCATTTAGCTTTCAGTCAAGGACATAAAGAAACAGAAACACTCATAGGATGCTGTTTGTGTCCTGCAGCTTCAACAAGAAAAGCTCTTTATGCTCAGTCAACCTCTGTACCATGAAGGACAGTACAAGCCGTAATAGTAAGGTCCGGATACAATTGCAACCTCCTCATGGCGCTTTTTAAAAGAGATGAAATATAAGCATATTACTCTTAACTAACGCCAGCACTGCAATCCATACAGATGAGGCTGCCCAAGGAAAGTGCAACATATTTTAAAGTGGTTTAATGTTTCCCTGGTACACCCTCCCAGCACATAACCATTTGCAACGCAGGCTCACTCCTAAGCCAAAGGTTACTTATTTTTATTTCCTACTTTTCAATAGAATAGTTTTCAATTAGTTGTCTGGACATTTTTTAAGCTCATGGACATTTTGCTATCTACAGTATCTTGTGTTAAATCATCCAGAGAAAGATGCTGAATAAATAAAACATAGAATAACATATCACATCACAGAAATAGGTCTTGGTTTCGTTGAGCATTGCTGGGAAAGAATTCCCATCCACAGCAAGCACAACAGCTCCATCAACACTTGAACAAAAGCAGTTAGGCTGAGATTAACTCAGACAATTTTTTGAAGTTCAGTTAAAAAAAAAAAAAAAAGCACTAATTAATTTCATTTCACCCAGAAGAAAGTGTAATATAACCCACGGAACTTAACACTGTAATAAAACTGTTCCAGGTTTCTAACTGCTCTGGCACAGCTGTGTCTGTCTAGAAAATGTCAGATTGGTCTGAACCCCAGGCAGGATGAGTGCTTAGCTTGTTGTGATCCCAATGACTGCACAGTAGGTTTCATAACACAGGCTGAAAATCTTGAACACAATCCAGAAGAAAATGGATCTGGAAGCCCCGGAACAAGTAACATTGACCATTTTTTAATCCCCATCCACATTTTCTGCTACTTTCTGCTACTTCTTCTACGAATTTTTTTTAGGTACTATCTCATTCTTTATTCACAGCTCAGGTTTTCAGATCAGTTTGGAGGGACATTGCTAGCACATAGCTCTCACGAGGTCCTCAGCTGTGCACGTACTCTGCTTCTGCAGCACGTCGGAGGAAAGAGAAGGGTTAAGGCTGAAGCCCCAAGCAAAAGCATGATGTTTACTGTAATTTCTTGAAAGGTGAGTCCCTCAGAAAATCCAGCTCAGAGAGACATCCAGGCAGTAAGGGGGGAGCTGCTGATGGCAGAAGGCGTTTTTAACCCGGTCTTTCCATCAACCCTGTATTCAGTAACGCAGGACAGCATCTTGCTCCTCTCAGGCCACCAGCCACGAGCCCTTCCCTGGAGGTCCACATATGGGTCTTTCCTTGAAACAAGAAGCAATGCTTGTCTTAAAATGTCTTTTGCACTACCTCACTCTTCCAACACCTCACTTCCAGTCTCACCATCACCTCCCCCGTGAGTTTATGCAACTACTGCAAGCACCTGCTGCATCTCTGCCTCACTGTTTTGCCAACAGATTTTGTCTGACAGTCCAATAGTGTTGGTACCATTTCCAGCTCAGGATCATCACCTGGCACGTGCGATCTCATCTGATTGTCTCTGCTGGCTTTCAGACACAGCTGTAAAGTATTCTTTGATGCTTGCCAAAGCCTCCATCACCTTGATACACATATTACTGCTATTACAGGCAAGTAATTTTGGGTACCACGCTGTCCAGAAGCTTTTATGGGTTAAACAAGGCATAAAAATTCATGAGTCAGAAGTTGTCTTTGGTGCAGCACATCTTTTCTCCCACTTCAGCAATAAACATTCCTGATTTTGGCTCAGATTTAATTCTGTATATTTTGAAATATTTGCAAGGACTGCTTCTTATTAGAACTCAGCTGCTGTTATAGTATCTTTTGAAATTTTATTTCCTAAGTTTTCTATTTTCTGTTGTTATTTTTCGAGGATTTGATCTGATCTCTGATGGATTTTTTTCCTTGTCAGTGTGTAGTTCTGATTGATTAGCCAAGTCCAACATTGAAAACCATCAAAACTGAGGACTCTTTAAAATAAAATGAGATAATATTGATCAGAAATATTCAAAAACAGAAAACACTGGACTGTTAAAAAATTGAGTGTAACAAAACTGTCAAGTAAAAATATGCTTCTATCAATTTGAAATTAATTACAAAGCTGCAGCTTTTCTTTGGAAAGAGCCAGTCATTTTCACAATGTGAAACAGCACAGAGGCACTTCCCAACAAATAAGAAGCATTTTTTCTTTCACAGTTGTGTTAGTCAGAAATGGATTTCATACATGCTCAGGTGCAATTTGATAAATCTACCATTGCAGCAGTGATCTGCTGAAGCAGTAGGAGCAGTGAGGCATAATAGGCAGTATTGTATATTTATTTACACTACCTAAGACTTTTTAAAGGGTTTTTTGCTAAGCACAGATTTTTGCCAAACATTAACATGTAGTTAATTGCACTGAAATCAGCAGAACAACATGTTGCTGAAAATAAAGCAAGGATTGTGAAGAAAAAAACCCCGCAGAATGAGGAAATTATTATTTTAATTTGGTGGGCATTTTCAAAAACCAAAACAGACATATGAAAAATATCACTCTGGAGTTCAACTCATTGTTGTGTGTTTCCATGTATATGGGTCATTTAGTCCATCCTACACTATTATTAGTGAATTAATAAAAATCTCACCCCTCAGTAATGTAGCAAGACTATCATAACTTCACAGGCATAATTGTCACTAGAGTCTTTCACTTGGGCTAGCCAAAAATCTTATAAAATACTAAAAAAAAATACCTTGCACCCATCAGCTAAGCACAAGGTGTTGCAGGTGGCCCAATCACGTTGTACCTGAATTGCACTGTTAGGAGAGGATCCAAGCCAGAGCTTAGTCTTTTTCAGTATAAGTAAAAGGTACCCTGAAATTATGGATTTTGTCCATTAATTGATGTCCTCAAAGTCTGCAGAAAGAGATCAGATCTGTTACAGACACCATATTAGTGAGCCACCACCAGAGGAACCGTATATGGTTGGAGTATGTCCTGTGACACCTGGAAATCAGTGTGGCTCAGGGCAGCGCAGGGAGGACACAGTGAAGATGCAGAACAGTATCCTTCAGGGAACTTGGGAATCTGAGATTAAATGTGGGTTACAGGAGAAGTGAGCAATGTGATAACGAAAAGGAATTACCTCTTGCAATTGGAAGTTAAGCAGCATGAATGAGCCTGGACTGAATAAGTGCGAATGGTGTGTTTTATTTTACTAAAATCACCCTAGTTTTTAACTGTGAGTGAACAGGTTGGAAGACTATACTGAGGCAAATACACACACAGAAAATAGGGTATTTTAAGCACAGCACAGGTCTATTCACAAAAATGACTGATAATGGATGAATTTTCATTTTCAATTAGACTTTAAAAATGTTGATGCTTTTGAAGATGTTAGCAGCAGGGCAAAGCCAGAGGCATCCCTCTACATTAAATGGAGGTTTTCCTCCTGGAAGCAGAAATCAACGAAAGCAAAAACATCATGAAAGAGCTGAAGCTAGAAGCATCGCAAACTTGACTCATAAAGCTCCAACTTCAAGAATTGTTGAGTCTCCCAGCACCTCGCAGGATCATGCCCTCCATGTTTGCCTGGAGGCTGCAATGCATCCAGGGTTTTCAAGAAGAGAAATTTTTACACTTGGTTAGGTTTCTGGGAAAAAGAGAGTGGTCTATGAGCACTTCAGGCAGGAGGCAAAAAATGCGATGGTCTTGCTCTCAGTTTGCAGTGGTTGACCTCGGGTGTCTGTGAAGAGCAGACATGATCATCTCTCAGGATAAACCAAAAGCCAGAGGGATCGCTACTGTCTTGCAACGCTGTCTTCTGTGTGGATATACCTCATCTCCATGTCCGCTTTTGTTCTCAAATTTTTCTATTTCAAATAGATGTGGTGTCCGTGGCACTGACAGTCACCTGTTGGTTCTTGACCACTAGTGCAGTCTCTATCTGCCACTGAGGCATCTACTGATTTCACTCTACTGTTCTCAGTTTTCTCTCTGGAAAAATAATACCTGCCCTGGACTAGTTACTTTGTCATGTGAACACATATAAAACCTTGATTTCTGAATAAAGCCAGGTGAGCTTTAGAGTCTGACATTAACAGATAAATATATAAAGATTATCCTTTCTGTTGTTTTCCCTTTATGTATCAACTTTGTTAGGGAAGAAGTGCACTCACTACTCAGTATTTCTCTTTTGCTCTCCATTTGCATTTATTTATTAAGAGCCAAAACCAACAAGGTCCTACTGTCTCATCATTACTGGCTGTAAGGAGCAACAATGCTTTTGGGGGGTGACATTATTACACCTTCTGAAAGAATAATCTTGACATATGACATATTTTCTCTCTTTTTTTTCTGAAATGCATTGTTAACTATTAAAAGATCTGTGATTATACTATTTATAAATATAATAACACACATGGGTCCAGAAGATGGATGTCATTTCAAAAATGTCGAAGTTTGATTGGTTTAGGGTTCAGGGTGTGGGTGGATTTTGGAAATAGGAGACACTAGAACATTAAGTGGAGGGAATTGTTTAACCAAGAGGCTTCTCACCTATGTTATCTAGTTTAAACAAGAGAAAAAAATCAGTTTTCACACAAGTTTAATTATGTGGCAGAACTCATTGGCTCTTCAGCAAACCCAGACCTACCATTCACCTAAATCAGGTGCTTCGGGTAGAGCTTAAGTAACCAGAGCTGTACAAAAAAGATGCTTCCACAGATATACTCTGGAAATATCTGGAAATATACCAGGAAAATATCTGAGCCATTATGACCATTCTAAGAGAACTGAAGAGCTAGTATCAAGAGTTTTCATTATATGGTGTTCTTAAGGACAGAATTGATTATGATGCTTGAACATGGTTCTTTATTAATGGACATAAGCCCATGATTTCTTCATACACAGAGACTCAGAAGAATGAAACATCTCAGCATAGACTTATAGGACTGTGACCATGGATGATGTAGGGAAAAGAGAGCGATGGGTGCATAATGCGCTGCCCCCTAAATGTCCATGTGATAAATGGCCAGGAAGAGAGACATTTGCACAGTCCTACCTCCATTAACCTCGGTGGCTACCAAAGGTAGCTGTGCATGCATGGGATGTTTGATATACCCAAACACAATCTGCATTTTCTCTTATCAGGGAAGAAGCATCACTCTGCGTGCGTCAAAGCTTCCTCAGCTGTGACACAACTATTCATACCAAGCAAAAGATACTACTTAGCCCATGACTGCATTCTTTCAACTTCACCGACAAGGTAGACTTGGGGAAGCTGAAATCCTGATTCTTACATGATGAAATAATCTTAAATATTTCTTGACCTATTAAATCTATTTAAATAGATTTATATTTATTTTGTCTATTAAGTTAATGAATGACTATCACACACCTTTCATCGCAAAATGGAGCAATATGTTCAGGAAACTGTCATTATACCAGAGCAGATGCAAAAAAGCAATTTTGGACAACTAGCTCCTATTTCAATGCATAAACACTGACTTATTTATCTGTCTCTGACTGATATAAAAAAGCAACTCCACCGGCAGTGGAAATCATATCTCAAAAGTGGCTATCTCAACACAAGTTTCAGGCACATGCAACACGGTGGGCTGTACCAATCACAATGAGATCCTGGGCAAGAAGCTGGAAATTATTTCAAAAATGTTTCTCCTGTTGTAAATTAGCAGGAAGCAATTTAAATCATCGCACCAAACATTTTATCGGCAAAATATGCAAAGTGTAGCAATACAAGTGATAAGAGAATGCATTCTTTCAATTTATAGCACATTAAATACTTTAAAGGCCTGGGAAATAATGTATGTCAATTTTTCTGCATGAAAATAAGACTATTTCATTCTTATGTATGGAAAATTGTAGAAAGACACATTACTTTAAAAAGTTGGCTATAGTGCCCACCATTGCTAGAAAACAGATCTGAGAGTTAAGATACAAGAAAGTGTGCCAGAAAATTTTTATTTAAAATTACTTCTTAATTCAAATGATAGCACTTGACACCCACTTTGGTTTTGCCCTCAGGGTCAGCAAAGCATCTTTATTCTGGCTGACCTAAATATAGTTGAGAGAAAGGGTCTCTGGTCATGAGAGGAATTTCCTTTCAAGTCAGAGAGGTGATTTTAAAGCTCTCTACACCACCCTTGTTCTCAAACATGGAGCTGGGGTGAAAAGTCAGAGCACTGTATGCTGAAACAAGATGTTATACTTGATAGAGAGAGAAGTGCATGGTTTTGGGAGTCCCAGAGTGTGAACACTATGAGCTGGACTCATAATTGTGGGAACATGAAAATTAAGCTATCTTTATTACTTAGGTAGTTTCTGGCTTCTAGAATGAGGGAATTAAGAATTAGAACACTTTTAACAAGCACAAAAATCTAAGGTGAGAAACAGTGGAAAATGAAGTTATCATAGAATTGTAGGTAGGCTGGTACAAGAGACCAGACCTGGAGATCTCTAGTACAAGCTCCTGGTCAAAGAAGTACCATCACCAGCTCTAGATCAGGTCATCTGTGGCTTTGTCTGGCCAGTTCTTGAAAACCTCCAAGGATGAGGATGTCAACCCCTCTCTGAGTGATCTGTTTTTTTCCTGATATGCAATTTGAAGGAGCCAAGCCACTGTCTGTGGCTCCCATGTCATGTTAAATCATCTGCCACTACCAAGAAAAGATGGATGGATATACCAAGAAGGGTTTAGCTTCATCATTTTGTTAAATGCCATTCAATTAGTTGTAGCCTATTATTAGGTAACCCTTTGACCTCCTCTTTATCTGCCTCCTTACTCACTAACAAGACTCATGTCCTGCTGGTTTTGAGCTGTTTGTTGCTCAGTTAAATAGTAGTTTCCTCATAGCATCCACTTTCCGAAAAGGAGTGAAGATACAGGCATTAGGCCCTTCTGAAATGATCATCATTATCATTCCTTTCTAGTTTCAGTTGTTCAGATTCAGCACAGCAAATCAAAAAGACACTCTAGTACATTAATAATAATGTGTGTCTATCTGGTGTTATTTGACAGACTGTATAACTTGGATGCTGAGCAGTAGTATAAAAGCATCTGGACAAGGAATGAAAATACAAGTCCCTCATTGCTTTGATTCATTGCAATGTGAAAAAAAAAATCCATTTATTGTGCAGTGAACTTCACTCTTACCTACAGTGAACTTACTCTGTAAGGCAAGAAGCTGTTGAACTAGAGTTAAAATTCTCACCAGAGCAAGGTGCGTTACTGCTGTGGCAGCTCTGTGCAACCCAAACAGACCCCTGTATGATGTCCACCCTGCCTCTTCTTATAGGCCCCAGCTCCCATAGTAATTACAATGGTCCAACGCCTGGTCTTGTTTAATTTACTACCATAGAGATGGCCTGTATGACTTTTAGAAAGTCAGTAAGACCTAGATTCATCCTACATAACTTCAGATCTCTGAGTTAAGGATGCTGTTTCCCCATCACTTTGAAATCCCTCTATCATCAATGGAGAGAGACACACTGATTCTTACCTTCAGGGTCTGTCATTTGACATAGAGGAAGTCTTGGATGACTGTAATGTCATCATTCCCCCAGAAACACCCCTACCTTGGGCATTTCTTTTTTAGTACTCAGGAAAAATCTGTTCCTTACTCTCCTGTTCCTTACTCCCATGCTCCTCTCTGAAATGTCAATAATAGCTCACCAAAAGCTGTTAGATAGTCGTATCATCATAACAAATGCAAGTTATGTACAGGGGATAAGGTCCTGATTCACGTCACTGAATTGCACTCAGAGGTTTCTAATCTGAATTGAGAGAGTACAGCCCAATACAGCCTGAACGCAAGAAAATTACTCTTGAATAATTCATTTTTTCATAAGGAAAGTTTTTGAGGTGTTGTTAATTTTCTAGTATGCAATGCATCTCCCTGACATTTCTTCTGATTTATGTTTTGCTTTTTCATAAAGAAATTATTACTATGAACACCAGAACAATTCATAATTTAATCCCCCAGACTCATATAAAATTTTGATTGGAACTCAGTGGAAAGATATCACATTTACACATTCACAGTGTCTATTTCTAATTGGGTTCACAACTTAAAAAAAATACCCTTCTTTGGGGAAACATGTGGGCTTGGAGAGAGAATAAAAACTATTTTAATTCATTGCCATCTATATTTGATATCATCTATAGTAATAACAGTCCAGAGTGTAAACTTAAACAGTGATCCCTGGTCATTCAGCCCTCAGTCACTCCTGCTTCGAATGAAAATAATGCTTCTGAAGAAATCTGTACTGAAAACTTAACAATTTTCAGCACCTTTTTCAACCTGTATGTGGAAGAGGAAAGAATCAATGTCCAGAAAGGAAGGGGTTTTTTTAATAGTTTGAAAAATAATTTTAATGGGAAGTTTCAGAAAAGAAAAAAAAGTTTAGGTTTTTTTTATCCTCAGAGTGAAAAAGGGAGGACAGAGGGAAGGGGGGCATCAGTTTGTCATTCCATTTGTGTATGCATATACATAAATATATGTGTGTGTGTATGCACATATTCTATGTCTTACAACTTTTAGTTGAGAAAGTTCATTCATCCTTCAGCTTTGACTGGAAAATCAATTTAATATCAGGTATACAGTTTTTACCATTCCTTTGAAAAGCACCCACCTTTTTACTAAATCTTTAAAACCACAAAACCTTTAGATTGTGTATGCTTTACAAAGATTCATAAGAGTCCAGCACATAAATTATGTGTCCAGTCCACCTGCACTGAGCATGGCCAGCCTGAGCAGCATGGAGAAACACAACCTCTTTTGTGACGTTCTCACTACCAGAGGGGCAGTGGTGTTTCAGAGCCTGAAGGTACTGAAAGGGACAATGCCTATAGCATGGAGAAGACAACTTCCACAGTTCAGTCATAGTCCCCGAGTTCTCCAGAGAGTTACCTTAAAAACATTGTGCCTTGGCTCCCTTCTAATCTATAGTATACGTGATGAAGTCCATGGAAATCAGGGCAGGAGAGGGAGGTTGAACCTGAGTTACATCCTGGCAGAGCCAGGATACGGCCTCTCAGAAGCAATCTCAAGGCCAGGCATACTGGCATACCCTGAGCGTGCCGAGGTCCATACACATCCCAGCAATGCCTCCAGCAGACTGGTAACTGAAGGGAGTTCTACTGGGGCTGGCAGAAAGTCCTGGCTTGTAATCATACATGGTGACTGCAATTTAAGACCAAATAGGAATTCCTATCTACATGTCCAAGGGGCTCTTTAGTTCAGTGCTGGTCGAGTCAGAGGAGTACAAGGACCATAAGAGGAGGGTCAAATGTGCTGCAGCAGAGCCTTCCTGCATCACCCTCCATCCTATCCACATCCCAATACATCCTATTTCCACCTGCTCCCAGGTAGGACACTCAGCAGACATTGCTCCAGAAACAATTCTGCCTCCTGAGGCATCCTGCCAGGCAATGTTTTGCAGCAGTTTGTCTTGCTTTAAGCTCCTCAGCTTCTTCTGGCCATTAACTTCTTGTTGGGCAGTCCAGGATGTCACCTGTGACCATGCTGAGGGAAATAATTTTGGAAGGAGAGAAGGGGCTGGATCTACAAGTAGGTTTTGAAGTAAATTAAAAAAGGATCTTGCTCCTTAGGATGCACTGGAAGGAGGGAGAGGTGACTAGACTGCAGTCATCACAGGAGGTGTCCACAGAATGTCTTCACCTCTTCCTTCCACCCTCACACTGCAGGATACACTCCTCATGCCCACATGGAGGGCAGGGCTGCAGGTGGAACAGGGCTTGGGATCTGGGCTTAGCAGGTTCAACATACTGGGGGGTGTTATCTGCTAGTTTGCAAATACTTGTCGATTTGCGCCAAGCCATGTCTTTTGGGTGCTACCTGATCCTTCTGCTGACATGGGGGCAGGAAGAAATGTCACAGAGAGACAGGAGCTGGACAGCAAGGTGTCAAGGCTATTGGAGAAAGCCAGCAGAACTGCAACATCCCAAGTGGACCTATAATCAGCCAGTGAACTCTCAGTGATTTAAGACCTCCCTTGGAGATTGTTTAGAAAGTATGTTTTTCCTGTGGGCCCTATCCTGGGGGCATAAGGTAACCACCCCTTGAAAGTAATGCTTAGGCTGTAAACCAAACAAGTCATGTCCCCAACCAAATAAAATGTGCCCATGGAATTATAGACCATTTCCATGCATGGCTACACAAGAGAGGCAAATTAAAATTTCATGGACAGTCTTAAATTTGACATTTTGGAAGTCTTGATCAACTCCTGAGAGTTCCTTGGACACAGTTGCATGTGCATGAAGTTGCTCAAGTTTTATTTCCAGGACCAAGTACTTAAGATTTCAGAGGGTGTGTGCAATGTCTGGAAACTAGATTATTATTATCATTAGCTCATTTTCTCCATAACAAAAGAGTAGTGAATGTTAGTTGTTTTCATTTTCCAGATGCTCTATTAATTCTGTGCCATACCAAATGGGGTGGTATCATCGATCACCCATTAGAACAAATGCAAAGCTATATTCACCAGACCACAGCATGATTACTGGGAAGGCTTATTTCAAGTACGTCTGGGAAACCTCACTGTTAGCCAAGTAAATTCTTAGACACTGTATTTGGTGTGACAAGTAGGTGTGATTTACTGGTTACGTTAGCTGCAGAAGTGTACCGTGGTTTTTTGTATTTTCTTTCTTGTGCTGCTAACTGGAAATATCAGAACATATATTAGACATCCAACAGGATTTGAAATTATGTCCAGTTTGCAGGAAAGCATAAATTGCATTGGCACAACCAGTGGTTTAACATTTCCATGTCTGCAGAGGCTAAGAAGTAACAGTGGTCGTATGACCAGCTGGTTTGTCTCAGTGGGTGGAGCTGGAGACCCCAGGACTCTCCCCGCTAGTCGAGTCGTGTAGGCGTGCATGTGAAGGATCACACCAGCTGCATGGCAGAATGGCAGGAGGAGGTCAACCTGCCAAACACGTTGTAGCCAGCAGGGAAGGAACACTGCTGCAACTCCATAGCACAACCAGCTCAAAGATTCTTCTAAAAGTTCTTAAGGTGTCTTTACACTACCCTGTCTTTTGTGGGCTTTTTCGATCGGGGTTTTGAGTACTTTACCTGGAAGAGCAGTTAGTCTGTGCAGCCTTTGCCTAGTGCTCTAACTTCATCTCCATTTCTGAGCTAAAGAACATCAGCCTAAACTTGCCCCAAGCATGATGATTTACAGGTTTTTCTCTGTTTGCCTGTATATTCTTTTCTTTCCCCCCACCCTGTTTCAGGAATAACAGAAGTCATCTGTTATGACTTTGAGAATACCTGGGCAGAAGACTTTGTATTTTGTATAAAGCCCTAACACCCGGCTTCTTGCTATAAGAGAAAGAAAGGGCAGTTGAGTCTTCAGGCTCACTTGGTATTTACCTTTTCTACTAAGAAGAAGAACAAAAAAAGCAGCTAGGTAATGTAAGATGTGATGCAGGCTTCGTAATATGTATTTGTCTACTGGGAGAAGGCACAGCACTTGTAGCCTGGACTGAGCAGACATTTCATGACAAATAACAGAGTTGCTCAATTAATTTATTAGGAAAGGAAAGGAAAGGAAAGGAAAGGAAAGGAAAGGAAAGGAAAGGAAAGGAAAGGAAAGGAAAGGAAAGGAAAG
>JANZLQ010000017.1:22760990-22775525 GCA_026212715.1 Elanus axillaris | reverse complement strand
AGGAAAGGAAAGGAAAGGAAAGGAAAGGAAAGGAAAGGAAAGGAAAGGAAAGGAAAGGAAAGGAAAGGAAAGGGAAACCCCTGAACACATTTTTATTTGGTTTTATAAAAAAATTATTGTGTTCGACAGAGTAGCTGATGATATTCAAAATTCACATGGCATTGCTGAGGAGACAGGTGAGGTGAGTCATTGCATTTGCAAGGACTAGCGTCTGCCTTTGGGTGACTTCAGTAAAGTCACCTCATCGCTCTGTGCCTCAGTTTTCTCTGCTGTTGAAGGGGATGAGTCAAGGCTGATTTGTGTATTGCACTTTTTGAAGTATTTTTGCAGTTCATTCACCTCTTGCCTCATGACATAACAACCCAAGATTTCTCGTATCACAAGAGAGAAGGTCTGAGAGTATCTCCAAAGAAGTTTCTCTACCAGCAGGAAATAAAAGTTTTCCCATAACAAATCTTAAGCTCCTAAGAAAATAGTACTCTACCCTTCAGTGATTCAAAACCTTTCTTTAGAATGATCAGAGAAAACTTCAAGGCCTTAGCAGTGCACGACAGTCCTCATCATTTTTATTTATGGACATTAAAAGTTCAGATCACAAAAGATGATAGTGGGAAGACTGTTATTATCTCCCTTTTATTCTTCAGAACAAACCAATCTGTGCCAAGAGGCACACAGTGACAATGGAAAGATGTCGTGTAATGGAAATGTGTCATCAAAAGATGATGAATGCATGTAATTAACTGCAGGAGTACACACCCGAGATTATGTAAATCTATAGATAAAGGCATCCGAGTGCTCAGGTTCAAACGTACCCTTCTGTCTAGCCTTACCCTGAGCTATTTCATGAGGATGCCGAATGAAAATGTAATTCCAAATGTGCACGGAATATAAATATAAAAAGGAGCTGTCTTTACAATATAATGTTATTTCTCATAGTTAAGACCCCGCATCTGCAATTCCCATCTTTTCAGTAAATCAGCTTGGTACTTAACTTGACCCACATGCTTAAGACCTACTGAATAGTTCATACTAAATATTTTGTCAGATGACACCCTAAAGAAGGCTGGTCTGTCTGGAGGGCAACCAGAACTCTTCAGTACATCCCCCTCTGAGAAAGAAATCTCTATTCCCTTCCCATTAAAATGACTGTCTAAACATAACAATGTGACTCCCTCGTATGTGGCACATCCATCAAGCTGACAAATGATAGAAATATAAACAGATGAATCCTGCTGCCATGCTCAGCAATGGGAAGGACCCACGGTATTTGATTAGCTAGTCCGTTTTCCCAGCCTGAGCAAAACTGTGTTTTGCAAGATACTTGCTACCATTTTTCCCAGCTTGGTTTTCTAAAGAGCAGGCTAAGTCTAGCCTTTCTAAGATGATGTTTGCTAATATAAAATCAATAGAACATCCTACTGAAGACTGATGGCCTCTCTGCACACGTTTCACCCTTTTGGCTTTTTTAAAGCATTAGAAAAATGAGCTGTCCACAAAGAAAATATGGAGAAATAGAGAAATGTTTCAAGCTATGAGCGCAAGTCAGGGCAAAGCTATTGGCACCTTTGAGTGTAAACAACAGTTCTGGTGCTGGGTTAGACAGAGGTGGAAGTATGGGACTGCTGGTGTGAGAGCCAGAGGTGACAGCACTCAGAGAAGACAACCTTTGAAGTCAATGGGACTCTTGTTGCTACTCCCCTGAGTGTGAAGCAGTCAGACATTCAACTCTGCCTCATATGTTTAATCAAACTGAACTCTGCAACTGTCCAACCAGCCTACTTGTGTCAGATAAGTGAGTTAAGTAACAGACCAGCAGACCGAGTGGCAGACTCACTGTCAAATATAACAGCAAAGGCTCAGCATGCTCCCCTATGATATTAAAAGTGACCTTTCCTTTTTTCCCCCCTAGAAGAGTTCTCTATATCTAATTCAATTTATCTAAACCAATTGATCAGTCATAGTACAAGTTGTCCTTTCGCAGTAGAGTTGTCTAAGCAGATCCTAGGCCAGAGTAAAGCCCTTTATGTTACTTAACATATATATGACGCAGAAGTAGAGCGTGGCTTTCTGCAACAAGTTTGAGATACTGCTGGTGGCAGAAGATGGGTGTGAGGACCATGAGACGTTCTGCTTATCTACCAACACAAAAGCCTTTTGAGGGCCAGTTCCACCAGACTACATCAGAATTGTCCTTTCGGTTCAGGACTACCTGAACAGGGCTACCTCTTCACCCAAGAATTAATTGATTCATTTGTCCTTCTTTTAATTGTCCTGGAAGCAAAGATGAAACCAGGTTTTACAAAGTGACACAAAAATGTAGCTGGAGGTAAAGCCTCTCCTGTAAAAGGCTTATAATTAATTTGACACCATAGAAACAGGTAGGGAAAAGGAATGTACACCTAGCACTAAGGGACACACATCAGATGATGCAGGTGATAATATTGTTTGTAATATCCCTGTCACATTTATGGCAATAAATGCAGTGATGTCCAAATCAGGATTATGATTTCATTTTGTGATCAAGCAAACAGGTAGCAATATAGAAAATTCCTCTCCAACACAGAAATCTCTGCAGTAATAACAAGAAACACAGAAAAAGAGTCCATGAACACTTCTGGTAATATAAATGTTCACTTCTACAGAAACTATTTTGCAAACATAGAGAGAATAATTGTTTCCATTTTTTACCAGCAGCTCTTAAAGTCAGTGTTGGTTTTGTGGCTTTTTTTATAAGTAGTATGTTGCTAACCACAGAAACACATTTATTCAGCACTTGCTGTGCTTGCAGTACTTTTACAGTACTCCTTCAGAATTCCAAAAGAGACAGAGATGCCACATCTATACCAGTAAATTTCCCTGGCCAGGCTCCTTTTTCTGCCCCCAAGGTCTACCAATACAGCACAGCTCAGCTGCACACTACTAGACTCTCTGCCTCTACCATACAGGGCAGCCTCATCCATATCATCTATAGGGAATATTCCATGGCCCATGATATCTTCCAAAGTGTGCCTGGACATTGTGACAGTGCTAAAGCAATTAAGTAGTATAGATAACCATACACTGGAACTTGCACTCAAAATTTGTCCCTGTTTAGTTACTGCTGTAGACAACTCAATAAACCTTCCAAGCTTACCCTGAGGGCTTATTTGGGCAAATGCCCATTCTCTCTGCACAGCTCCATTCTTAATTTAGAAGATAAAGACTTAAATAGTATGAACATGGCCAGACTGGTCTAAGAGTAGACAACGGAGGCCATGGCACTGGCACCTTTTGAAAAAGTAGACTGGGAGTAATGGTCAAGGGTCTTGGAGTGAGCTGCACTCCTGAAACTCTGCCATGGGACTGGCATCAGAGCAGAAGAGCACACACTATATTTTCTTCTGTCTCCTCTCCATGTGCTAAGTGTTTACATAGGAGAATTTTACAACTGTCAAGTAAATGATGCTTTATTAAAGGAAGTATTAGAAGTGCAACAAGTGTGTAGGTAGCATTTAATCTTGCAACACAAGAACTATCTTCTTGCTAACTTCCATTTTTTCCTTCTGCAGCCCGTTCTCCTCTCTACAAGTTTCACGTAGTTTTGTTGCAGACTCAAAGTCTAAATTACTAAAACACTCAACCAAAGTGAAGGTGAAGAAGAACACCTCTCGTCTGGTATTCTCAATAGTTAATGCTCTGGCAGTCCTCTACATATTTTCCTCTTCTACAGCCTGTCCGAAACCTAACGTCTAGCACTGGCGCAACAGATCTAATGCAAAATGTCCTGTGCAGCTGTCGCTGAGGCCGTGTAAGCCTCTGGGGTGATGCTCTCTGTGAATACAGCTGGCATTAACTTAGGAGGTGCCTGCTATGGTTTGCTGTGCTATAATATTATAGTTAACTGGAGAAACAAAGGCAGCCCAGACAAGTCTCTCGATTTTAATGGGCACTGAGTTACAATGAGATTTTGCATGATCTAGGAAGACAAGCATAGTGTTGGTGAACTAGGAGCAACTGCATTAGCCATGAAGCAACTCAGGTGAGAGTTAGGAGCCTGATTTTTGCCTCTCAATTTTTTTCCCCCTTGATTTCAGTTGTAACAGGTTCAAATCACAGTTACCTCACTAATGCAGTGTTTTAAAAGAGCAGAGTTAATTCTTGCTCATGATAAATAAGCTTTCTGATGATAATTGAGCTTTATGCATATATTTATATATGGAAATCATTATTTGCATAAAAAAGGAAAGTGAAGATTGGTCTACACCTTACTGGTACCTAGTTGTTATTCTTTACACAAGTCAGAAAAAAACTGCATTGCTGTGTTTACTTTAAAAACACCAGCCTATCTTTTCTTTTTTCATGCATGCACTGGTGCCAGTTACATGATTAAGTCACTCTCTAATAAATTTTGGATCAGCAGCCACTATTACCCTATACTAAACTTTCTCCTCAGTAATGCAGATCTATGTGTCTGGGGTAAATAAGCAGACTGCCTGAAAATGGAGGTGTGCCCTCCAAAAAGATATATTATACTTTTACCATGTACCTTAATTCAGAGATCAATACATTATTAACCAGTTTATTGCTAAAGATTTGTGGTATTCATTTATTTTTTATCAATTGTGTCACCCTCAGGGCTAGACAAATTTACTGTATCCTCCAGGTACTAATTTTGCCCTCTAGATAAAGAGAAAAAAAGCTCCAACAAATTGGTTTTTTGCATCAGAATCTCAAAGAAAAGCATACCTTCTTTTTATTTCCCCTGACACAATGCAAGGTTTTTTATAATCTTTAAATATTGGTTTGGTGGAGCTTTTCCAGATTATGAGGATGTGGTTCTTCACCAAATTTCTACTATTGTGCCTAACCCACAGGTGTGACAGATCACTTTGGGAGTGGCACATGATAAGGGAGAATCATCTTCTGATGTCCTTCTCTCAAAAAATGCGTAGGAAGTCCCTGCACTTAAAGCACTGAGAATTCAGAAAATATGGTCAAGAAGTCCCATTGTATGTTTTCCCTGATGTTACCCTATGGTGGAGGCACCACAGGGTAAGAATGGCCATCGGTCAGATCTCAGAGGGGTTAGCCTTCCCCTTGGCAGAGCTAAGGAAAACGGGGACATCCACATCCCTCCTAGTGAAGCTGTTCGACTTAATGTATTTGTTACACCAAAAGGAGCAAGTCAAAAATATCACTACTTGGAACTGGGATGCTCACAGAGGAGCAAGCTGGAAAGACCAGCAAGGGCAGGTTGCATTGCTGTTCTCTGCTTCCCTGAGACCTCTCGGAGCCAGAAAATTTGGAGCATGATTTACAGCTGTCCTGAAGAAATAAATGTCTGGTCCAGGGAGTTGGTATTTTCGAAGATCCTGTGAGCCTGACTGTCTGCCTACTGTTTATCACTCCTGTCAAAAGGATGTAGCTTTTGGGGAAAGGTGAAACTTGCTACTGTGACACGGACACATTGCAGACAACAGATGAGACAGCTGTACTGTGAGATTAAAAGAAAAGCAGATCCTTTCATCTCTGATGTTCTGCTCTAGTTTGAAGCCGCAGAGTGGGTGTATTTTTATTTTTCTATTCTTCCTTTGAGGTGTCTCCTTTTTTTTTTGGGGGCTTCACTTTCATGGCAAATGCAATGCAAATAGGGTTGCAAAAGTGACAGAATTGTTTCATAATCATCACAAAATCCAGGTGCTTGTGCTGGTAGAAACTGGTGTAGCAAGATACATCTATGCTCTTTTGACTATATTTACCAAACTTCACCAAACTTCAAAGATTATCCGCCTGATGAGTAATGCCAAGACACAAGTTTGGATGCACATCCTCCAAAAATTGAGCTTATAACTTTTTATTTAGCTTCCAGTATAACTCAAAATTCTTTTATTTAACTGAGAATCACAGTCATGTAACTCAGCAAACTTGGCTGCATTCTAGCAGTTGCATAATAAAACACCCAACAATGCACCACTGTATTATTTTCCTTTCCTATTGAACCAAAGTAACTTGAGCAGCATCTTTTTTTTTGTTCTTATTTTTATTGTCATTAAGCAAGCTGCTGACACACCTAGTGCAATTCAATTATTGCTAAAATTCAGGAACACAGAGAAAAATCTCTTGCCATCCAGCATGTCTAAATGAAGATTTCACTCCAAGCCATGGGGCTATTCTTTCTGTCTTCTCCTATAGGACCACTGGAAAAGATAAAACTATGCATAAATGGCTCGTGAGAAAAGAAAAATTTTTTAAATTTGTGCACACTTATCTTCTGAACTTTCATTTATAAAAGTGACCTGAGACAAGAATTAGTCACAGTGACTCAGCTAATGGGTGTCCATAAATTCAAATTCCATAGTCCTTCTTGAATTGATCCTTTTTCTGCCATTCAGGTATTCATAAATGCTAGCAAAACAGGAGTCTGGCACAGTCATCGTTGTTAAATCTGCAGCATATTGGGCCATAGTCAAGGCCCTCCAAAAAATGCTTGTCCCTTTGAATGGATGAACAGGAGTCCAGTGTGCATCAACACAAGGGACAAGTAAGATTGGGAGTGTTCTTGCTTGGGACGCTGGCAACAATGGAAGGTTAGCACTACCCAGGCTGCCAGAGTGTAAATAGGGTGGTTGCAGAGTGTGACCAGAGATGCCAACCTCTGAAACTGAGGCTGCTAGGACAAGGCAGCCTGCATTAGCATCTCGGGGACCTGCATCTGACCTCCATCCAGGTGCTGCATGGATATACTGACTGTGTGCGAGGGCAGATCTCCAAATCTAATGCTGAATTGCTCTTACAGGAGGACTCATCTCTCTACGTTATCATCTTGTAGTTCATCTGCAGCCCCTTTACTCTTAAGTAGGCGTCTTTGCCTGACCAGAGTACAGTGGGCATGGGCGTGTTCAGTATATGTAAATTCTTTGGTGGTTTTCTCCCATGCAATATAACTTCACCCATGCTTTTCTCTACTGCTGTCAATATAGACAATTTCCCCATAAGTATGATTAAAGGTCCTTAAACTGTGTTCTTCAAACCCCCTTCCAGCAAATGTTGTGCTACAATGAAGGCTAGTGGTTAAAAAAAAGCTAGGTTTTGTGGCCAGCTCCAGTTAGGCTGTCTCCCCTTAGCCCAGTCTCTAGCTGCGCAGTATGGGGGAAAAGACCACTCTGGAGACTTCTGTGTCCACAATTCTGCAAGAAGGTGGCTGGGAAACATGGCATGTACTCATGCCTTACACGTTTTGTTCACGGTCTTGGCTATGAAGCTGGTGGTGGGTGGGCACGGAGTTCCCACAGTGACCAGAAGAGCCAGAAGCAGGGCAGCTGCTGACAGCCAAAGCTGTAGCTCATCCATCCTTCCTTAAGGTACAGTATGTGCACAAGCTTCTCCTCCAAAAAGTTGTCTGATTTGGCTTAAATCCACACTTGGTCTCAAGCTTGGGTGTTGTGTGAATGACAGGAGAGGGTGGACTTGAAAAGATGCGCTTAATTGTCTGTGACAGATACTATTCAAAATAAAGTACCTGTCCCAACCTCCACTTTTCACTTTTACTTTCTCTTCATGGACTGCCTTCACCTGAGGGAATTTTTCCGAGGAGGACACGTCTGTTTGCTTTGCTACCTACTGATCTGTAACAGCAAGTATTTGCTAACCTCCAGGCTTGCACTGCACAGCTTGTTTTCCAACGCATTTGCAAAGACAGAGCTGTACGCAGCCATCGATAGATAAACAAATTTGCAAGTGCAAAGGGAGGACAGGCAGAAGCCATTGTATTTACATAATTAAGTACACCACTTAATGAATTCCCACTAGACGGTGGTGTGGAAGGGTGATTATGAACAGGGCTTGGGAACTGGTTTTGCTTCAGACTCCAATGGGGATTCAGCAAAGGGCTGGCAATCAACGCTTGGTAGCTGACTTATTGCCAGCTTGCTTGAAACTAGGTAATGATGTCTGTTTATGTAGAGTTTGGGGTTTTTACTGATCTTCAGTATGAATGCTCATCCAATCCAATGCCAGCTTCTAAAAATTAATATCTTAAAAGAATTTAAAAAAAAGGGGGGTGGGGGAGATACTATTTTCAAAGCAAAGGCCTGAGAATTGGAAGGAATATGCACTTTCCCTTTTCTTCAGAAAAGTGTGTCAGGTCCCGAAGGGTGTGGAGGACTGTTTTGAAAACATCATAGTGCCCACTAATCCCTCAAAAGCCATCAGGCAAAAAGAATGAAGCATTTGTTTCCAAAAAAAAAAAAAACAAACAAGAAGATACTTGGGACATTGGCATCATTAGGAGCTTTAATATATGATTCTTCACATACAGTCCATGAAAAACAGCACACCACGAGTACTGGCAATTAGACTTTATTTATATAATATAAATTTAGTGATTTTCTAATAAGAAGCAATGATTTCCTTTTGGGGTGGGAACTGAAAAGAAATAGTAGGACAGCCATTTCAAACCCATATATTTATTTCCAAACAGACATTAAAATGCAACTAGGAGCAAAACTCAATTTGCCTGAAGTTAGCAGCAAATGCTCCTACAGTGGATCTTGGATCTTATCATGACAGACAAGGATTTGATGCCGTGTAAAATGCCCAGCACACTTCACAGGGAACACTGATTAGATGATTCTTACACTAAGGCCAGCCTGATGCAAAACTTGACATGTTAAGTAATAAACTCTCATGGAATAAACTTGAAACAGTATTTTTTTTTCTGCTTTACTAAACAAAACAAGGCAGAAACACAATATCTCATCTCACAACAGGACAGGCTGAGCAGTCTTTTTTTGCTACTTAGCACCAGACTTTTAAATAAGAGGAAGTGATTTATTATCTCAAGCAACCAATTGATCCCCTTTTACTATCAAAACTTATTAACCGTCTGTCACTAAAGGGTGTCTCCCAACCACAGTAAGTGGAGATTCTGTCAATATACATATACTTTTCTCAGTATATACATTTTTTTAAACCACTTTGCCAGGAAGTGAAAGGAAATCCTGAGCTCCCAGGGGCAATGTATAAGCCAAAACCTCAGTGAATTTTTAAAGTTCAATCTGTATCATTGAGCAGTCTGCAGAGCACCCGTACTTTGAAGCTCATGGTGCAAACACTATGGGTCTTTCCATATCTGTGTATCTGGACTGAACGTTAATGGATCCTTTATGTATCCCCTCAGAAAGTCATGAAAGCACAGCTTCCAGTCATAGGTATTGGATTTCAGTTTAAGGAGCAGTTCAGCCCGGAACTGATGCTCCTCAGGAAATTGTTTTCTTCAACTAATAAAGGACAATATAATTTATTAGATTCCTATGAGGTAATGGCAAGTGAGCATTTTGTAATGATTCAGCAATGAAAGATTAAGTCTGATTATATTGCTGCTTTAGTGACAATCCCTGGGTTGTCAAAACCACTTTTGATTCCTCTGACATGAAGTGACACCAGATACTCATTATATAAGACTTACATCCAAACCCAGAGCCTGAAATTGAATGAGAACTTATAAATAATGTATCAATAAGGTAAATTATGCAAGAAATCATTCCAGAAAGTGTATGAACTCATCAACAAATTAGATAACAAGGAGGTCTTTTTTCTACTAACTTAAATAAGCAAATTGAAATAGGATTTCTTCAAGAGCTTCCTCAGCACTTTCTCAGCAGCTACTTGGGGTTCCTGGACAATTTCTTCAAAATAAGGACCTGCAAAGTCTATCATAAACCCAGCAAATCCCTATTTCAATTTCTTTCATGCAATATAAGTTAAGGCACTTCCTTGCTTTGTTGGCCGCTGGGTCAGCTGTCATTGCCAGGGCATCAGTCTTTCTTCCGTTCTCCCCTTCTGCATTGAGGGAATTACACAGGAGACGTGACAGCATCTTTGGAGCACCACAGTTCTAACAAGCACAAAGTTGGAAGCTCGTGCATTAGTGTCTGTGCCTCTTGCTCTCTGAAGTGGTGGGCAGGCACCCAGGGTGACAGTGTGCAGATCGCAGTGTTGAGGGGGACTCTTCAGTGACGTTCTTGTTTCTAGCATCAAGTGTCATTACATTACCATTAGGCAGGTTCTCATCTCTAAAAGCCTTTTTAGAGAGATTTAAGCATCTTGTAGGTTCATAACCTTATCTCCCTTTGCATTTAGAGAGAACAATCATTCCTGTTGCCCTTTTTAGAGGAGAAATTCGGTACCCATCTCTGCAAACCATTCTGCACAGTTAGCTCGCACTCCTTTTCAAGTGACTCAGTTTAAAATCCTCATTAAATATTATTTCCAGTTCTCAATTAATATATTTCATTTAAACATTTAAATGACTTCTGTAGAACAAATACAGCTACTGTTGTTACAAACCCAAAGAGAGGTTAGAGGTTCAGGTGTGTTTCTCCTTAGTCTACTGCCAGAAATTCTGGTTGACAGCTGACACTGAACGACATCTGTCCTAAATTAGGAGTAGGTACCCAAATCCCTCTGCAGCTTAGTGGAGTAACACCCCACGTACTCCTGTGAGTCCCAGAGATTTAAGTGAGGGGTGCTGCATGATGCCAGGATGGACCAGTGCCTCCACTTCTGAGTGCTCTTCCTGTGGGAATTACATTTCCATGGCTTCCCAGCCATGCTGAAGTCACTCCGGATGCTAGACAGGCTTTAAGAGAAAGAGTGAACTTACTTGACCAAAGTACAGACTAATAAAATTATTATTATATTTAGGGATAGACAAGCAGATTCACCTAGTTAGCTGTAAGCAAAGGTGTAGTTCCTCTGTGCCATCCCAGACATCTATTTTAGGATGAGAAAAATCATCCTCTGGAGATACACATTTCTCTGTACTGACTCTACAGAGAATCCAAGGTGATTAGCTCAGACTTTGACAATGATTGTTTAGATGAGTAAGACAGGTGAGATGAACCCGATCCAACAGGACAGGATGATTGTTCGTACGACTAACAGCTGACAACGATGATGATGAAAAAATCATATCTTGGCCCACCATCTGATTTCAGCAGCCTGCAGCTGCTATGCAAGGCAGCCTTTTCCTAAATAATCAAGTGGTAAGGTGTTGTCATAGGTTTCGCATTATAAACGTATGGCTGAGCTGTGCTAGAATCATACAATCATATTTCTTTCATGACGTGCAGTGCTCTCAGCTGTACGCACTGACATTATTAAAGCTACTAGTATAATGGATAGCAACAGGGGATACATTTGTGTTAAATGGCCTGTAGTAATTGTGTCACTGAATTGAGCTAATAATCATCACATGTGTCACAATATCTTGGAAGAACATCTTCCCTGTTTCTGATACTATAAAAATGAGATTCTTAGGTTTACTGAAGGCAGAGTTCTCCTCATCTATGAATTTTATTTGGGTGGGATTGATGTCCTGATTCACCATCGCCAACTCATCTTTGGAAGCCTGCTGCATGATCTAGTGGGCAATGTAGCACAACCAAACTCCATCACACAGCTGTTCAAGAAAAGTATCTGCCGCTATTAAAGAGGCAGTGTCAAACAAAGTCTAGAGTAAATCTTTTCTCAAACTCAGCTCATGCAATATAGCTCCAATGACATTAGTACAGTCATACCTGATTAACAACAGCAAGAACAAGTAGAGGAACAGGCATCCTACCTAAAGAATCAGTTTTTTTCATCTGTGTTATAAATTTCATTTACTATAGCTGGAAATCAGCAGTGATTCATAAGACTGAGCCTGGCCTTAGTTTCTCAGCTCCCTTTAGACCTCAGCAGAGGAGACTCGACAGCTTAGACCAGAGTTATTCTTTGTAAAATTACTCCATTGGGATTTTCCAGATTTTCTCTGTAGCAGCTGTATGAAAATATTGTGTTCAGTGACTCCATTGCAAGGTGCTTGTTCAAAAAAATATTGCACTCATTTGTAAAAAATGGATTGTTTATTTTACTGAGAGCAGGTTGCTCTTATAAAGAAATTTATGGTCTGATGGGGCTTTCTTTTGTGTGAGAAGATTTGGGACCAAGACACCAGAATTTCTTCCAGTGCATGAACTCCACAGTTCTGCATATCAGTTTGTTTTGCAATGGAAAAACTGCCACACTGATAAGTTTAAGTCTTTTTTTTTTCTTTTTTAATAAAGCACCTTTTAATAACCGTTCTTTCTCCAGAAACTTTAAGTGGAACTGGTAAGCATTTTCCCGATTTAAAAGCCTCATATAGCCTTGGTCTGAGAAGAGGAACATACAAGTGAAGACCCAGCCTCTAGCTCAGTTTCCTTTCTTTTTGCACATTCTCCAGCCTGGCATATGCTTAGTGTTGGTATTGCTGGCTCTGTCAGCTATGTTACCTAAGATGATTAACCCATCTTTGTTCCCAGAGGTGTATATATTTCCCAGCCATTTCTACCCACTGTTCCTCAGTCTTACCATTGTTCTCTTGTTAGTTCTCTTTGCAGCAAAAATGACACTAAGTCAGGAACATGAGCTGTGGATGCTATAAGGATGTGGAGCTTCTGTTTTCGTGTCTGCATAGGAATGGAGCAATGCTTTGAATCTAAACCACACAACCTTAAATGTCTACAAGAGAGCAGATACAGAGCTCTGAGATGATTCTAATGGTAAGTGCAGATCAAATCCACAGGGAGATGATTCCCCTATATTTTCACTGCAGTGTATAGATATGACAGTATTTAGTGTTCTCTTTATCCTCCTTTCCTCATTATTTCTCTTTTCTCTGCTACAAGAAAAAAAAAATCTTTGCTGCTGGAGGCAAACAAATAAAATGATTGCAGCTTTGTTTTCAAACTGTAAGTCTAGCACAATCAACTCCCATGGGAGTTAGTTGTCAACCATAAATATTAATTGATTAATCCAGGTGTGGGCAGCTAAAATACAAATGTTATGTAACTGTTTCTCCAATTCTGTCATTGATATCAGTAAAACCAACTTGTCATACATAGCTGCATTTTTTAAAATAAACTCATATGACTATGAGAAATTACCTGATGAAAAGGTATTTGCCAGAAGAACAGAAAGAGTCTTAAAACAGGATAACTGACAAAAAACCACCCACATTTCTTTATGCAGTGCAAATTAAAAAAATGCCCTTCCAGGGTTTCAGCTATTTCCTGTGTTTGATATCTGAGCAGGGGAAATAGAAGCATTTGTTCCAGCTGAACAGCAGGAAACAAACTGAATTTATCAGCAAAGGAGAAGCATGTGTTTAGCTCCACATTAAATTTGCTCTCCTTGATGTCAAGGAGCTACACGGTCTATTGCCAGACTATGCCAGTTGGCCTCCAGGCCAGAGAGTGGGTCCTCATTTATTAATAGCAAAAAAATGTGGTTCTATTTTCTGAGAACTGCTTTCTTCCCCCCATATCGGGTAGCTCCATGCCATTTCTCCTCATCTTTCCACATTCACCATGGACAAGGAGCACACCAGCCGTCACCTCCCAGTACCGCTAACTTGCTCTGTAACTCTTCTTGTACCCAGGAACAACGCCTTCAGGTTGCTTTAACTCTATCTTTTGCTGATGAAACACCACAGAGGTAGCTTGTAGCAGGCAAAGGAACTGTCTCTAAACTTCTACTCTCTATCAGACTGTGCTCCCCATTCAGCACGTAGTTTAAATCCCCTCACAAATGGTTTTGGTAATAGCACAGAGAGCTCACCAGATTAAAGATGAGTCACTGCAGGGAGACCCTTCCCAGCACCTGCCTGTGTTGTAACGCTGATTTTGGATCAGTGTAAATGGCTTAGCTCCCCACGTCGTGTGGCCACCCCCAGCCTCTCCCACCCACAACGTGCATGGGGCTGAAGCAGACCCGCAGAGGAAGGGCACTGGTATGACATGGGAGAGGGCACTGCACAACAGGGAAGGACTAGCAGGCAGTGCTTATTCTTGTTGATTTGCACCATTTAGCAAGGACCACACCACGATTTGGCCCTGAGTTACCGATGGGAGCCAGCTGTGGGTCTGGCACCATGATGGACAGTTTCACTAGCTTACCTCTCCTGTCATTTCCTAAGCCTTGCCAAAAAAGAGCTCTTTATTGAGTAAAACAGCCATGTATGAGAATAACTGCTTAATCACACCCTCGACAAGGAAAACAGCATTGTTTGATGAATTTAAGCAACTGGTAAAAACATCAAGCTTTCCTTTCACCTGAATGCTGCTTAGAGCAGAAATCACTGAGGCACAAATACTCAAAGGCGTTGAAGCACTCAGGCCCAACTGATGTCAGTGGGAGTTGAGGACCCACGAAACCAGGCTAATTACTCCCATTCAAGTAAGAGAAAGAAAAAAAGAAAAAAGAAGAAAGAAAAAAAAAAGAAGAAAGTGAGGTAATGTAGAGTCACTACAATCACAAAACCAGCAACAGCCCTTGTCACGAGTTGTCCTGGTTTCAGCTGGGATAGAGTTAAGTGTCTTCCTAGTAGCTGGTACAGTGCTGTGTTTTGAGTTAGGTATGAGAAGAGTGTTGATAACACTCTGATGTTTTCAGTTGGTGCTGGGTGGTGTTTAGACTAAGTCAAGGATTTTTCAGCTTCTGATGCCCAGCCAGCGAGAAGGCTGGAGGGGCACA
>JANZLQ010000017.1:22739559-22760890 GCA_026212715.1 Elanus axillaris | reverse complement strand
TGTGCACCATTTGTATATTCCAATCCTTTTGCTATTACTGTTGTCATTCTATTAGTGTTGTTATCATTTTAATTACTTTCTTCTTTTCTGTTCTATTAAACCGTTCTTACCTCAACCCACGAGTTTTACTTCTTTTCCCAGTTTTCTCCCCCATCCCGCTTGGGGAGGGGGGAAGGGGTGAGCAGCTGCGTGGTGGTTAGTTGCTCGCTGGCGTTAAACCACGACACAAGCAGAACAAGCCTTACAGATATGGACTATGTTTCTGCTGCCAAATAAACCAGGAGGCAAAATGGCTGACCTTGACCATAGGCAAACTTCATAGCTCTGTGCCCACTGAGGTGGCCTGATGATATATTTACCATTATTTTATGTGTATATTCCAGCTCAAAGTATGTGAGGGCTGTTGCATCCCATGAGGTTATTGTTTCGGTAGCATGAAACTCAGGATAGGAGTTGCAAGTTGTGGCACTGGCTTGAGGACATGTGGGGGACAGCCAAGGAGACAAAACATCCTGGGATAGCTTTGGAGGATGGTGTAGAAAGGCAGGAACCAAACCCAGTTTGACCTTGAATATACAGCCCAACAGGGTGTTTTCCCCTATGTATGTTATTCCCCCAGCTTTGCCTAGGCTTTGTCTGCTCAGTGGTAGCTTGACACGGGATAAAACTGCCAGGGTATATGCTAGCAGTTTTGTAGCATGAAAAATCAGTGGTACAAGGCCCTACCTCATACCTTGGCCTGATTTTCTAACTAGTGTAGTTGTATCCACAGAGAAGAAGCAAAAAGATCTGAAGTAGAAGAGTCGCCATGTGAAGAACTCACTACACAGAGGAAAACAATTTGGACAAGGGATGGGGCAAGAGGCAGCTGAAGCAGTGAACTCCACCTGGGTGGGAAGATCAACATGTTGTTCTCCTAATCACCTGAAGATAAGGTAGAAACAAAACATGGAAGAGGAGAAAAAAGATGTGTGAAACAGCAGAGAAAAGTGTTAGGTGAGATGGAGACAATGGCATAAAGGAAGCCAAGGAAAATGGAATGTTTTGGCTAAACAAGTGAGTAAATTAAGAAAAAAAAAAAGATACTAAGAACAGAAATCAGAATTTCCACCCCCAATCACCCATTTTCCCAATTTTGCTTTAAAATAGCACTATGTTTAACCTTCCCTACCTGCTGCCCACCAATTTCATCCTCTTTGATCAGAAAATTGAAACGTCATTGATGTTCAGACCTCTGGTGTTTTCTGTCATGAGTAGAAGAGTGTTCAGCTTCTCTGTTCAACAATGTGTTTTCTCTACACATCCTATGTTCAAAGATTTTGTTAGCACATAATGCAGTTATTAAAGGGTAAAGTAACTACTTATGACGAACATTCCATAGTTACAAATGCATCTGGTAAATTCTCCATCTGGTCCAGCAATGTTGTTCAGTACTTTTTTTTTTCCTTTCTTTTGCTAGTAACTGAAAAATCAGATTTTCAAGAAGCTGTGTTTCCTCCATTTTAGATACCATACATCAATCCATTCAAAATTACAAGCTAAGGAGATACAGAGGAGGCAGGCACCACAGTAAGGCATTTGGCAAATGATGCACTTGCTTCCTGGCACATTGTCAAACCCAGAGGATACAAGTAGACAAATGTGAACAATAATTTCCTTTCCCTGCATTAGATGTGTGCTAGTGCTGAAAAAGATCCTAAATACTGCATTAGCAGGATAAAAACCTATTTATTCTGTTAGAAAAAGGTAGACACGAAAAAAATGAGGTCACAAAGGGTTTGGACAAGGGGTTTGCAGCTGTGAGTGGTCACAGCATCCCTTTCCAAAGTCTAACACTAGCCTGAGGGTGTGGAAAAGTAAGATCATGGTACACACTTGCTGCCAGGTCTAGTTTTATACCTAAAGAAGTTGCAACCCACAGTCTTACCTCAGCCGCTCTCCAGCACCCAGAGTAGAAGTTTACTGTTCCCAGCGATCTGCAGGGTAATCTTACCATGTGAGAGCATCCAAATCTGTTACAGCCAGTGTAAATGGGTTAAGCAGAGGGACCTCTGTGAACCTGGCTCATCTGGACATCGACAGAACAGTAAGCAATTGCACAGAGTGTAGAAGCAATTGCACTCAGAGCATGGCAACATCTAGCAGAGATGAGCAGCTAGGGTCCGAAAGCAGGGATGTCTTTGACTGACATAACTGGAGCATCAGAGAATAGGCCACTGGGCCAAAGGATAAGGAGGTGCAAGTGAAAACATAAGACTCACTTTTTTTACTCCAAAAGCACTCTGGAGGTAAAAGAGGTTCCCCAGTAACAGGATCTGTAAACCTGCCTAGAACAAGGGGGATTGCTTTTAATGTTGCCTCCAGCCATCCAGCATCACTTCTCTTATCTCCGCCCTAAAACTCAGCCAGGGCCAAGTCAGAGCCAAGACACTAGGAGTAATACTAATAATAATACTTGAAGGCCACTGGGGTTCAAGTGCTATTGGCATTGGTGGAAAATTTTTCACAGAACAGGTCCAGAGAAAGCCATTGTCTTCTGATGCTCGAGAAGGCATGGATCTGCCAACAATGATTTTTCACTAAACTGAAGTTCTCGTCCAAGGCCTAAAAGCAGTGAAGGAATTTTCACACTGTTCTCTACAGAACTTTCAGCACATGTTGTGTTTGTGATAATTACACTGTTTTGGAAGACTGTCCATAGCAGAAAAGTGTATTTCTGCTGAAACACCTCAAACCCAGCAGAAACCGAGGGGACGGATGGAACTGAAACAAGAGTTGTCTTTCATTCATGAAATATCAGTATATCTGACACTTCAGAACAGTCTGTGAGAGTCTGTGAAAATGTACTTGGCTATCCACGTGCAAAAGTGACTAAGTACTCACCATTCAGTTGTCACCTACACAAGAGTATAGCAGCCTATAATCTCTCAAGTATGGTACCTTTCAACAGCTCCAAGAAATAGACAAACATCTGTTTTATAGGCAGTGACTGGAAATAAAGGGCAGGGATATGACAGGTACTCACACCTTTCAGTACCTAGGCAGCCACATTAACCACAAGGCCACTGCTAAGCAATAGGGGATTTGTTCAAATAATCTTTATTCCAGCATTTTATATTTTTTGTATCTTTTATGTGTCCAAGAATGTTTGACTTAGTTGTGATAAAAGACTGACCAGAAGTATGAGAACTCCATTATCAAAAAAAAATAATCCTATTTTTTGTTCTTCATCTAGGCCCTCCCTCAAAAAAACAGAACATCCAGAAAGCAAGAATCCCAAGGCCAGGATATTCATCTGGGAAGTAGGTGATCCAGATATAAATCCTAACTGAGAGATTTTAGAGGATGGATTTGAACCAGCTTGTATGTGACCAGTGCTCAGCCACTGGCAAGGTACAGTTACCAATCACTAAGCAAATAAATATCTCACTGGCTCAAAGTGGAGCAGCTCCAACCAGAGGAATTGCCTCCATAAAAGCAAGTGTCTGCCCTGGTTCAATTCTCTGCTGCCAATTGGGTAGAATTCGTACCTTCATCACTTCCTAACCAGGGAGCTGTTTCCTCATCTGCTGAAGCATTGCTGCTCTTATCTCCCAAACCAGACAGAGCAGAGGGTCTCCCTGGGCCTCAGCGTGCAATGCCATGTGAGTAGGCTCCATCCACAGCTGCCCCATCATATCCTGGAGAGCCCAGAGAGCAGTCCGGAACAGACGACACTTTATCTGTAGGAATTAGGACTTGTAAATGTGGTCTGTTCAGCATCAGCTGCTCCTGATGATGATGCACATAGAGCAGATGGAAGCATGGGCAGCTTGGGGCAAAGCTGGAGCATAGCAGCCAATAAAATCAATCTCTCCCCAGTCAGGCTTGCTTTCACTATATATATGTTGGTTACACTAGTGGCTGATCTATCATTCAGCCCTGTCTGTTGGCATAGGCGTTAGCTGTATTTGGCGAGATACCACTTTTTTTATAATTTGACCATTCAAAGAAAATAAAACCATTTAAATAAGCAAATGAATAGCTTGGCTCTCCACTGCCCTGCACCCTCAGCCTGTTTTTGACAACTACACAAAGCAGATGTGAAGTGGCACCACTTGGGAGACAGCGGATGGGGAGGATTTTAGCCAGATCCTGAGCAATGGAGACTGGCACATTTCCACTGAAATCAATGTGCAGCTCCAACAATGGAGACCGTGCCAGCTTCCATAAGTTGAAGGTCTGCTCGCAGCCCTAATATCCAAACTGCTCTGCACATTTCTCACCTGAACATGTCCATTTCTAGAGCACTCATTACCATTAGTGCCTAAAAGCAAGGGACAGACTCATACAGCATCATCTTCTCACACAGGTGTAGCTTCTGGCAACACAGCAAAGAGAAACAAGAGAGATTTTCTCTCGGGAGATGGAAGGAGGCACCTGGCAGGTGCTTCTTCATCTCCGTCTTTAGCAGTTCTGGTCATCTTTATTGCTTCTTACACTCTGGAGAGGTTCCTCTCTGAATGTAGTATTACACAAGCATCTCAGGTGACATTAAATCTCAGGTGACAGCTGACCCCGCTCAGGCCACTGTGAATAATGAACACAGCACAGACAGCAGCTGTCAAAAAGAAAGACCTTATGAGTGTCTCATTGACTGCTCTTCACTTCAGCTCGCCGTTAACAGCTCCAAGGGCAGAGACCTCATCGATCCCTTCCCCACGTGGATAGACAGGCCGGCTACCAGGCTGGAGCTGCTTTGCAGCAGCAAGGGGTCCTCAGTGACAGGCATATCCCATCACATAAAGTCCACAAAAGAGTACAGCACACATTGAATCTATCCCAGCATTAGCCACCACGAAGTTATATGGTTGGGTTTGTCCTCCTGAGCTGATGGTGGTAGTTTTAGCAGGTAGTTTTAGCTCTCACCAGAGCCTGTTAACAGCAAGGTCTCCACAGAGATAGGGTGTGAGCTTCAAGTCACTTCTCAACATCCTGGCCCTCAAATTCATCTTTTCCACCTGGAAATGGGCTGATTCTTGGCAGTTCAAGCAGGGAGCAGTTCTCTGTGACTTCAGGAGCTCACTATATCATACTAATGAAGGAAAAAGAAAGGGAATATCTATATCAGGGACTAAAATACTCTGTGCAAGGAGAAGATACCTGATACAGGAGGGCTTTCTAATATCACTGATGAAGGGCTAATCAAATCCAATAGATGGATCTCAACCCCAGGGAATTTCAAACTGCAAACACAAGCATATTTTTTATAGTCAAGGCAATCAGAAGCAGTTAAAAGGGAAATGTGATGAGCTCTCTCTTAGTTAGAGTCCTTAACTTGGGTTCAGTTCTGGAATTTCAGCTCACAGAAACCATGGCAGATCTTGGATTTATAGCCATTTATACTGATTAATCTTCCAACCCTACATGTCTTACTAAAAGCTATGCTCTATTTCATCCATAACCTATTAGATTCGGCACAGGAATTCCTGGATGAAAGTCTATGGCCTGTGTTGTCAGACTGGATGAACATAATAAACTTTTCTAGCCTTATAATTTCTGTGGGGCAGTTAGTGTAAGTCTGAATGGTTTTACTAAAGTCAGTGGAATTATATTGATTTACACCAGCTGAGAATATGTCCCATTTTTAATTTCTTCAGTGTTTTGAACCAGCATGATAAAATTGGTATAAGCAGAGTGAGCCAGCCCATTTGCATCCTGTGGGGCTACTGAGGAGCAACCCTTTCTGATCCAGATGGTAATTCAGCCCATTTTAGAAGCAGAGGGTTTTTTTCTTTCCCACTTTGATTCAGAACTTGTCAGTCATTTTGGGGAGGACAAGGCTGTGAGGCAGGTGCTGAGAGAACCAGATTAAATTATGCACAGCAGAAAATCTGCAAAATGTACTTCAAGAGCTGGAAACTTACCATGTGTGACTGAAAATTGCAGAGAGACAGAATCCTAATTTCCAGATTAACTATTTCATCAATTAAAGCTGCATTTGCAAACCTTTCTTATTTGTCTGCCAATCTGTGACTACTGCTAATACAAAGCCATCACCATAATAGAAACCAAAGTAGATATTTGATGGCATGTGCATATGGCAACCTATGTTTTTTTTCAAGCATAGTAGTTCCAGCTAATTAGTTTTCTAATGTATTTGCATCGGTTTGTGGAATTCCATAGTTCTTATTAAGTAGAGACAGGTAATCAGATGAGCAAATTGTGAATCCTGCTGTGTGCCATGTGTTTACAAAGTTGAGAGGGTAAGGTTTATAGTTAAGATAATGCGGTAGCCATTTACCTGAGAACAAAACATCTCCTGCTGATTCACCCAATTCTCAACACATTTTGCAAATGTACTTCAGCCCCCAAAGCCCTCATGAGCCCAGCTACCTCCTTAGTGTGCCTTCCAGCTCTGTCAGAAAGATCCAACCTTTGGTGTTGCTGTGCTAAGCTATGGTACATTTTGCTTAAATCCAAGCTAAATTTTGCAGGGCCTCACCTGGGAAGCTGTGAGTTGAGGAAGTCCAGTGGCATCAGAAAAAATCCTCTCAAAGGAGAAGAAGTATGATTATGTTATTAGCAAAAAGCAGGTCGGCAAAGACTGTGAGAGAAGTGGGACTGAAAGCAATGTGAATGGCACAAACCAGCAACGTTGAAAAGCACACCCAACCCTGCCTTGCTGTCTGCATCCAAACTCAATTACTTTAATATTTTTGCATGCGTTTACAGTCCTGCCACTGAAATTGTACCCAGAATTGCATCCATCCCCTCAGGACTGAGCGCTTTTGCACCTCACCCATGCTACAGCCCGCTGCCTGAGTGAGGGGGGCGTGCTTCACCCTATTGCAGGTACATCTGCAGTATTTCTTCCCCAATACAACCCTTTCCTCAATGAGGGGATCAATGAAAGCAGACCGTGTAGTCAGGGTTAGGGAAGACTTCCAATATTCCATTGCACTTGGTTTACAGCTCATTTGCACCTTCTGGCAGGGCACAGAGGTGCAAATCCCACTTTGTGAAGTCTCCCAGATGCCCACCAAGCCAGACACTATCCAGCAAAAAGTGTAGCTCTGACAGTAAATCCTGTGATCCTTCGCACATGCTGACAGCCCAGGCAAGGCTTTAGGCCAGGCTTCGGTGCCAGACCAGGGCTGCTCCCCATTGTCTCCCCACTGGCAGCGGCTCCTGGTCTCCCAGCCAGAAAGGGTGAGAAGGATCTCCCAGGGGACAGGGTGCCACCATCAGTCTGCAGGTCAGACCTGAGATGGTGGGAGGACTGAGGGAGAGCTGCAGCCAGCTTCTACTGGTAACCGAATGTAGCATCACCCACGACACTGAGCCTCTGCTAACTCATTGCTTGGTGCCCAAGGCTGCTTCTCAGTTGCTTGTGAAGTGCTCTTTCTGGCACTTTATTAAGGCACAGAGTTTTAGTCCCATTTTAAGGAATTATTACTTCATTCTAAACTCATCTTTTCTATCTGCATTTGTATGTCTCCCTTGAAATTGATTAACTTTTTGTTCAACATTTGATTTTCATTAACTTCTTTTGAATGTTTTGTATATCCTGGACATCATGTGCAGACACCCAGTGTCTTTGCAATTACCATTACATATTCTACCATTTTAAAAGACACGTGCTTTTTGGGCTACAAGCTAGCAATACTGAAACTTTGACTTTATGACTTTTAAAAAAAAAAAATTAATAAAAAGCATACTGCTTGGAATAGTTATTTTGGGGCTATATATCCGAGAAATTGTTTGCAGCTCCAACACAGTGAGGTTTGTTAAGTTTTGGCAGGGGTGGGGGAAGAGTGGGGTTGAATTATTGCCAGAACATCTGTGAGAACTGAGTCCAAAAAGAACCAGACACTCTCATAAATCTAACCATTTTATATGGTACATTTGGGAATTTTTATTGTCATTATTGTGGTGGGCAAAGTATAGAGTACATGGTCTTTTTAAATTCTAAAACAGAATCAGATGAGCTTCTTCCTTATAAGTAAGTAAATCACATACTACATTATTCGAGTTACTCAGAAACCCACAGGCTCCTGCTGAGATTAAGCCCTTATTGTACAGACAAGTAGCAAGAGATAATGCCCATTCTTAAGAATTTATGATCTGCATGAGCAAAATGTTAAAGGCTATCAACAGTGAAACTATTCCCATTTTTCATACAGAAAGCTATGGCAGAGGGAGCTGAGGGGGTCGGATTTTAATTCCCTCTCTCTGAAGTTCAGCCATATCTTTAAAAACATCCGGTTCTGTTTGACCTCATCAGAAGGCATCCAGGGTGCTCTTAGGAGGATTGGGGAATAATCCCCCGTCCTGGACGTAATGGAAATGCAGTTGCTGCACCTCTCAGTGCCCCAGCTGAGACGGGAGCCCAGCTGAACACCAGCTGTAGAGGCACTTGTCAGAACTCACTCACTAGGATCCAGAAAATATATTGAGAGCATCTACAGATAGGAGCTGTAGAAGCAGAGACACCGTCCTTCAGTAATCACATTTCTTTATTTATTCATCCAGGCTGGCCTACTTGCCCATTCTTTTTCTCAGTAACTCTCCACTTGCTTCAGACAAAGTCCAAGGGCAGCCTCAGCTCCCCGAGAGCCTGATTTCTGAAGTTATTTCACTACTTAATGTGGGATACATAACTTCAGAAACCTACATTAGAAGTCTCTAAATGTCATCTAGTCATGAAAGCTCTCTTCATAGTCAGTAGAGAGAAGCAGGCATCATTACTGAATGATTCATATGATCTATTTCTCACCTCATCTATTTTGCAATCAGACAAATCTTTCTCTAAAAGCACACATTCCTCTCCTGTCATCATTAATGGGGCCTAGGCATTTGGTCAGACAGAGGTATCTATAATTACGAAAAAAAATCCTACCTGCAAAACTTGGAAACAATGTGCCCTAAGGTTTTCAAGACCTCCAGCTGACATCTAAATGTACCAAAATACCTTTTAAAATCCAGATCTTGATGCCTGGAGCCTCCTCTCTGACCCTCTCTTGTCTCCCCTAAGCTGTAGGCATTTCAGAGATCAAGACGTCATGACAAACCCAGCTCCCTTGCCATCTTTTCTGCCTGTCATGGGAGAGGTCTTCTGGGTCAGCTCAGCAAGCTGTCTGGCTTTAAAGCTGACTTTGAACCCACCAAGGCCCCAGCCAGAGGCTCTCCCTGAGCCTGAGCTGAAAGCAGATCTGGAGAGCAGCAGGGTCTCCCATTTCTCTGCTGGAGTTGACACATCAAACCTGTGCGTGATCACACTCATCAAGCAGGGAAAAAGCTCCAGAAAGCCTCTTTCTTTACCATGTTGCCTCATTTTTTCATATTTCTCCCATGCATTTGGAGGCAAATACAAGAAATATTGCACAGAGACTGTCCAGGGGCTGAATGGCTGAAGATTTCTGTGGGACTGACTCTCCCAGCCCAGGCAAAGCTGGGGATGCAGAGCTTGCAGAAAAGGAGAGATGCAGCCAGATCCTCTGCAGCTCTGAAACAGGCAGGGGAGAAATATTGTCTTTGCATTTTTTCTGCCTAATTTAATGGAGCAACCTTCTGCTCTGCTCCTCTGGAAGTCAATGATATATCCATGTATCACTGGATCAGCAATACCTGTTATGAAAGTGAATTTCTACACTATTTTTAAGAGCTGAATCAGCTGCTTTTCTGTTTCATTCTAGGTGTCAGGAACAAGTTATCCTGAGCAATAATCTCAAGAGCACCAGTCCCCCCCATGCATTTCACAGGAACCAGAGGTTCAAAACAAGCTGGAAAGGAGAGTCGGGATCCCCAAATAAAACAATAAAAGCCCATCAACATTAGTAAGGGGTAGAATACTGTTCCGAGGACTAAAATCCCACAAGGCCAAATTGCTAAGATTATAGAAGTGCAGGACTTAGTAACAGCAATATGAAATCATACTCCCTTCTAGATGTAATTATTGGACTCATTTGCGTAATTTCCCTGGTAGACACCCAATTACAATTTGCTACAACAGAAGTGTCTCTCCGCCCCCAGGACCAAGTTTCTAGAGCTCGAACGGAAAAAAGAGGTACCACATCCAGTCCCACTCCATCTCCCACCCTTTACAGAATGTATGGATATGTCAGAACCAGCTTGTAGACCAGCATGCCCATCTGAGCATGCCTGTGAAAGACTTTTTCAAGAGAGCTGCTCTTAGTATCCGAAGCTCCAGAGGGTACACTCCAGCAGTGCCTCCAGCCATCGTTACAGATTTATTGTCTACACAATCAGCAGAACTGCCTGGCCTACAAGTCAAATCCTAACCCCATTAAATAGGTCACTATCTTATTGCAGGATCATGAGAATATTAAGGCCTCAAGGAAATGGAAGCACCATCACTAATTTGCAGGTCAGGAATAAAACCCTTCACTTCCAAAACCACCATGTGCTTCAATCTCCCTTCTGCTCTTAGCAGTACTACGTAATTACTCATAACAAGGGGAAAGGCAACATATATATAAGGTGATCGATTACCTCCTCTCCCTCCTGCTCAGCAAATCTTATACTCATGCACCTAAAGGGATTAAAAAGCAGGAAACCCAGATACTATCAAAGCTGTAAGCTCTATGCAGAAATATCCAGCTATCCCATACAAATGCCACATGAGTTCAAACTTTCAACCTCAAAAAATATCAGGTAACCTACAGGAATTGCTGTGGACATTACTGAAATATTCACTCTCAAAACAGGATAATCATGAGGAAAGCAAGAAAAACAGCAATTTAGACATTCTGCCTAAGAGAAAACAAAGACATCTTTGTATGATCCCTCCCTCACACACAAAGGCAGTAAAGGCACTGATTTGATAAGCACAGGTGGGTTTCATGTGCCTGGTGCATATCACAAATTGAATCATGCAACTTGAGGCATGTGTGTAGTAAAGCCTGCAAAATAAATTAGAAATATTCAAAACACAAGATGAGGTCTAGCCATACAGAGCTTGACTAGGTTTATTTTTGCCTGCTGAGAACACGAGTCAATTAGGCTCAGTGGGCTCCAGGATGCCACAGCTAGATTGCTACCCCTCCCTGAGATGGTTTGTCAAAAGCTGTGCTAGGCACTTCTTCACTGCAAGCATAGGTAGTTCTATACTGCCTGATATCATGTATAGCAAGCAAAATAATAGCTGCTGCCACCTGTTCTGGCCCCCAGAGGGTTAAAAGCTTTCTCAGTCATAGTAGCTTTACTTCTCAGCATCTTATCTGGCTTAATCAAGCCGGTAGTGGCTGCCCTTTCCTTACACTGAAAGAAGTCGGCATGGTTGTAGTGTTGACAGCTGCACCTGATCTCGTCTCAGAGATGGGCGATGGGAATGCTTATGGTTTCTACTTGGTAGAGCCATGTCCCATCAGTATTCAGAAAGAACCCTCTCCAGAAAAACACTAGTCTTGTTCTTAACTTCCCAGCAACTGTTTTGAGTGCGGTTGATTGCAGTGGTCACCGAGCTTTCCTTTGGAAATACATTTTGACAGAGGCAAGTGTCTGTCCATGAGCATCCTTTCTTGGGACGGTCAAGGAGTCTAGGGAGGAGAGACAGGAAAATAATGATGCTTTCTGAGAATTTAAGAGATCATTATATAACCCTAATGTGTTATAGATATCATGTAGCATGCAAATGTAATAATTTAAAGTAGTAGTAAATATGTTTTAATATACTCTAATGCAAGTGAAATACATGATATATGTGATGATGCAAATGCTTATCACAGAGAATTCTAATTTTTTCCTCACTGCCAAGTTTCAGGCTATTGTAATAGCAGAGGCAAGCAGAGAAACCATCTTGGTAGAAAACCTATGGGACCACGACTCATGCTGCTTATCCAGGGCTAATTTGTCCTTCAGTGCAAGCCATGGGAACCTTGCAGCCCTAAGAGTGGTCCTACTCAGCCATCACCAAAAGAAGGGACCCTCCGGGACCTCACTGGGGAACGTGCCTAATGTTCTTCCTAGTGCCTCCTTCCCCTGCACAGAGAAGTGAGTTTCATCCTGGTGAGATGAAACCTGGGGCAAGATGTCAGGAGAGAGAGGGTGAGGAGATAAAAGTCCAGGGACAGCAGGAAGACAGCAATGCTGCAGTGAATTATGTGGTCTTTTTTGAATAGCATTATCCGATTGCTGAACACCGGAATGCCAGGTAAGCCTGCCATGGGTCTGGAAGTACATCTGGGCTGCTCAGGCTGAAAAGCCTGAAGTCCTTGTTTAAGCTGGGACTAAAATAATAATGTGTTTTCAGAGCTATGAGTGTGAGGTAGGAGACCAGATGATGAGGAAGCGAAGAAGGGCTGATTTGGTGAAGGCTTGAAGGAGGTTGAATATCCCAGGTCAGTAACTGCGACTGCAGGCAGAGAAGGGATGAACAATTAACACCCTTTGAGGCAATAAGCTGTGTGAGGAAGTGTGCTTCTGCACTAATCCACTACAGTATTTTCTGTACCCCAAATGTGCAGTTGTGTGCCCTGGATTATCTCCTGCTCTCTGGTTCAGGGGACAGTCACAGCAGGAGGCTCCCTGAATGCACCAGCACTGGTTGGCCACTGTAAATGTGCAGATATACAACTAGAGAGGCATTCATCTTCCTACCGCTCTGGTATGAACTTTACCGTTAATCTCCAATGTGTCTCAATACCTGAGCAACAAAGCAAAGATCAGATTTCTTTTTTCCCATGCTTTGTTTGCCTGGGTGATTTAGATTAGAAGATTTTCAGGACGATGGGTGCCTTGCTTTAAGTGTTCATACAGCATCTAGCAGCATAGGGTTGTGGTCTCAGCAAGCAGCCCTCAGTTGATAGTAATACAAAAAAATCACAATAAACCAGAAGAAAGAAATGAGATTAATTTTAGGACGTACAGTCACATCTTCAATATGGACAAATTGGTTGAAAACAAACTCAGTTTCTATACTGAACTGGAAAATAGAATAAATGTCAGGCTTGGAAAAATTAAGAAAATATCTTTAAAGAAGTGCTTTCATTTTCTGATCCTTTTTTCAAGCATTAGCAATGGAAAATTGTGCAATCTTTTAAAAACACTTATATACACCAAAACCAATGGCTGTTCTGTAAGAAAATTAAAAACTCTGCATCTCATTCTACAGCAGGAAAGAAATAAGGCATGTGAGTATTTGTAATGACGATGGATTTTTTAAATAAAATTATGAATTAACTTTACTGAAATATATTTAAGAAATTTTTACCTGTTTTGCAAGTAACCATCAAGAACAATTCTAAGTTAAACAGAGACACTCCTAATTTTTGTAATTCATTTTGAAGCTGGAGTAACAATATGATTTTCACAACAGAAAATGAAATACATTAATTTCAAATAGCTAATTTTTCCAGACTCAATGAAATCCTTCAGAAATATCAGCACAAAGAAAACAAAAACAGTAATAAAAATTAATCAGGTGACTCAAAAAATGATTAGCAACAACTTTTATTGTCTAAAAGGGTAAAACATAGTGCCCTTGATTGAATATTTTGGCCAGCATTGGAGATAGCATTGGAGTCACAGTCATTAGACCAGGCAGCGATAACAACAATATTAACACATAACTCATATTTATGTCAATTCACTCTGTGCCTCAAGAAAAGTCTAATATGATTCTCCTCTCTGCAATTCAGCGTTGACATCAGCACTTCAATGGATGGCTTCCAAAGGGCACATAAACCACCTCACTTCTAGAAAAAAAAGTCTCTCAGGCAATTTTGCTTGCACGAAATAAATGCAAGATCCTTTCCCACTGTCCATTAGCAGATTTTTTTTCTGGAGGAGCAGCAGGAGGTGTCCATTCGCAGAGCGCGGAGGTCACCGTTGGGGCTCCTGAAAAGCAATAACAAACCAGAGGCCAAACTCTGCTCGGGTGTCAGTGGGTAAAGTGCTCTCAACTTTTGTAGGGCAGCATGCATTGGAGCAGATTCGAGGGAGCTGTCGGATCAAAGGATTCAGCTTGAAATAAATAAAAATTACACAAGCCTTTTCTCCTCTGTAAAATGGCAATTCAAAGCTTGTCTGAATGAAAACAACTTTTGATCTCTGTTATTTGACTGGATTTGAACTTGTGGGTTTTATGCAGAGTTTGCATTTAAGATCTGTAGGGCTACTTTTGGAAGCAGGGAATGTTTCTAGGCTAATGGGAGCACACACAATACTTAGTATAGAAAATATCTATATATAGCAATTATGGGAAATGCTACAGGTCCATTACTTCCTGATGGAGATGTTAATATGAGCCATTAAGAAACACATTGATTTAATGTTAGCAGAGAGTTCTTATTTTCAGTATTGATGTAGGATTCTGGAACAAAGAATTGCTAAGACATATCACAGCACAGAAAGATTATTATAAGATGCTTTCATCACAGACTTCTGTCAGAAATGGTGTTTAACATGAAACACACCACATATATATTTCTTTACATTGATTTCACCTGTCTGCTGGTTCTGTGTTAATTCCAAAATATTACACATTTAAACCACGTTTTAAATGAACTCCCTTGTTTGTGACTGCTGCGCACAGATTCATGAAGGACATTACAAATATATATTAACTGGTGCCTGTGTGGTTCTCTTACTAGTCAATTTTTAAAGCACTGTGTTATTGAGTTATAAATTCTCCCATAACAGAAATTGTAGGTTCTGAAAGGTTTCCTGTGGGACACATTTAGCTTTTGCCTGATGAAATTAATAAATAAGGTAAGTAATAGTCAAATAAGGTAAGTAGCAGTCAAAAGGGGGATGCATTTGAGTGGAAGTATTGCATTAATAGGCTCTTCATTGAACTGCAAAGAACTGTTAGATATCACAGGCTTCATTCATGCTTGCAGGTACAAGTGTAACATTCTCCCAGCCTGGCAATCTCCAGCCACAGCCTGTTCCCCACCTCTTGCTTCAGTATCTGACCAAAGACATCAGGAGGGTGTCTGCAGAGCAACAAAATAAGTGCTTTGGAAGGAGGAGACATCTGGATTTCTTTGGGCAGCAAGATCAGTAATTTACCTGGCCTCTATCCTGAGTAGTCCTGCAGGTGGTTAAGAAGAACGTGGCTGGGCAAGCACCACAGCTGGTGACTGTCCACGCATCCCAGTGCTCTCAATACCTGCAGGAGAAGAGGAGGTCCAATTCCCTACATCAGCCCTTGAAATGTTGCATCCCAAGGCATCGCTTTTAGCATGTTTGCAAGATCTTTCTATTTAAAAAGCACAAAAATTGGCTGCTGCCACAGATTCGGAAAATGCCCACACTGCCACTCTGTTGGGATCCCCTTTAGGTCACATCCAACTGTTCACACCGAGGTGGGCTCACGGGCTCCTGTTCTGCCTTGAGAGAGCCCAGCATAACACCCTCCCCGCTTCCCTCGCTCCGCTGAGGTCTGCGGTGAACCTCCAGAGCCCACGGCAGGGTAAGCCTGAGCACACCGCCGCTGTAGTGGGGGTTGGCACTGCTGCCCAGACCGCACAGCCCATCCCGTGAGCCGCGAGACACAAGAAGTGCCACCGCCACTGGTTTCTCTGAACCACTTGGGGTGAAAGGATGATATCTGGGAAAGTCCAACATTTCAATTTTTTTCTGATATGAAACATTTCTTTTTTATATTTCTATGAGATTTATTTCAGATGTTTCCAAACCAATAAAATCCAAAGTCATGCTAAGTGCAAATGAAACTTTTGCTACAAATCAAACAAAATGTTCTCATCAGACCTCATACCATTTTAACTTTTTTCAATTTATTGATTTTTTCATATAAAAACTTCCATTCACTCCCTACATTTTTATGGCTTTTTCTTTTTTTGCTAAGAACCCCAAATATCACAATACCAATTCACAGATGTGATTCAGCTTCCCAAAGAAAAACATTATCATTTACACCAAATAACAACAAAAAACCCTATACTTTGTCAGAATATAAATTTTAATCTTTTAAACCTTTAAGTCAATTCACTTTTTTGGTTTCAAAAGGATTAATTCCATTCAAGAGTAAGTGCTTGGAAATCTGGTTGCGATATTCCTTCTAAGACTGTTCATTATATGACCTGGGCATTCACCTTGTGATATGCAATCAAAAATAGATGCCAGGAGCCGGATGATAAGCCCAGCCACCATGGAGCAAAGATGAAATAAAAATGAAGGACCTCCTGAGTGACTGGGGTTGGAGTCTCCCACTCACTTTACTTCAGGGTTTTTTTCACCACGTGCACTGTTTCCATTTAGCAGTTGATTGGTATTTGCTGACAGCTTTGCTGGAACAGATCATCAGAAACAGGTGAGATTTCTGAGGAAAAGTGAGAGGCAAGGTAAATTAAGAGTAATGCCTGTATGAGCAAGGAAAACCTTTCATCTTCCCTCATTGAACATATTTTTAAGATGTTAATGTATCTTCTCCAAAGAAGTGTGAATTTCAAGAAAATTAGGTATTACTGGACTGAGATTTAAAATACTATCTATGTGTTAATATTATCATTGTTCAAACTGAAAATTCTGCAATAGACTGACTTGAGAAATAAATCAAACTATGTTAAAACATGAGTACAAATACTTCAGGATATATTAATTTTACTTCCACTTTCCAAGTCTGTTACATGTGTGCTGAGTTATTTGACCTCAGTGGAATCTGTCAAGAAATATGCATTTTGTCCTTATCCTCTGCATTAAAGAAGTGTTAGAAGTCATGAACAGAGACAGTGTGTGCATGGTGCGGTGCAGCAAAGAGAGTATGAAACTGAACTTCAAAGAGCCCCAACTCATTGAGAAATGACATAGCAAATGAGATGATATAAACCTTGTCTGACTTCGACACCTCCATAGCAGTCATTTGTCTGACTAAGTTAAAGCCCCTAATTCAGGCAGATTAAATTCCCCTCTGGATGCTTCAGAGGTGCCTTCCCACGTTTATAAAAATGTAAGCACGTGCATGTGTCTGAGTGAGTGTTTTCTCTGCAAATTCTGCACATTCCTCCTCCCCAGCTAAGCCCTTAATGAAACCTTAATACATATAAATTAATCTTGGGTAGGTGTTATTTGAGATAGCAACTGGACAATACAATCCATTTCTGTGGCCACAGAGACGGTTGGTTTATTTAGAAGAAAATTGTATCCTTGTTATCTTTGTTAGTTGACAGGTCTAAGGACCTGCTTCTACAATAAAAGTGCTTCAATGCATGTTTAAGGGTCATGGGCAAGGTATGGCGAAGGCAACTTTTGCTGTCACAGCATTTAGTGCACAAGACCTTTTGCTCAAGAGTAGATTAATATCTTCGTATTTTCAATTCAGCCCTGCTCAACAATATTTAGTTCACTTCTAAATCAGAAACCAAAATCTAATTTATATGAAAATAAACACCGTTATCACCTTAGCTCATGTTGGAGCCTGCCATGGACACAAAATTGCACTGAATTGTTATTACTAGATATAATTGATAGATATGAGATCAAAATAGCTAACTTACTCGGGAGCTTTCTGGTCAACAATGTCTCTACTTACTATCTTAATATCCTAATGCAAGTCTTAGCAGCACAGATTTCATACTTCTGGTCTGAACTTGGCACACATTCATTCTATTGCAGAAATACAAGGGAAGACATTTGGCTTCCTAGATCAGTGGATAAGGACCTGGAAGGTCAGTGTATTGGGTTATGTGTTTATTGGTTTAGCAATTCTGCAAAGTCATCTTAGGAAATGCAGAGAAAAGCTTCTATCTTACTTGGCTTGATGCCTTGCTATTCACAAAAACAGAATTCATGATGCTTTCATTCAAAGGCTTTTACTTCCTGCCTAATTCTTAAATCAATCCTGTTGCCTCTGAGCACTGCACATTTAATTCTAACATCTCTTCTTGAATTTTCCTCGAATTCCTCAAAGTTAACACTGCCTACACAAGCAGCCTCTTTCTACCTCCATGCCTGAAAAGAATGGAAACACATTGTCTAGGATAGGTTTCTCTTGTACGTGTACGGAAATCACCTTGGAGTTTGCCTGTCTGTTCTATACTGCACAATGTCTCACCTCACCATAAATCCCAAGGCTTTTAACATTACCATGCAGGAGCAGGACACTTTTTATCAGTAACAAATCCAATCAGGTTGGAAATTGTTGTAGCATATGGCTTTGAACAGTAACAATACTAACACGCATAGGTCAGGATGGAACTTCTAGGGAACAAAAAGTGTAAATTGTGGATACGTGATAAGGAAAAGGAGGCGATTTATGAGGTATGTTTGGACAGAGGTTCTGGCTGTCTAGCTCAACATGGGATATGTCACCTCCTGGAGATGCCCATCTTTCTCAGTTTTTTAAAAGCTTATATTCCTTGTCTAGACTAGATGCCCACTTTTAGACAGCTAAACCTAGGTTTAGGTAATAATTTATATAACACAGAAACAGGAGGGATTGATCATGGGTTCATCCACATTTAGAAACAGACTGAACATACCACCTTCAGTACAATAACAGTTGGCATGCGTGCAGATAAGGAAGAAGATGAATAAAATTTTATCATCTGGTATTTAGCAGTTTTCCTCATGGACACTGTTTAAAATATGGATGAGGTAATGAATAATACTGGAGTTTATAAAAGAAAAGAAACAGTGGTTTCTTGATCCAGCCATCAGTCCACCCACCAGTCAAGCTCTGTCATTCCACAGGTTGGTGAGGCTGGATGTGACTGGAATTTACACACTGTGATGCAAAAATTTAGGATGTAAAAGATCATGCTTCAGTACCTGAGCTCCAGGAGTTAAGATGAATATAAAGCATAGATGATTATCAGCAAACTTACTTATTTCTGAATTCATTATGAACAATTGTTGGAGACAGGATGTTGGCTTTGGGCAGACCATGAACGATTCCTACGGTAAATGCTCCAAAGTGAAAATAAATGCTGAGCTTCACAGCAGCATTTCTTATCTTGAACACATTTAAACTTCACAGTCTAAATTTGCTCTACTTGAAATGAATTAAAAAGGTCTTGCTGTGTTCTGTTGGAGCAGGATGGAGACCATCACCTGATAGATCTCCATATTACTCTGCAAAGTAAGCCAAAGCTACCTTCCAGTCCTGAAATAAATGCTACTGAGCTTCAGAGAATGTGAGGCTCTGATCATATCAGACCATTGAACTTATTTAGTTTATTGATGGATTTAGGAGGTGGCTTGATCATTTGATGTGGACACACCTGGAAAAGATAAATAGCTGGTAAAGGAGAAGTTCTGCATATTTGCTGAAAAAAAACAAAGATCAAGGGACTAAAAGATGAAGCTAGAGAAATTTCACCTTGAAATCAGATGCCATTTGCCAGCATTGATAGTGATCAGACTTCAGATCACGTTACTAGAAAAGGTGATGGTTTTGTCAGTATAGTTTCATCCCACCTCACTTTAGGCATTGAAATGAGACACCTCATAGAGAAGCAGTTGTCCTCAGCTCTGTGTCAATGGGGACACAGAAGCACTTCTAGAGAGTAACACACTTGAAGTAGCCTAAGCCATTCTCTAAAAGTGCCTTTCAGTGATTGTAGAGGGAGCTCAGGTCTGAGATCATGCAGGCAGCCATACTGCTAATTCGGAGGTCTTACTTAGGGTAGGACAAAACCAGTCCATTACCAACACTGTTCTCTTGCAGCAAAACTATAATTCTATCAAAAAAGGATTATTTAATAAGTTTCTGGTAAAAATACATGTTTGTGGGTGAAGGGGAGTAGAGAGAAGGCCAGATGACAGTTGTCCTTCCTGTAGAGGTGTGTCTACTGTCAGTCACCTACTTTCTCAGCATGTGCTGAGGAGAACAGAATTGCCTTTGATATCTCAGTAATATTTGTGCCTCTCCATTGATGCCCTGAGTATACTACAATACAACATTTATGGGCCACAGCCTCTTGTTTGCAGGAGTGAGGAGTGTTTTCCCTCACTGAATAGCTGACTTGAGATACACAGTTATTTTTTTCCCCTTCTTTTAGGCATCACAAATTTATCCCTGCAGGACAGAGAATATTCTTACTCTTATGTTCAAACCAATGCTGAGGAAAGAAATGTCCTGTATGCCAAGTTGGGATAAGCCTCGGGAAACTTTTGCTTTTTTTCTGCAACATGGGTTGGATTTGCAGGGCTTCTTCTCCTGACAATTCTGCAAAAGCTTTCAGCACAGTCTTTCCTTTCAACGTGGGCCTTCAAGGCAGAGGTGAGCTTCATAAGCTCGCTTGTAGAGCAACAAAACTTTGCTCAGCTCACTGTATCAAGGGTTGGCTAATTTCAGGTTTTGCTTTCTCTCCAGAGTTCTGTTCTCAGACCTCAGCCTTATTCATAGGAATAGGTAATTATTGGTATTAATAAGCAGTAATAACATATGAGGGGAGGCATGACTGCCAAGACTTCTCAAATATGATGGATAGCGGCTTAGCCACTTCATCTGCCAGTTCCCTCAAGAACCACAGATGCACCTCATCAGCTCCGATGGACTTGTGCACCATCAGGTTTCTTAGATGGTCTCAAACCTCTTCTTCTCCTATAGTGGGCACTTCTTCCTTCTCCCAGTCCCTGCCTTTTTCTTCTGCAACTTGGGTGGTGTGGCTGGAGCACGTGCCAGTGAAGCCTGAGACAAAAAAAATTCACAGAATACCTCAGTCTTCTCCATGTCCTGGGTAACCAGGTCTCCCATTTCCTTCCAGAGAGGGACCATATTTTCCCTAGTCTTCCTTTTATCACTGACGTACCTATAGAAGCTTTTCTTGTTGCCCTTGATATCCCTGGCCAGATTTAATTCTATCAGGGTTTTGGCTTTTGTTACCTGATCCCTGGCTGCTCAGACAATTTCTTTGTATTCCTCCCAGGCTACATGTCCTTGCTTCCACCCTCTGTGAGCTTTCTTTTTTGTGTTTGAGTTTGTCCAGGAGCAACTTGTTCATCCATGCAGGCCTTCTCTTGTTTTTGCCTGACTGCCTCTTTGTTGGGATGCATCGCTCCTGAGTTTGGAGGAGGTGATCCTTGAATATTTACCAGCTTTCTTGGTCCTCTCTTCCGTCCAGGGCTTTATCCCATGGTACTCTACCAAGCAGAGCCCTGAAGAGGCCAAAGTCTGCTCTCCTGGAGGCCAGGGTAGTGAACTTGCTGTGCACCCTCCTCGCTGCCCTAAGGATCTTGAACTCCACCGTTTCATGGTCACTGCAGCCACGGCTGCCCTTGAACTTCACATTCCCCATCAGCCCCTCCTTGTTGGTGAGAAAAAGATCCAGCATAGCACCTCTCCATGTTGGCTCCTCCATCTTTTGGAGAAGGAAGTTATCATCAGCACATTCCAGGAACCTTCTGGATTGATTATGCCCTG
>JANZLQ010000017.1:22713430-22732931 GCA_026212715.1 Elanus axillaris | reverse complement strand
ATACAACTTTCCAAGGAAGGATTTGCAAGTGTAGCATTGCACTGGCAACCGGCAGCTGCAATTTTAATAGGGAGGCATAGCCTTTCCTAGTCTTTTTTTTTTTTTTTTTTTTTTTTTCCCCTGGGAAATGCATGAATTGCTGTTTTCTATGTCATTCTGAAGCAACATCATCTGTAATGTTTCTTCTCTATTGTAAGTGGGGGAGTGGGAGGAAATTGCTTGTCACCCAGTGGCGATATGCAGCTTTTATTTACATGGGAAAGCAATAAAATTTATCGTTTCTGAACTGAACATAAGTCACTTGGCTGGAGTTCAAAGCAAAAGGGAATGTGGGCAACCCTGCCTTCTAATCCATAGAGGAGGGGTCCGCTAGGCACCGGTCTGGTCTCTGCCTTGGGCAGGTCATTTACTCACCCATACTTTATTTTCCCCACATGAAAACAAGGCTCTTAACATGAATTGGTGTCATAAAGTCTTGTGATATTTAATTAGATGGTCTTGTAAAACTCTAGAGAGCTCTGAACAGCAGAGTGGAGGTACCTTCATCTGATGGGCAAGTATTAAAGCAGAGACATCCAGGGACCACTAATAGAGCGCTACAGACAGTCCTGACGCAGCTTGTTTTTAAAACCATGTTGAGAAAGCAATGACAGTAAGCACAGAAAAGAGCCACGGATTCAAGAGCTGGGAAAAACACCTTATACTAGGAGGCCTTTAAGAATTTATCCTATGCAAAGTGTTAGAGAGTATTTGAAAGTACAAATACATTTATGAGAAAATAGCAGAAAACACTGACAAGTTTTTGGAGCTCTTAAGAAGGTCGTAATAAGAACCAGTGTGTGGAAACTAGAGCTTAACTTGCACTCCTGAATCTAGGCTGAGTTAAGAAAGTGCAGTTTCAAAGGAAACAAACAGACACCCAGTTCTCCATCCCTGAGAAATACATTCTGCTGTAGGACACAGTGGGACAAAGTGAAACTCAAGTTATCCAGTAACTAGCCTCAGTGGCAAGTTAATTCTCATTTAACTGGCACTGTGTAGAGGGAAGGCTGGTAGAAATCATTAAACCTGCACAATCAGTTGCTTCAGCAATCCACTGGAAACTCAGAAAATCAAGCTGAGCCATAGCAAGATGAAAGGATTTTCCTTCCCACATTGTGACCCAGTAATAAGAGCACAGGGCTGGTTTGCTGACGGGAATGTTAAGTGCTGTGATTTTTGAGTGAGACAAGGCTTGTGGGGAGAGTTAAGATCTCTATCCACAAACTCTGTCCCAGTCATGTCCTTAGATCATGACTACTAAAACAACTCTAACCTCAGAGATTTTAAAGGTTATTTTCACCTTATGAAGTCTCTTTTTCTTCAAAGTTAGGTATTTATTTACACAAATCCCTCAGAAATAACAATTATTTTTTCTCCATTGTGATGTGAACCCCTCAATATATTTTCATGGCTTAACTTTGCTCTGGCAAATGCCATCCCCCTCCCTCTGGCTGTATCTACCATGTGCAGTGTGAGGTCAGGCTGGAGAGCAAAGGCAAGAGCACCCCAGCCCAGCTGCTATGCCCAAAGAAGACGCCTGAATAACTGCTTTGCATGCAATTCACCTTTTTGTGAAGAAGGCATATCCTATACAGCTTGGGTGACTCAGGGCTTGGAACTGCCTGGGCTCAACCTCATTTTTCTCAGTGCATTTTCAGTCACTAGGATGACCAGCTCAGGTGCGCTGCTTTGTCCTGCAGAGACGTGGTGTTAGATGCACGTCCCACCTCAAACATCCCCCGCATTTAACCTCATAGAAGGCATTAAACTTTTTATTCTGGTCATCCCCCCCTCTCTCAATACTCTGTCTGAAAATGTGACTTATTGCAGCCAAGCTCCCCCATGTTTTCATAAGGACAAAGATGCGCTGAGCATGCCATGTCACAACCAGAGCATTCACGTTTGTCAGAAGAATAGACAAGCTAGCAAAATACGCACCTGAATGTAGCTACTGTATTTTCTGAGGGACCATTTCTTCCTGCAGAACCCATAAAATGTGTACTGCAGCTGTAGCAGACCTCCATAGAAACGAATGGCATCTGAAAGCATACCTTGATGCAGCAGCACTGCTGGGAAAGCAAGTTCAAAGGCATCCAGCTCTCTCCGGAGGATACAGCTATGTTAGACCCTGCTGGATAGATGACTGGGTACCTGTTTTAGCACCAACGTATTACAAAGAGCTTTTTCTGCCTCAAGGCAGTAATTTGCTGAAGCACATAAGACACATTTCCCACTGGCAGGATGAAAAGAAAACTTTCACCCCATTTTTTTGCAAAACACTACATTATGTCATCTCTGAAAAGAACTCTATTGTACGTGTGCGCCATGGCAAATATGGATGGAAGAGAACTGAAATGACAGCTTGTGGTGCTTGTATAAACACACATTAACCCTGCATGTCCAGGGTTTCAGCTGAACTCCAAAGCCTGGCTTATACCAGGTGGCTTGAATTGCAATCAGTAGGTATTGTGTAGCTTGCTTGTTGTGTTTTCTCAGAGTGAAAGTGGTGGAGCACCTTGTCCATTTTTGTTTGCTTTATAGCAAGACTAGGAGTTCAGGAAAAAATCCTGAATTTTCCTCTCCCAGACAGATAGTGTCCTGTGTCAGTTTTCCATTTGTATATGTTGGTGAATATTTTTAATCCAGATTGCAACTTGGAAAGATATAGAGCAAAAAGCAAATTAGATTTTACCCAGGCTAATTCTTCTCTCATTTCCTCCAATTTTACACCAGTGACATTAACACAGTTAGCTTTTGATTTATGCTGGTACAAGTGAGAGAAAAATGGGCCCTTGAAGAGTTGCCTTTAATTCAAAGCAGCTGGGCAGAAAAAAAGGTGGAGAGGGAAAATCCCATTTTCCAGGAAAATGAAAGCTCACAGAGCCATTAGCTGTCCCTAAAGATATCTGTTTTAATGTATTGGTCTAGAATTGTAGTTAGTAATTTTTGCTGAATCTAAAACCCACCATGAATGACTGGCCTTCTTAAATCCATAAGTTAGTAAAAAGCCCAGGGTGGGCCGGAAGACCCTCACGTTTAAACTGGAGTTCACACATTTTTAATCTTACCGACTTCTCAGTGCCCAGCCTGGATCACCAAACAGGGGAATTTGTTTATTGTTAAACTACTGAACTACACAAACTAATGCAGCAGATAAAATTTAACAGTTAAAACCATGGAATTTATTCTATATAAGCTAGAAAACGGTTTCTCACATGTTCTGTCGAAGACGCAGCCTTTGCAATCTGGTAACTTGCTGAAAATTGCTGTTAGCTCTTAATAAAACCTGGGGGAACTGAGTAATTTGCTGTGTTGATTAACATGCATTAAGGAGACGGACAATAATTCTTTTGTAACAGAATCTGTGATTTAGCAGATAAGAGCAAAATCAAGTAGGTATATGGGTCTGTTTGAATATGCACATCAGTTTTATATCCTCATCTTTCATGGCCGTTTTGGATGCTCCATACCTTTTACTGTGAAATCACATTCATTTAGATGCCTGCATATGGATCTCAGTGCCTGCCTTTAAGCACTGGATTTTGATATTTTCTAATATTTTTCTAATCTGCTTGGCATCATTTCACTGCAGGGGTGGTTTCCATGCTTTAGACCTCTGGGTGTCCAGGATGGTTTCAGAGGGGTGTTGTCGTGACGCACAGCACAGAACAACAGCTTTTCATTCCCCCTGGACTGCGGATAATCCACATTTATGCATCTGAGAGCAGGCTTTTCTTCCGAGTGGCTGCTATTCTGCAAGCTGGTCAGGATCCATCTATTACAAAAGACACAGTGCATTGGTACGAGTGGCAGCATTGGAGGATATTCTATTTGGATGTGCCTGCCAGGAACCACTGGAGAAGGATGGCAAAGACGGCACGACAAAGGCAGAAAGTGCTGATAGAGCAGGCATGCCAATACCAAATGTGGGAAAGCTCTCCGGGGGGTTGCACAGGCTCTGGTCGTGCCACCAGCAGGGACCATCCAAGGTCAGCAGCAAGTGGAAGGAATCACGTTGGTGGATGGTCAAAACCATGCTGACAGATGTGCTACCTCCTCTGGCCAAAAAGTTAGACATCTTGGGCCAATATTTTTTTCTTTATTTTTTTAAATAAAGGAGGCAAAACACAGTCATTCATGATTAGCCTGACATGGCAGACTGGGAAACAGAGAGATGATGGCCCTTTCCAATCTTTCTAGTCAAACGTGGAAGTGGATTACTCAGGTGGTACCTCGTTTCCTTGGCCATGAGCAAGCAATGTACTGTGGGCTCCTTCTTGTGATGGAAATAAGGAAGAAGAGCTCCAACTATGATTACATTATCCAAAGAATTTAGTGAATTTGGGCCGAGTCACACAACCCATAACTTCTCCAGGGCTTGTACAGCATACTGGTCTTATTTGGTAGCCTGTCGCATGCTGGTGGAGCACATTACAGTCCTCCTTGTCTGGTATGTCCCCAAAGCCACCAACAGGCTGCCAGAGGAAGCCAGTTAGATATGGCTACTGCATGTGGTACACATTAGCAAATAGGGTGTTTTGGACCCAGCTGGACCTCCTGTGGCTCCTTAATATTGAATTTGCTGTGGCAAGAGCAAAAAACAGATGGTTTTATTCATCATGCAGTCTGTCTTCTGCAGTAGACCCTTTAACAGCTCAGGCAGAAATGCTGGATCTTTCAGGCACCTGAGGGAATTGTGAAAGCCCAGATCCAGACCTTATCACTCACCCTGCTCACTTCCTATGTGCTACAGCCCATTAACACCGCTCCTCTCCAGACCTCAGCATGTTCAGCTCCATAGTGGCAATGACCTACACAGCCAGCTCCATTGCTTTCCCTTATTGCACCATCATCTGCTAAACACCTCACCTAAAAGATTATGCCAAAAATAACTTATTTCCCTGCTCTTTAGGGTTTTACGGTTGGCTAATACAGAGCAAAACCTGGGACCAAGGGACAGAGTGCAGATTAAACTGAATTTAGGCAACAATTATTCTTTTCCTCTGCAGAAGAGCCACACAGGGAGGGACTGTATTTTCTCACCTTTGGTCTGGCTTGCACTTTCATTCCAAGGGAGGAGAAAGGATATATTGGTGCCTCAGCAGACCTCAGGAAGCAAGTTGTTATTTTTTTTCATTTAAATCACAGTTCATACAACCCTGAAGTGAATGAGCTGCTACCTGAGGGGTCACAGCCTCCACGCAGCCATATGTTTTCAGCTGCTTGGTCAAATGACTTCTTGCTCTTAAAATATTTGCATGTGAACTCAGAGTGAGAAAAGGAATTTTTAAAAAATGATTGCAAGATGTGAATCTTCAGTTCTACAATATCTACAGAACTGTCTTCTTACCAGTTTTCAAATGTTAAAGGAGACATGGGCAGCCTCCAAGGAAATCCTTGACTGAGGACATTCAACAGAAGAAGCTCCCTCTTTCAGAACTGAATTGAATTCTCAGCAGAGGGTGGAGCAGCTGACAAGACATTTTTCTCTAGCAAACTGTCTCACAATTTCCTTTTATTTTTTTTCAGTCCCTTCTGGGCTGAAAATACAATGCTCTAACTTTCATAATGGAATAGAAATTACCCAAGTTGTTTTCCTATGAACAGCTTTGAAGATAATACTCTCTGATACACTTCAAATCAGTAACACAGAAGCATTTCATATTGGGTTTTGTTGGTTTTTTTTTTAACTCTTCAATTCACTGGCACCCAACCAATGAAAAATCATACAGGAAAACATGGGAAACACCAGAAGGAAAATGCAAGCAAAACCCCCAAATCAAACACAACTGTAGTAGTTCAAAATAGAGGCAACATTTTAAAAAAACTAACTGGATTTCAGGACTTTCTTTCAAACATGATTGTACCATTTCTTAATACTGGTAATCCTTCAGACAACTTCAGGAGGATTTAATAGGAAATTGCCTTCTTGAAGGGCATGCGTTCATATGACATGTAAGACAATTGCTTGCAATCAATATCCAACTTAGAACTCCCGGCACATTTAGCTTATTTAAGAGCATCTGAATTCATAGAATCATAGAGTAGTTTGGGTTGGAAGGGACCTTTAAAGGTCATCTAGTCCACCCCCCACCACAAAGGGATGAGAGATGTGGCTCCAATAACATTTTACTGATGATTTACTATGAGTTTGCTCTGATTGCTTAGATACTTAGAAACTGGGAACTACATACATAGACATGCACACCCACAGATGTCCTCAAACCCTGAAGGCAAGATAGAAAAGGACCTTCAAAATAGTGCGTTTTTTTTTAATTCCCCAGACTTTTCCATATACGACTGCATGCATGTTAGTTGTCAGCTAAGAACCATTAGCTAGAAACTAGAATAACAGCCACAAAATGAAGCACGAAAAAGCCTCAAGGATTTTGCACATCACTAAAAACACGTGAAGCACAAGAGCCACCAGCTGTGTTTGGAAACCAAAGCTTGCTGCTACTCTGGCCATCTCAGACAGGGGGTCCAGTGGCCTGCTATAAGATGCATCTTAAAAGACTCTGTTACTGTTCAGTTTAGATAATGCTTGGTAGCTTTGTACAATGGTGTCAGGCCTGCAGGGCCCTGAAGACCTAGAGTTGCACAGCTAGAGAGTCAGAGGGCCCCAGACCCTGTCCATCCACAGCCTGCTACCAAGGTGCTTTAAAACTGCAGAGGCTGTGGATTAGCACCTTGAGGGTTATAAGTGAGCTCAAGGTGACTGGAAGCAACATGTCACCAAGGTTATCAAGAGAGCAGATATATTGATACTGGCCTCTGACATGTTGAGTTGCCTCTGTATAAAGAAGGGCTCCAGCCTAACCTCAGTCCCCAACTTGTCCATTGGCCTCACTGCTTAGGGAATGGCTCGTGTTTAGACTCAAGTATGGCATATGCTGACTCTGCAGAGAAACACGGGCATCGGAGGAAAGAAACTACCCAGAGCTTGAACCCAACCCCCCAGCAGAGCCATGACTTAGAAAGCCAGGAATGGTCTTGTCTAAGAGACCATCTGCAGCCTCCACGCTGTACTTAACCTCTCATTCTCTGCCCTGGTCCCAGCCTTATGGGTGAGCATTGCCACCACCATGTTCTTCTCCAAAAAGAAAAGAGCAGCAACATCCAGCCTGGGAAACCAGGGACTGGCCCAATAATGCCCAGCAATTCTCCAACTTGCAGTCAGAATGGCAACATTGGCAAAAATACTTTCTTCCCCTTCACATGCAGACCATTTTTAAAGGTCTAGGAAGGTCATGCTGCTAGCTGGGTGCCTTAGAAAGCAAATGTAATATAATGGGGGATTGAATTGTTTCAGTAAAGGAGGAGAACTCAAGTGCAGAGGGCACAGCTTGCCTTTTCTTTGGGATCACTAAAACCCTTCAGTTTGCTTTTATCCTGAACACTTGTCCTCAAAGAAAGCAGAGAGACCAGCCCTTTCCCAGGGGTTTCATCCACGCCAGAGCCTGGCAGCACTCCTCCTCCAGACCAGCAGCCCTCCTACACGATGTCTTGAGAAACAGCTGCTGGTTCACAGGCCAACTCATGTCATGACCCTTCCCATATATATTTGTGCTCTTTGCTAAAAATACCATAGTGCCTTTCAATTCACGTGCCCTACGGAGGGAGGAACACCATGCACCAGGCTCCATGTTGTAGCAGAGGTTGCTTGTTGAGCTGAGAGGACAGCACAGTACGTGCTTTTATGGCCAGCAGCTCAGGGATGGATGAAGGAGAAAGGCATTTTTTTCCCTTGGTTCTTCTTCCCTTCCTTCACGCTACTGCAGTTTTTTAATCCACTCCTGGTCCTATTTGTAACAGTGATGTCAAGGGCTGGGGGGGGTGGGGTGGTCCAGTGTTTCAAAGGACATTGCCAGTTCCTCTCTTTGAAGAGTACCAGGAGGATATGGGATGACCACCACAGCTCCTGCAATAGGGGCAGCTCTGCAATTTCCTTGCAAATTTACAAACCTGTGGTTACTTGAAAACTTTAAAACAGACCTACTGCTGTGAAGAGGCAGGGCTGCTGTCTCTTCTCTCCTCATCCAACCACTCTTGTCCTCAGGCCTGGGGATCTCTTCAGGCTCCATAAGACCTACTGTAGGTGATGAGGTTTCCAGTACAGGTACTGGGAAGGGTGGGAGCTTTGAAGGAGGCTTCAAAGAGTCTACAAGTTAGACATGGAGCTACATGACAGTCATAAGAAATACTTAGCCTCTGTGGAGTGTGCCTCACCATCAGCCTGTGCTAGTGGGAAGGAGCATCATCTACCTGGCACAGACTCAATGTCATGCTGGGGGAGCTGTAAGTGTCATCCCCGCTTTGACCTCTCACCAGGGCCTCCCACCACAGCAGATCCAGCTCTGCTGTCTGCTTTCTTCATTGTGGCTGCATCTGGCATGGCCTCCCCCTTGAGAGCTGTTCCCAGAGACAGAAAAATAATTAATAGAGAGAGAAAGCATTCTCTGAACTAGAAAACCTGACTAGAACAGTCAAAGCTGTCTCCTTTGTTGGGCCCAGAGGTGGGGGTAATGTGCTGTGGGTATAACATGTTTGGTAAAGCACCAGTGCAAACACCAAGGACTTTCAATTTATAGGCTTTGGGAGGACAGCTGGGGTTTTCTCAGGCTTCCTTGGTGGGTGCTGGTCTTGGAAAGCACCTGGTTACAGGACCGCTGGCACTCAGACTGGACGCGGTGCCCACTTATCTGTGAAAATGTGGGACATCAAACATGACACATGTAGGGGTTGGCTACTTGTCCACCCCTTGGAGAAGGACAGACAGCTGAGTAAGCCTCGTCCCAGGCAGATTAAAGAAAAGAACAGACCCTTACAGGAGCAGAGGGCATTAGGAAAACTTCTGGGAGAGGAAAGCAATAAACCTCATTGAAGCAGGGTGACTTGGAGGCCTTTTAAAGACTCAGCCAGCATCTAGCGATTCTGGGTAAGACTCCATGCTATAAAGAGCTCCTAAGTGGAGGTGCTGAGTGATTGCTTTATTGTTTCTTACAGACCTTGCTGTGAAATCCCTGTAAATATGTTTATGAGCTTGTTGGGGCGGCTTCCCCGCTGCTGACTGTACTGTAAATAAACATGCGTGCCTTTGATTCACGGAAGTTCGTCTTCTGGACTCCATTATGATCCCTGGCTCTGCTTCCAGTTCAGATGTGGGGCCCCCTCCTGCCCTGGCTCACAAGGAATACGACATTTCTGCTCTCCAGCAAGTAACTAGAAGAATCAGTGCACATGTTTGGGATTACACATCCCCATATGGCAGCCTCGCTTGCCTCCCCCACCGTTCTACTTCCCCCCAGAAAAGCTCTGTGAACATCCTCAGTTCTGAAAAAGCAGCCTGTCGAAAGGCTACTGGGTCTGGAGACAGCTTGCACGTACTGTCCTCCTTCCTTCCATCAGCAAAGACATTTGGACATGACCTTCTGAGCTTGGGTGGGCAATGCAAGATTTGGGGTGTGGATGTTGCCTGCAGCCAAGGTAGATATTTGCAAGCACGTGGTGCATCTACATTTGAGGGCAACCTCAAGAAACTCTATGTATTTTGGCTTCCACCCTGCAGTTTGCTTGGAGCAACCTATACCAAAGCAGTGTGACCGAGGCCAACTGATGAGGCCAGCTGACAAGTCTTACATCTCATGCCCTGTCTTGCACAACTAAGCTGCCCTGTAGCATCACAGCCTTGTGCTCAAAGCAAGCTGGATTTGCTGCTGGTTTATGCTAAAAAGCCAGGATTTTGTGGTGCCGGGGATGTTCAGGCACTGCCAGATGAGCAGCCAAGAAGTCTGTGAAAATGGGGTTCAACACAGAGAGGGACAAAGCCATCCCAGAGCAAGCTGTCCAGCTCTCAGGGAAGGATTCTCCAAATCTTAATACAACACTGAAGACAGGTAATTTTTGCACATACTTGTGAGTTCCCTGCCATTCCAATGTGTCTGTACAAAAGAATGGTCCCAGCACAGTGGACGTACCCATGAACTTCAGTAAAACCTCCACTGAGGCATCCTCCTGCCTCTAACCAAACCAGCCCCCAGCCAGGGCTTCTTCAATATCAGATGGTGTGGCACTAAATATGGGTTCCTAACCACAATATAAAACAAAAACCTTAAGCTGAAGAAAACATCTCAGAAATGCAATGGCAGCAAAGGGAGATTTTATCCGTTTCTCTGCTTCTACCCACTCTGCTATTATGGACTTAAAATATGGGGTTGATCTAGGAAACAATATACATCAAAACAAAAGAACCAGGATATTTTCCCATCAGTATGAAACAAACGAGAGACACATCAAACATTACAAAGAATCCTGAAAGTAAGGAAATATCTCATGCACTCAGCGAGAAAAAAGCTCCTATTTTGTGTAATGCCTTGCAGTCCAACTGTAATCTGAAATGTTTGAAGCATAACTTAATAAATTGTCACAGGCACAAACAGGGGACCAGGGAGATATTTCTTAGCTGGCTTTCAAAATTAAACAGAATCAGTGCTGCAGGACAGCAGCTCCAGAAAAAAAAATAAAGACCTGCTTGTAAGCAAGGACCTTGAGAAGGTTTAGCATTGTAAGGGGCTGAAGCCAAGTAGAGATGAAAGGTTTAAGCTAATATGCACCTGCCTATCAGCATGCCTGTCTGAGTGTCTGTGGCATTGAGTTTGTGTACACAGAGAAGTGTGTCTTAACCAAACAGCAGACAGTGACCCTGTAATTAGGGCACTGGGCCAGGACTCTGTAGTCTAGCTCAGGTCAGGGCATATTTCAGCACATTATTTTCTATAACACCGAGGCACTAAATTTCCACACATGCCAGTGGGTAATCAGGTGTTAGTTTCCAAGTGGGAATGTGTGTCTCCAGCTTTCTGAGTCCTCCCAGTCATTTGGGTACTTTGCATTCATCTTGTGGGTCTCCCTTCCCTATCTCTAAGCCAGGAATAATAGTTCCCCAGTTTTGCCTGCCTTCGCTACTTAGGTTGCTGCTGTCACTGGGTGGAGATTGTCTCCCACTACAGGTTCCTATTCAGACCACACAGTACTAGGATAAACTGAGGACCCAGGAGTATTGTGCCAGATACCCCCATAGCTGCCAGACCCCTTCTTGGCCCAGGAAGGGAGAAAACTAATCAGGATACCACTCTGGCACCAATAGCAGCTGGATCTCATTTGGACCACCTACACATTGTGAGGATAAGGAAACTGTCTCCAATTATTTAAAAAAAAAAACAATCAGAAGGAACCTATCAACAGATCTCCCTAATTTCTATCTCTGCAAAAATGTCTATTTTCTGCTTCTTTTCTTTTTTTTAAGCTCCATTTTTCATTTGTGGTTTTCAACTAAACATCAAGCAAAACCAAGTAAGATGAGTGATGAAGAGGAGAGGTCTGGTGCTTGATGATTTAGTTTAATGGCTTGACCATGGGGTCTCAGACTGGTATCTACAACACAAAAAGTTCCCTTTCATTCCCAGCTGCCTGTGAAGACCTCCAGGGAGGAACAGAGTAGGAGGGGAACTCCCAAGGAAAACGAAAAGCTGATGGGGCATTTCTGAGATATGTTTGCAGGATCATCCTGGGAAACCAGCAGGATTTGTCCATCCTGGCACTTTGCAGTGCTCATGAACAGTTTCCCAAAGCAGGCACCCAGAATATTTTTCCTGATATGTTCACAACTTACAACTCTGGCTCAGTCTGCCTCCAAACTCTCACATTTTTGGAGGAACTCATCCTACTCTGAACTGTCTGGTGTAGTCCCATCTTCAGTTTTAACTGCTAGTTATCTGGACTATCGTACTATGCAACTTCAGTGAAAGGGAAATTAAGAGGATTTCCCTCTACTGGCATGTGGTTGTCAACTGATCCCAGAAACAATTCAAATTTACTGTTCCCATTTGATGGCTCATGGGAAAGGAATTGGCTCCATAGCAGTAAGTCAAAGATGGAAGAGACAGTTGCCTGAGCAATGTGACTGATGACCACAGGCAGAAATACTTTCCTCACTGTTTTGCGGGTCAATTGCTGCACCTTAGACCTTAGACAAACATATGGTGACTGACCTTAGGATGCTGATCTGGAGCCTCGCCTTTCATCTCTCTTCACTGTTCAAGTTTTTCTCTCTCTATTCTCATCCAAGCCACTGCAAATATTCCTCTTTTCTTTTTCTCCCTCCCTTTGCTTTGGCTCAGCCAGGGCTTGAAGACTCAAGACAGAAATCATTCAGCATAATTCTACACCCTGTGCTGTGCAGATAGTCAAGTGAATGATCTAGTGGTCCCTTCTGGCTTGAAAATCTCTTCAGGTTAAATCTGTAATGGTTATGCTTATGAAGACGTTTTGCAGATGCTTATTTCAGGATATGCATGTTTGCAATTTGCTTTGTTTGGTATCTAGGAGTAATTCAGTTCCCAAACCAGCACTGATAACCACATTTTTTAATTTACTGGCAATCACTTCATTCAGTTTAAAACAAACTTAGAAATTCTTGTCCAATTTATTTTAATATGTATTATTTATTCATGCAGGCCCCAGAAACAGGAGCTTCAGACAAGTACATTGCATTACTTAGCACATCTGAACATTAGCTTCTAAGTAAGTTTGTTAAAGCATATAAGCTGGTGAGGAAATTTTTAGTCCTTCTCCCCTAGTCTACAGGACTTGAGTGTCAAAAGAAGACAGACCACTACTTATAACCAATGGAAAATGTACCTCAAAAACCCAATAAATCAGATAGGTCTTCCAACTATGCAAGACATTCTGTCATAATGTTAAGCTCTTGCAAATGTTATCTGTTCCAGAGGATGGTCATCCAGAATCAGATCTAAAATAGTCTAATTTTGACTGCTCGTTCTCACCTCAACAGGATCATGTGCCTTGAAGGATTTGCTGACTGGAAAAATGAAGCTTGAGGTAGGTTATGAATTTACATGATTCACAGCTCCTTTAAGTGGAGGCAATTCGTCCCCCATCTGCCAAAAAACATCTCCAAAAGATCTCGTGCCAGGCCATCCTCATAACCGAACACAAAATCAACCCCCAAAAAAGGGGGAACATGGAAGGAGAGAGAGAGAAATGTCCAGTTAATCCAAACACTGCTTTATCCCTCAGTCCAGATACTTAAAAGATTTAACAAGGAAAGAGCAGCCATGTAGCCTGCACATATGTGCTAGAGAATGGTTAATGTGCCCTAAAGTTTGATAATCAGAATAAAAATGGATTTGAGAAATTGATTGGGATTAACTTGATCTGCTTTTTAGTGAAAAGATTTGGAATCCTAAACAAGCAGCTTAGCCACGGTTAACTCATTTAAACACTTTCTCAGCTAAATGTATTCCCAATGCATCAAGCTGTAGGAGCTTTACCCTTTGGGGATTAAGCTGAATTTCATCTGGGCGTTCTCCTGCCCTTCTCCTCCATGTCTGCTCACTCTGCAGATGGCTTCTCATCACCTCACCTCTTTCTTTCATTTCACTGTAAGGGGCTGGAGAAATGAAGATGTGGGAATTTCTCCCCATCCATTCCCATCTGGTTGTGATTTCCCCCCCCCCTTTGTCTGGTGGTAAAAAAGATGATCCAAGTCACACTTGATTTGCCAGGTCACTGAAGCCCAACGATGGAGAGTCAGCCATGTGGCTGCTGCCTTGGACTGACATGCAAGTCCTTCAAGGGGAAGGGGGGCCTGGGTCCACCTCTCTGCTTAGAGACTACCCAGTAATAAGAATTAGTCCTCGAATTATATATGAACACCCAGAGCAGTTCTGCTGTTTTCTCCTTGCCTCTGGACCTGTCAGGACTCATTGTCTATGCCTACACTGGTAAACTAAATGAAATGAGGACATGGACCCAAAAAGTGTCATGCAGCCATCCACACTGTTCCATTATTTGCATTCCCCGTGGCTCTGGCCAGACCTATGCTAACTTGGAGTGCTCAGGCACAACTCGCAGGTTAGCACAGGGCTGTCCTGGTTTGGGGATTATAGGGACTAATATAAGCATAAATTACACAAATTGGCCTCAGAGGCAAAGGCAGCTCCTTGCCCATTTTATTTGCTAGTATAGATGGAGCTGCTAGCAGCAGGCTAAGGATAAAACAGGCCAGTTCAGGAGTTTCTCAAGGCAACAGAGATGCTGAGGAGGGGACAGCGGTGTGGCTGGGGGGCAGTCAGCACTGCTGGCAAGCCAGGGCAAGGTGATTCACCTCCCTGTTTGCCACAAAGAAAGGATCTGCCTGCAAAAAAATCCTTTTACACCAACAGGTTGCAGTGCATGCCTGTTGGTTTGGGATAAGGAGCAAGGCTACTTGCTCACAGGTAACTCAGAAGAAGCTAACACTAAGACCTAAGAAGTCCTCCAAAGGTGAAATATTTTCTGTCCATTAGATAAAATGAGCTATGAAATTCCAGTACCAGAGCTCATCAGAAATAGCCTGTTTTTCCCATAACTTTTTTTTTTAATAAAAGACTATGATTTTTTTAATCTCCACAGGAATGTTCTGGGGTTTTGTTTTGTCTTGTTTTGTTTCTTTCCCAAAGGAAGATGAAGATCTGTTTTCAGGACTAAGAGCACCTGGAAATAAAATGCATGATTTATACTAGACCTTTAAAAATTTATGCTTTGGCTCTTCGCATTTCTTGAGGCTTATTGGTGAAAACTGGCATTTTGTGTCCAGACACAACCTATTACAAGGCAGATGTCTAACCTTAAACTGTTTCTCAGTGCAGACACAAAAGCTGTGCTTTCTCCTCCAGACACTTTTGCTTTAATTCTTTTTTCGCTTTACTGCTTTTTTTTACAGCTTTGCTTCATTTTTTAAAATTTAAAAACAAAACAAACAAACAAAAAACCCAAACATTTTTTAAAATAAAAAACATAAAAGGTGAACCAGAACAAATTTTGTGAAGACAGCATTTTCTGAGCCTCTCTGGCAGGATTAAGCTACCTTTAGCACTAAATGGCAGTCTTGGTCCAAAAGCCCAGGCAAGAAGAGGTACAGAGAAAACCAAATGTAGTTAGAAACATAGCTTCATTTAGTCAAAATGAATCATGTCACTTATGTAGAAACCCCATGTTGCTACACCAGCCTGGTGATTCATTGCAACAACTATGAAGCTTTTTCTCTCTTTCATTTGCTAAAATATTAATGTAAATGCAACACTTGCCAAAGGCATTGGATTCACTGTCCTCTGGGGTAACATGTTACAAATGTGATGTAAAGGGGGTCTAGGGCTACAGAGAGAAGTAGGTTCCTACCCTGAACATTTAACTCTGCTGCAGTCCTGAGGAACCACCAAAGCTCCCTCCAAACCATCTCTATCCAAAGTTCTGCAGACCCTGAAATTTCTCTCACCAGCCCTAAGCAAAACCACTGAGACGCCTTCCAGTACTTGGATCATGGGCAAACCAGACCTTGAAGTCTCTGAAGCCCATAGGTCCAAAAGAGACATTCCCCTACTTATTCTTGGTGCTACCATGAAGCACACATAGGAAACTCATTGCTCCAGACCCCACAGACCAGAGGAATAAATTATCAGATTATAAGGATGGGAAAAGGCACATGTGTCCCCTGATAGCTGATACTATCCTTGTCCTTGTGTCAGCTACACTGTGCCACTGTTTCCGCTGTACTGAATGCTCAGTTTATGAACAAAGATGTGTGAGAAGAGCAGAATATTACACCCCATTAGTTTAGGATATGGACCTGGGATGTAGGGGTGGAGGGGTGTCTGATTATCAAAGCTATGAGAGAATGAGCATGGATATATAGGCAGAAGACCTTACATGGAGAAGACCTAGAGACACTTGCCTTAGAGCACCCTACATTACCCAGGATCTCATTCTGTGTGAACATACTCACAACCAGGCCAGTTGAGAACTGGAAAAATGTTCCTATATCAAGGATTAATACTTTAACTACCAATGTCTTGGACAGACTTGAGACAAAGCTGCACATGTCCTTTCACAGAGCCTGGCTACAAGATCAGGCCTGATAGCCAACAGCCTTATTGCTGCAGGCCTCAGGATGTAGTCGTAGGCAGCATCAAGGTTTAGGTAACTTGCCTCCTATATGCCTCTATGCCACTGTGTGGCAACTGAGCAAGGATATTGATGGTGCCCAGAAAAGCCCTCAGAAAACAACTAATCTGTTCTGCCTTAGATACCTATCTCAGGATGAATCACCTTCCAGAGGTTCTGACTTCTATATGTTGACAGAGCCAGCAAAGACTAACTCACACTTAAATGTCTTATTTTTGGCCTAACTTAGGGCAGATGGGTTCCACCCGTAGGTGTGCCATGTCTGTTAGACATTTCCTTCACAACACTCTGCTGATCTTCAGTTACACTTGGATGATATATGCAAAGACCACAGTGCCTATTGTTCTCACAAAATACACACATACGACCGCCTTTGTCCCGATAACTCCAAGATGCCCAGAGCCCCACCTCTTGCCTGAAACCCAACAACAGCTTTAAACTTGCATTTCCTTATTTTATCAGTGGAACCTGAGTCAGTGAATTTTCTGAGCTTACCTACCACATTGGGCCTCCTATAAAAACCAGCCCAAGGCACTAGCTAATTTTGCCTAATACCTGCATACCTACCCACAAGATGGGGAGGGGGGGGAGTGTCTGCTTTCAAAGCCTCATTCTGCTTGCTTGGGAGTGGTATCTCAGTTGTCCACATCTCTTAGGCCACCTCATACAGTGGTCTCGTGACAGCTAGTTGCATCTAGTAGCGTCTTGTAATTGTTCTTATATGGTTGGCACACTACATGAACAGCATGGTGCAAGAGGGAAAGGACCACAGCAGCTAACTTCTTTTGACTCTGAGGCCTTGCTAGATGGTGCCACAGTCTGTCCCACACCAAATGTTAAGCAGGCAATCAGCCAGTCCTCAGAGCATATAAATATTGTTTTGAACATGGAGTCCTAGAGCAAGTAAGAGATGAGGAGGCAATGCCACAGATGGGTATTTTATCAGAGACCTAGACTTCTACTCAGGGCTGTGAATTTGCCTAGGTTATATGTTAGGTGACAGTTAGGCATTGCAATGCCTAAAACACATTACAGGCACATCTTCTAGACCCTTCACAAGAAGGGAGTCGGAAAAAACAATGAAAACTTTCCAACACACTGCTCCAAGCCAAAGCTTAATCCTGCTGTACTCTGACTGAATAGTTAGAGTGAGAGTAACTCTGCGGTAAATTATTTTCCCTGCACCAGCTTAATTTCAAGGTTATTATTCAGAGCGCTTGACTTCTTTAAGCCTAAACAAAAGCAGTGATCTCTTTACTAGTGCCCATGATTCCTTAGTTTTGTTTTTACGCTTCTGCCTTTAAAAGATTTTTTTTTTTTTTTTGCCCCAAAGCTCAGGATGAACATTACAAATTGCTTGCTGCACACAAGGAAATGCACACTAAGTTGTGTACATACATGGCTTTGCCTTTGGAAAAGTGGAACAGACTTTATGAGAAAACTCTCAGGAAACCAGCTTACTTAATGATGGCTGTGCCATGTTTTTCTGGTTATGATTAACACCGGAGAGCTGACATTGCTTAGCTCAAATGGTGTTTTCAGCGCAGATCTGGGAAGGTTCCAAAGCTTCTTTTTGTTAATTTGTCAGAGTGGATTAATTTTTCAGCAGCCCATTACTGGAATGCAGCCTGCCCAGCTTCAAGCTTCATTGTGAGAAGCCAGTGATACTGAGCTGACAGCAGTTGTGGGCAGACAGAGCCCAGATGTGGTACATAGCTGCAGGAACGTACCGATGACATCTGGAGATCAGCTTGCTGCTCATGAGTAGGCCTTGGAGGATGTATTTCAGCCAGGGCCTATCTACAATCAAACAATCAGTTCCCAAACAAATCAGTCCCAGAATCACAAGTGCTGGTTCTTGGAAATTGTCTGTCCTTGCCTTGCAGCTCCATTGAGACACCAGAAAAGAAAATATACAGCACAACTGTTATTTCAAGCACTGGGCATCAACCCTGAAATATTCCCCCAAACAGTCTCCTGTTCAGCGCTGGCTCTCCCACTTAGCACTAGTAAGAAGTGCTAAAGAGGATCCAGTCCCAGGAACCACAGGTGACCAAGGAGAAGTTTGGTCTGAATCCAAACTTTGCATCACTGAGATAGTGAAGGACAGAGGTATCAAAATAAATGGTTGTTATGAGCAGATCTAAGACTTTTACAGGCAGACACACGCTCTCTCACCCCGTGTTCTGCATTAGCCAGCTCGGTCCCACAATGCAGAACTGTAGCACAAAACCATCAAGTTGCTGTCTCTGCATGACTTTTTAGCTCAAGGAGAGCACAGGAGTAATAGTCTTGGTATAGCATAGACCACAGCCAAAAGGTATGGGAAGCATGTGTTTGCCTGTCAAACACTCTGCAAACATATCTCCAGCTACATAAGGCGTGCTATAGTCAGAGACCACCGTCCTCTAGTTTGTACACATTGGTGATGTCCCCATCTATTGGCTACCTTGTCTCTTGTACCACATAAATCAGCATAACTCTACTGAAGCCAGTGTTATTTCATCTTATAGTGGACCAATGTAGAATCTTCTCTACAGTTCATTTGGTTTTAATTAATGAATCAGCTCCAAGGACCTTCTTCACCTCTTATGTATATAGTCACAAACCAGATGAAACATCAACCACTAAAAGTAATGTGAAGTAAAAAAACAGCATGAAGTGAAAATCAGTCCCTTTGCCATCTGTTCTCCTTGTTGTTCTTTATTCAAAAGAAAGATCTACTGCCTACACATCTGCTTTACCTGAATGAAAAATCATTTGCATACATCAGCATGCATGTTGGGAGGGTTATGCCTGAAATTCATGAGCAAATGACAATGGCAATTGAATGAACAATGACAAAAGAGTCACTGGGGAGAAGGCAATGTTAAATATGGGGGCAGACGGCTCACAGAGACCAGCAGTCAAGCCCTGATTTGGATATACCTTTTTTTGCTATAAATGCAGGGTCACATTCTCAAAAGCTGCAGCTTCATGTAGCCAAAACCTGCTTAAAAACCTCAAGTCTGTGAGAGAAGAGAGTTGTTTGCTGCTGCCCCAAAGGATGCTGAGGCACACAGTCCTGCTCCACCAGAATTCCCCTACCCAAAATAACTGTTGCTCTCGAGTTCTGGTACTAAACTCTTTCTTGCTAAACTTTGTTGCTTTCCAGTGCTGAATACAAAATCCTTTAGCTTTATATAGAAATGCAAAAAAGCTCACAAATTCTTTGAGGTGGATCCCCATAAAGTAAAATTAAGATATTATTGTTGTTGAATGCACAGTGCCAGTTTTCCAAAGTAGTGCCTAATCATCAGGATATAGGTCTGAGTGCGTTCATTTGTGTTTGTGTGTACATATGTATACATATACATGCATCTGTATTGGGTTTCTGTGGCAAGGTTTTGGTAGCGGGGGGTTACAGGGGTGGCTTCTGTGAGAAGCTGCTGGAAGC
>JANZLQ010000017.1:22660294-22709550 GCA_026212715.1 Elanus axillaris | reverse complement strand
CTCCTCTCCTCTCCTCTCCTCTCCTCTCCTCTCCTCTCCTCTCCTCTCCTCTCCTCTCCTCTCCTCTCCTCTCCTCAGGAACCCCAGATGACGACCACATCTATTAACCCCCAGCCTTCCCATGCTGCTGCCTGTTTCCTTGCTGCCCTTTTCCTCCCTGCATGGGTTCCCCCATGCAGGGAAGCTCCTGATCCCGCCACCAGGAAGGAGGCAGGGCTGGAGGTGGGAAGGCAATCACAGACGGAGCAGGAGGTTTGTTCTCCTGGCTGCCCCCCATGCGTGGGACTCAGAGGGGCACAGGGTGTGTAGACAAATATGTTTGAGGCAGAAGGGGGTCACCGAGGAGCAGCAGCCCATTCTGTGGTGGATCCCAGCTCTCAGCAAGCGGCCTGGGAAGAGGCTCATCTCCACCAGCCTCAACCTTTCTTGTGCTAGTGGTGTTAGTCCTCCCTTGGTCCGCAAGGCAACCTGCTAAGTGATCCAGCATCACTGGTACTGTAAACCCTGACAGATCCAGATAGGGAAGCCTGCTGAGATGCTGCTACAGCACAGGAAGAATCAGAGGAGTCTCAAAAGTACACCAAGATTGTGCGTGGCAGCTTTCAGGGTCTTGTCAGGCAGCACTCGGCCTTCCCTCCCAGGAAAAGCATCCTCTGGAAGTGTGGTCTGGTGAGCTCTTTAGTCTTCAGGCTCTATCATTAGCAATCACTTTTTCTTGGTTTTCAGCCAGTTCTCAGAAGCAAACTTGTCATTGCCAGATCACTTGCAGTTCCAGGAGAAAAGTTCTGCATTCGTTTTGGATGCAAAGGCACCATTTCTGACTCACATTGGTTTCTCGAGCCCTCTTGAACTTTTTCTCTTAAATTGTCCTTTTAAAAGATGCCAGAAATACACACATACTTTATGGGTACTACAGTCACATTGGGAACTTGGACACCTAGGACAGCTATGGCCTAAAACAGCAACACTTTCAGATATGGCTGGGTCTGTTACTTTGGAGCAGTGCAGTGCTATTTCCAGAAAGGAAAGCAATTCATACAAAGAACAGTTACGAAAAGCATTGGATGCCTCTGAGCTCTGCTGTTCCTGGGTGGTCTAGAGGCTCCAAAAACACAGGAGCTGGAGGAAGGAGAACTACTTCTGTCCCTTCTAAACAATTCACCCGTTTAAACAAAAGTCCCCTTATACCAAGAATGAGGCAAGGACCATTCCACATAAAAGGGGCTTTTAAAGACCTTTGCAAGAAATGGAATGTAAAATTGCTGCCTTTTTAAAAGCCAAAGGATGTTTTTCCAGCATGGCACTGCATCCCCAGAAAAGTGCTGTGGGGAACATGTTTCACTCATGATACAGAGTAACATCAGACTCCAAACACAAGCAGAAAATAAACAAGCCAAGTCAATGCTCTGCCAGAAACTGTAAAGAAAGATACTTTTTCACTTAGATGTCCCATTTCAGGTTTTTTAAATGCCATTTCCAATCACATCATTATAGCTCATATTTCTTCATGAAGTCATAATGGAAAGGGAAAGGTGTTTTCTCGTAGCTCAAAGGAAGAAATTTGACTTTGTTCCTATCTGCTGTCACTATTTGCCCTCAGAAAGTGTTTGCTCCAAAACCATAAGATTATTATGCAGGAGAAATGATTGAAGATCTCAGGAGGTGCCAAAGTGGCAATGTTTGTATTTGGCAAAGGATACAAAGCCTTGGCAGAAATAGGTCCCCCTCAAGACTGCATTTGCCCTATTCAAGCTCAGCCTCAACATGATGATTTGCTTTCCCTTGCAGCCACCCAGCTTTGCTCAGAACAATGTCCTTCAACAGAAAAAAAAATCCAAAACCAGGTTTTGGGTTTTCCCTTCCACACACATCCCCAAACCACATGTTGTTCAACAGAAAAATGGCAGGTGAACCAATGAAAGCCAAGATCCATTCCAGTGCCATGAAAAATGTGGGGTTTCCTCAGCAGTTAGTGGAAAAGAGGTAGCAGAAGTCCCCAACGAGCTATGAGAAACAGAGAAGGAGGAGAGATCAGCCACAGGAATGTGGTCTGCTGCAATTTACAGTCCTAGCCATAGTTGGGCAATCTAGGGGTGAAACGGGAGGAGAGCTTTAAAAGGTTACTCAGCAAAGGACTAACGTAGGAGGGGCTGGGAGATCTCAGAGAAAAATACTTCCAAAGAATGATGGATTGGGCATTAGCACAATGTCATACTCCCCTCCATTCATTAGAAGATCCTCTAGCAGGATAGCTGATAAGAAAACATGACATACTCTTTGGAGAACTTATTTTTTAAATTAATTTCTTTAAAACAAAACAAAACAAAATCCCCAACTGAGTATTTTTGCAAAGCACTTTAGCCTCCTTTATTGTAGAATGAAAAAATAAAACATGCTTGGGTTTGCTTAAGTCTTGGGAGGGGATGCTGTGGCTTTAGTTTTACCAATTCATTTTGTCATTGGGATGAAAGGGAAAAAAAGAAAGCAGGTGAAACAAAACATAAAATCAGGTGGTCATTTTCTTGAATTAAAAATACATCCATATTTTTAAATGTTTTCTGGATGATTCTGATGGTACGGAGTGGCTTGGGAAGCAACCATGTATTTGCAAGTGCACTGTGAAGCCATCAATGACACTCGTAGATGGGTAACTTACCACCAGTCTACTCCCACACCCCAAATCAGTGACTTCTCTGGCACCAAAAAATCAGATTGTCCCTCAAGTCCCTCAGGAACTGGTCCCAGAAGAGCAGGCCAGCAAATTGTGCCATTTTTGACAAGTTGTAGTAATAGTGATGGAGATCACGGATGCCTGGCCATGCTCATGGTCTTGGCCACAGTATCCTAGTACTATTTCAACAGCCTTTTTCCAGAAGAGAGTGGCTCCATTCCCTTGGTTCTTACTGAAGATTCAGCACTAGGAAGCCTTGTTTGGTGATTAGAAGCCTGGCAGCAGGAGTCCCTTGTCACCCATTCCCAGCCTGCCAAGGGCTCTGATCAGAGGTGTGGTGTTGAACACATTGGTCCAGCACGTCCTCTCCTTCTGGGGACCTTCCTGAGCTGCCCCCTGGTGATGACACAGAGGGAAAAGAGAATCAGTGTTGACATCCATCAAACCTGCCTCTGGAGTTGTTCTGGCCATATTTCCAGGCATTCAACCAAGGAATGTATCTCATACCTCCCCTCAGCAAGCAGACACCTCCCAGGAGAAATCATGGGCCAGTTGCACTCTTCTAGCTTTGAGGACAAAGCCAAGTCCACCTATCCTTCTGGAGAGGCCCACATGGGAGCTGGTAGGCTTTCATGATATGAGCAAGTGGCCACCAGAATGCATTTCCCAGGGCATCCATCGCACATACACCTCTGAGCAGCCTTCAGGTGGTCATGGTTCAGCCAACACATAACTTCCAGTGACATTGCACCAGCAACCCAGGGCTCCCTGATACTATACTCCAAATGGTGACAATTACATTAGCGTTGCTGGAATAGGTCCTTTCATAGGTGGGTAACTGAAAATCCCTGAATCAATTCATTTGCTTAAATACTACCAAATCACCACATCCACTCAAAGTGAGCACCTTCTGACCAGGGGTGTAGCAAATGCACACACACACTGCAACGTAATGGTGAGCTATAGTATAATGAACTAAAACCATTACTGCATTTTTGTTGAATTACACTTAACTGACAGTCCATGAGACAACGACAAAAATAGACTAACAGACAAAGGGAAAAGTGAGGAAATTATGTGAAGGGGCAAGCTGCACCCATTCTAATGAGTGGACAAGATAAGGCAAGCAGCACTGAGAATTTTCAGGGGGAGTATCTAAGGACACTAGAAACTCGGATCCAATTATTAAAACTTCACTATGATGGAGACCTCAGTAATGATTGTGAGCAGAAGGGTTTCTGGGCCAGTCTAAGATGATTAATTGTTTGTGATGCCTCCAGAAACTCGAGAGAGTGCATGCAGCACAAGAGGAAATTCAGATTCCCCACAGCACTACAAGCATATGCTTTACATCCCAGCAGTACAATGACAAAGTGAGCTCGCTTTATTTGTGTAGCCCCTGGGGTGCTGGGAAAGATGGCAGGCAAGGGGTTAAGTAGTGCTACTGCGGTTTCTAGAAGGGAAAGACACGCCTCATTAACTGGCTGGAATTCATCAAGGATATGAACACCAGGGTGGACATGGGAAAGGCAGCAAACACCGTATTACCAAGATTTTCAGGGTACATTGAACACAGGTCCGCAAAAGAGGTCAGTGCCGATGGACCGGATGATAGCAGGAGGTGAAAACGGCCCTGAGAAGTCAAGGGCGATGAGGAGCGAATAGGAGAGTATAGTGGGTATCTAATGGGAACAACCTACGTCTCTGTAGTGTCACCATACACAACTGTGACCGACCCCATCTATCCCACCAGACAGGAGGATAACGAACGTGCAGTTGATTCTTCAAAAGTCTGACCCATCATTTTCACGTGTTCAGCTTCTCCCAGCAGTATGACCCTTAACTTTCCAACCCATCACATTCATTTACAAAGCTAATTTGGTATGTGTTATTGAACTGTAATTAAATGACTCTGTGGCTACTAATCCAAGTATCCTGTAATTTGTAGAAGCATGAAAGTGTCAGGGTATGTAGCACAAGCACTTCACTTCCCAAGGCTCACTGACCTACAGCCCAGCAGATGGTACATGACAACTGCCATGCTATCTCCTTTAAATACAGTATCATGTGCCTCTCCCTACTGCCAACTTGGCCAAGCAACTCAGAGTCCAGGATTGCTCTGTTATCCTCTGTTATAAAGTTATAAAGGCATAAAGAATAGATTCACATGGAAAATGACCTCAGCATCTTTTTATCCAAAAGGTCACTTATTAGGAAATTCATTTATGAAACATGAAAAGTTGATTTCAACTCCTTTATCTGTCTTGGGGAATTTGAACAGTGTTATTCTGGAAACAATATTTCACTTTAATGTAAAAAATCAAATAAGCATGGAAGTAAGAGAGCAGAGCTATGCATAACCTCCTACAAGAGGGATTCACATCAGGCTGGCGGAAAAGCATTTATTCTCTGTTGCCAGGCTCTACAAGTGTTTAAAAGTTTCATATGACATGGTGAGTACAACACAAAAGATTGAAACCAGACAAGTCCAAAGCTCTGTGTGTGTAAGATACTCTTCTATGGGATGAGAAACATGGATTTGACCCCCTCCCACAGTGAATCCAGCTCTTCTGTCCTCCAGGTGAGTGGTTTTGCTCTGTTGGTTGATAAAGGAAAACCACCAACTCCTGCCCCACAAATCTTGATTGTGTTTTTTCCCCCAGACAAACCATTTAGCACTTTTGGGACAAATCCAGAAATAGTTACAGAATGACTTGAAGTCTTTTTCTTATGGTAGCTCAAAGGATTGTATTTTTTGTTTTTCTTTAGTCAAAACCTTTTTAGAAATGCATGGCCCTGAGACAAAAGGAGCTAGAAGGTACGTTAAAGTATTGCATGTGCTGTGAAGACAGTGAGTCTACTTTTGTTACATCTTCTTACCTAGGGCAAGGCTGTGCTGGGCTTGTCTGTTCAACTCTGAAAAGCAACATGCGTAACCTGCTCTTTGTATTGCAAGCTTCGGCTGGAAGATTTACAACAGTACTAGCAATGCTAAGGGAGCATTGTTCATCCATTTGTAACTTGGGTTCAGTTGTGATTTATATTTGAAGCAGGTATTTTAATCCCTCGGTTGCATATGAGGTGCACTCAGACTTACTGCATTTGCTCTTCCCTCTGGTCAAAAATACTCATTTGGGAAAATCATACACATAAATCCATTAATTTACAGCATTTTTAAAATCAGTTTTGCAAGCTACGTCCCAGGGCACAACACTCTAAATCTGAAAATTTGCTGTCCCTTAAGACCAAGGTTGAGGAACTGTATCTTGTTATAGGGGAAAACACATGGCCAACAAAACTGATCCTACTGACCTGATCCTGTCATTTTGCTCCTCAACACCCTCAGCAGAGCACATTCAACATTCCAGCTAAAGCACAGCACCTGGCAATGCATTCAGGGTTTGGGACCTGCCTCCTGCTTTATTTCTAAATATCAGCTGCAAAATTACATCCCAGGTCAATACTGAGTCTTTCCAGTTGAACCTTCATGGGACCAGGACCAGGAATCACTCTGCGGTACTAGTATTGCCTTCGCAGGTGAAGCCAGCTCTCATCAGCCAGCCTTATCTCTGAGGTTGCCAGTACCACCAGTTGCAATTACTCAACTTTGCTCTCACCCTACAAAAGCCAAGTTGTCTGCGCTTCAGATGCAGCTTTCCTAACCCAGAGAAGGAGCCCCACAGTGACTACAAAGAGTACCAAGAAGGCCTTTGGTGTCAGGGGTCTGTCCCATCATGCATCTGTTTGGCACGGCCCATGAACCCTTGCAATCCCACTCTAACACCCTCAGTCATCTTGTGGGCAGGTTCACCCATCTTCATCTCTCCTTGAGGCTAGGGAAAAGCTCTGGGCATTCAGAGCTTTTGGTCATTATTTGCTTTGCTGGCATTTTGTGAACTCTTAAGTGATAAGCATGCCTAAGTGACAGAGGAGCACTTCCCAAAGCCCTGTAGGCTACAGCAGCATCATACAGACTTGAAAAACACTGAGTTTTTATGACTGATGTGAACTGGTGGCTGGGAGTGAGTAGGTGGTGATATCCCATTGAACCCTCCATGGGACGACTGAAGGAGCACTAAAATATATTTCACCTTTTCTCCATGATTTTTTTTCATTCATTTAACATTTGCTTCTGGCCCAGGTATGACCTGGGTCTGGGGGACATGCTCAGAGCATCATGAAATCACTAGGACTCTTTCCCTTGGTGCAGGTAGGCTTTGGGATGGCCCCTTGAGAACCAACCCATTGCTCAGCTGCTTCTGCCCATGTGCACCGCAGAAGCAGACCAATGGGCTGCAGTCTAAGGAAAAAGTGCCTCCAGCTTCATGCAGGCAGAAGTTGTCAGCCTTGATTGCTTGCAGAGGTGTGCTAGTCTTCCAAAGCCTCTCCCTCGAGCAACACCTATGCCAAAAGTGAGGATGCAAATTCAAATGTATTGAAGCAAGCCAGTTTATTTAGCATTTATTACCCATTCCGTTGTCATATGTGGCTTCTTCTGTCTCCATTTTCCTCTGGTAAACATATACCTTTTATTTTTTTTATTTTTTTAATAAAATATATAAAACATTGTGCATTGCTATCCATAGGAAAACTGTAGTTTAACAACAACAAAAAAAAAAAGAATAAGGCACATTCCTGTGCAGCATCTTCAAATATATATATATATTTAAAACAAAACAAAAAGAAAACCCTTTTCAACCTCTTTGAGGTTGTTAACTTCTCACCAGTCACTGACACTTCTCTTATATTACCATAATTTCACTGTTGGAGGTGGGTTGGGTTGTGTTTGGCAGGGGCCAGCAGGGAGAACAGACTCAAAAAAATAATAGGATTTTATCCCTGAGGTGTCAGTAAAAAAAAAAAGTTCCCATTGAAAAGGAAGATGAAAAGACAGCCATAAATAACCGAATACACTATGGCAAACATCCAAGCACCGAGATGATTTCACGATGGAAGAATCCCCCTCCCCCCCATCCCCCAGTTCTTAACAAGTCATATTTGCCGTTGGGTTTTAATTAGGTTAATCTCGTGGCTTCTGAAGTCACAAGACAATCGATCAGGATGCACCTCCCCCTCCCTTCCCAAATCATCTTTCCAGATTTGTCGTTTTGTTCACGATTCTCTCACAGTCCTCAGGAAAGGGAAACCAAAAAACCTTAAATGAACACCAAAACCTGGATGACTTCTTTCTCCAGCCAAGAGAGGAGCACTCGTACCGCAGCATGCCAAACTCCATGTCCCACATGGGAGGACTGTTATTGTCACCTTCTTGCCTGCTACTAAGAAATGAAGTTGGCAACCACTGCTGTTGAAACCAGAAAGTGTCCATGAAGAGGGACAATAGCAATATGTCAGGGAGAAGGAGACGGGGAAAGCTTTATTGCTGTCCATCCACACTGCTCCAGGTAGCATGCCTGGAAGGAAAAGGGGAGACACCCACTTAATATTCCTTCCCTCCCTCTCCTCTATCATGTGTGGAGAAGCCCCAGGTGCAGGGCAGGACAGTTGGACTCCCCATCGCTCAGTAGTAGCGGTTGAGGCTCCTGGTCCCTGGGATGTCTGGCTGGCCGTTCATCCAGATCTCCCGGATGATGCGCTCCCGCTCCTCCAGCCGCTGAGCTCGCTCCAGCTCCTCCGCCGACGTGAAGACGTTCATGTTCAAAGTCCTCTCGAACCTGCGGTGCCTGCGGGCTGACAGGTCCGAAGTGGTGTCCGAATCGTCATCGCTGTCGCTGCTGTCGCTATCGCTCTCCCGCTCCCGAGGAGGTTTTTTGGTGGAGGAGCGTTTGCAGTCAGTTCGGCAGGACACCTTTAGCACCAGGGCCAGCAGGGTCAAGACGAGTCCAATGCACACTCCAGAGACAAAATACAGAGCAGCCCGCTCAGGGTTTTCTGAAATGGGAAAGAAAATTATTGTCAAGAACAACCCTTAAAAGAACAAAACACACACAGCTCCTCTGTGCACATACCAATCACAGTCTCTGGAGGGTCAGTTTCCAATGGCTGCTTTACTTCCATGCACTCCTTCGCCTCCTCCCTCCAGGGAAATCAGGAAGGGGAATTTAATCGGTGCATTTGCTGCCAAGGCATTTGCCCACATGCAGAACATGGGTTCACTGCAGCGTGTCTTGGAGTTGTCTGGAAGGAGGAGGAGCAGCCTGCGGAATTAAATGCTAATTCCCGTGGCTGCACGAGCAGGGTTGACACCAGGGTGCTGCACACCCAGCAGCAGCTAAGTGCATCTTGCTGTCGCATCCATTATCATCATACCAAGAATAAAGATGATTACAAAGCTTGCTGTGGCCCAGCTGAAATGGGAAGCCTTGCAGTATGGAAAAATGCATAGTATTTATTCATAGGTTTCATTTGCTTATCTAAGGCAAGTCTGCTGGCTTTCCGCCCAGACCACCAAACTGTAAACCTGTGCTACACGAGCATAGCTGGAGTCAGTGCACTGACAGGATGAATCCTGCACAGCCACATTTCAGAGGTGATACAACAAGACTCTAAAGTATCCACAATGCCTTTTAAACTAGGCCATCTTGTTTATTTACTACCTTTTTTTTTTTTTTTTTTGGTTCATGGGCCTACTTAGAAGCATAATTATGATAAATGTTGTTACTGCAGTTCCCCCAGGCTGAATCATCTTGGTTCATAGGTAAGCTGAAAGTGTGGAGGTGAACCGAGCAGAAGTGTCAAGGCCAGCTCTAATCTGCTGTATCTGTTGGGAGTCCTGAGTTCAAGGATGGAGTCACCTCCTCATATGAGTCTTATTCCCTTGTATTCAGTGATGGAGCTGTAACAGATCCCACCAGCTGAGAGCCTGACATTCAGCCCCAAAAGATCTCTGTAACTAAAAGGCTCTGCTCTACCTTCACTTCCCCCCACTGTGCTTTTAGAAACTGCCCCCTCCAGATGATTTCCTTAAAACAGAGTTTGCAGAAGATGAACTGGAAACCATTTAGGGATATTCAAAACTCAACAGGACAAGACCCTGCTCTAACTTCAAAGCTGAATCTAAATTTGAAGTTAGCCATGCTCTGAGTAGGGGGTTGGAGCAAGTGACCCCTGGAGACCCCTTCCAGCCTAAATTATTCTCTGATTCTGTGGTCAGAGCCCAAAAATTGATGTGTGCACAGTTCAAGGCAATGCATAGTTCAATGCCTGGAGGTGCTTGTGGAACAGTTATACGGACAAAAAACACCTTTGTGCTCTTCACTTCTCTCCTACCGAACAAATCTCAAAGATGACTGACAAGCCAAGGTGGAGGAAGATGTCACGGTAGTCTGAAATTTGGCTAATAAAACAGGAGGCTGTTGCTAGAGTGGTTGGTGTGGATGGCATGGGGGAAAAAACAGGCTGAAGAGTGACTACAAAAAAAGAGAAGACTGCAGCAGATGCACTTAATAAATGCAAAAAAAGAAAGAGGAGAGAAATGCAGCAGTAGCTGGAAAGTCAAGTGAGACCAAAGCCAGAGGTTTTAGGCTAAGATATTCTGACAAAAGTGAGACTGCAAAAATCCAAAGGTAAAGAGAAGATACTAGAGCAGACATGAAGGATGTGCCAATGGCTCTTGTAGCAGCCTGGCTCCAATGAATTTAGTGGAAAATCTGAACTCAAGTGACAGAACTCAAATTAAAACTGCAGTCTTGCTCATGTAAGTAGCAAAGGTGCTGCCCATCTGGTACTGTGCAAACAGTAAAGAAGTGACCTAAATTCCGGAGATTTGAAAGCCCCAGGAAAAGTGGAATCACACCCTGACATGGCTTCTCCATGTGCAATATAACTCAGGACAGTAACTGCAGAGCTTTCTTTGCAAGTAGCCCTAAGGAGGACACACAGAGTGTGGGAAGAACAAACGAGCAGGACTGATCTGTTTGTCCTGGAAGATGCTTGGTCCAGTCTGCCTCCACTCTGCCGGGCTGACAGGATGCCAGGCACACTTTCCCGAGCACCACGTTCCTGTACACACATGGGCTTGATTTGGTTGCATTAGTTCCACTGTTTGCTCTTTTAAAGCAACTCATTAAAAAAACATAGATTGGAGCCTGAGACGCAGACACATGTGGTTTCTCTTGCCCCGCTTTTGTCCATGTCCTGCTTTTCCTTTCTCCTCCACACTCCTTTTTCCATGCTACTGTATCAGTTCATGAGCAAGCTGCACCTCAATTGCTACTTAAGCAACCATTTTTCATCCCCTGCTTGTGCTTGTATGTATAGCCCTTCATGCAGCGCAATGGCTGTAATTGAATCTTTGGGCTCCAGTGGCATTTATGAGCTCCTACAGCTACTCTGTCAACATCTGAGACACTGTCTGGACTTCCTCACTGAGCTGTAACCCTATGTTCAACTGCAGTCTTGGCATTTATCATATGTACAATCCACTTGCACAGCAACATCTCTTTTTTTCACAGCAGAAAGAGAAACTTAAGCTAAAAAACATGGGCTCTGCTTTCTCTCAGTTGAAGTAGCCAAGTCAGCAATAGCCTAGATTTGGGGGTTTGACAGATGATTTCGAGAGCCTCCCCCACTGCATGTTTTATTTGCAAAGACTAAAAAGGGGCATTCTCTTGAGCAAATAGATGCTCTGCATCTTCCAAAAACTTGACAGTGGCTCAGATTCATCATGCCAACACTGAAGTGCCTCAAAACACTCATTATATTTGAAAAAAACTTTTTAAAAGTGTATGGACATCAGTAGCAGGAGTTAACAGAATTTTGATATGCATTCATGTGTGTGTGTACACCTGCTAACACATGGATTTTGACCAGTGTAATTTTTTCTTCCACTGCTGTGGATGACAGCTCAGAGCCGTGTTTTTCTCCTAAACTCCTAGCGGGGCCCAGCTGCTGTCAGTCTCTGTATCTGGGGTTACCTTTCCACTTCCTGATATTTCTCTTTGTGGACTGAAAGCATTGATGAAAATGTCACCAATTCAAGCCTGAATTTAATCCATGCAGACAAAAGATATATGCTCTTTATTACCCTCTATACAAAAGCCACCATTTTCTAGGCGCTCAAACTGCCCAAAAATTAGAAACACATTTTATTGTGTTTTTCCAACCAAACCAGCAGCAATTACGGAGCCTGTTTCCTGAGGGCTAACAATCTGCTGGGAGCATCAGCCCAGACTGCCATTAATTCCCCAGGAAATGCCCCAGGCCAAGGTTGTTATTGCTATTATAATAAATTGTTTCAATAAATAAAAACCAATCTAGGCATTAACGCTGCTGGCTTCCTGTGATGGCTTCATGCATTCAGAAACCTCAGTGGGGAGGAAAATTTCAGAGGCCCCCAGTAAAAGCTTCAGCATTAAGCATGGCCAGACAAACAGTAGGAGCAATATCTTCTAGGGAATTTACAGTTAGCCCCACAGGCTGCCGAAATCCCCTGGTAGAACAGAGGAAGCTCTCCAGGAGCCCCTTATTAATAAGGCTCAGGCCAAGCAGTCTAAAAGTTGGAATGATCTCCCCTGGGTTGTTTTTTGGAAGCCCCTTGTTAATAACTTGGCAGCAAAGCTTTGCTTGTGGAAGAAGAATAAAACACAGCCTGAATGCAACGACAAAACTGGAATAAGTCCCTTGTCCAAAGGGAGGCATTGGAAGTGCTCTGATACAATTTTAACTTTTAATATTTATATAACCACGAGGGACAGTTCTGGTCTTGCTGGTAGACTGTGACTGCAAAGACAGTTCCAGCTGTCACAGAGGCTGGTGAAGTCTTTCCAAACACTCAGACAGGTTTTGGAATAGGTCCATGACAAATAACAGGTCTGAGATTTGCAGGCAAAGATTGCATATAATTAAAAACCTAATTCTATAAAGAATTCAGCTTATGAATTAAGGGCATCCCTATGTCTTTTGCAGGACCATGACTTACTTGTTTGATCAGCTGATAAATCCACTCCTCATTGACATTGTTCACTCTTTCTCCCTACTTCTGAAGAAAAGTTGTTTTCAAGGTTCTGGAAGCTGGGATAAGACTATCACCTACCTGGCTTTGATACCCCTAACAATGATGATAGCTGCAAACAGATTTGACAGTGAAAACCAACAATCCTTCAAGGATGTTTGCTTCCTGCCGTGCTGTGAATTTTCATTCCTTGGTTGTCAATGGGAACATTCCCAACTTTTATAAAGGAACATCAGTCAAAATATGGTGGAAATGAGCACAGAGGCTTTTGCTAATACTGGCATTTCTCCCCTCTGTGCACTGCAAGACTGTGCATGTGTGAATGACCAAGCCTGCAGACTTCATCTGCAGCTGCCCACCTAAACCTGCCATTTTGTGCCGAAAATATGAACGGCATCGAGCTCAGAGGGGACCCACTGATTTGTGGGTGCTCTCCTCAGGCTAAGAGACACCTCACTGCCACGAGGCAGGAAAAGTAGAGTGGATCGTCCTTTCAAGCAAGCACTTTACCCATAAAATACCAAGTGCCTGTAGCTTCTTTTTCCTAGAGTGGGTCTGAGGACACACACAACCCTCTGCCCCAAAAGAAAAATCATCTTTATATGTTGCCTCTGCCTATTTACAATTTTCTCGTGCAAAATCCTCTTTTGAGACAACTCATCAGCACAGGGAAGCCCTGAATACAGCACTTTCAGTATGCAGAGCTTACCTGAGGAACGTTTTTAGTGTTATGAAACAGAACAGTTCTTGCACTAATGTGTTCCTTTGGCACCGAGGCTGTGGTCAGGAGCAGTGGGAAGATGTGTAAACCATCACCAGTCCTCCCTGGCCACCCGATTCCCTGCCTTTACTGAGCCACTATAATGGCTCCTCTATGGACATCAGCAGCTGCTGTGGCTTAAGCCGCCTTCAAGGCCCCAAACTCAGGCAAGCACAAAAATTTCTAAATGTTCTGCTGCTCAAAATCTGCAATATGAAGGGGTGTGGCTTTGCAGTGCTCTAGTTTTATGCAGATGATATTTGTTCCCTGTCACACAGCTTGTCTTTGAACTCATAATCTAAAACCTCTCCGTATTCACATAGAACAAAATAATCATGCCAAATCCATCCTCTTTGCTAAAAGCAGAGGCGTAAATTACATGCAGCAGATAAAGATGGTTTAGGGCATCTGCTGTTTCAATCCATGGGGCAGCCATCAATTATTTCTGTAATAAATAACAAACTGGACATATATATCATTGAGACTAAAACTCATCTAACAGCCATGGTTCAGTGCACTGAAAAACATGAGCAACAAACTCCTGAACTCATCACTGGAAACCAAAGTCATAAGGTCTGTTTTACCTATTTGACAGCCGGTGGATGTGAACATATCACAAGGAGACCACATCATGAGAGGGCAAGCAAATCCCACAGTAACAAGAGAGTTAAAGCCGTCCTTATTTATTATTTGTGCAACAGTAAAATCTAGAGGCTCCTGCCAAGACTGACACCTTGTGAAGGGGATGAATTGAGGCCTTGTGCCCTACAAAACCACTGCAGGGTCAGAGAGTTCTGCTGTGGTAAATGGAAGCATAGTCTATGGGGCATCGTCAGCAGCCCTGAATCCTAGTCCCAACTGTCCCCAACCATAAATTCTACAACCTTCTGCTGCCCATTACTGTTCAGATGGGGAAAATAATGTTAACAAGATTTTATTCTATAGTAAGGTTGGGAATGCAGGCATTTTCATGTCAAAAAATGGGAAGTTGTAGGTAAGAGGAGGGAGAAGTGTGAACAGATAGAAGATTCATTTAAAGTTTGGGTTTTCTAAGCTTTTGTTAGAGAAGCCCATGCAAGAAAAAATATATCCTACTCAGCTATCTTTTGTGAAGAACACAACTAATTCCACTTAAGCTGCCTGCTTCTTAAAGGTGTCACAAAAATACAGATCCTGATTCCACTATTGGATGTGTAGAACAACAGAACTTCGGGCTCACCATTCATGGTCCTTTTAGAAGGGCCCTCCACTAAATGTGCAGAAGCACTCTTACTAATCTACTTAGTGATTCCAAAATGCAAAGGCCACGTTAGTTGTTTCACACATCAAAAGAAGCATGGCCAGCAGGTGATTCTCCTCCTCTACTCTGTTCTCCTGAGACTCCACTTGCAGTACTTCATCCAGCTTTGGGGTCCCCAGCAAAAGACAGACATGGACCTGTTGGAGCGGGTCCAGAGGAGGGCCATGAAAATGGTCAGAGGGCTGGAACACCTCTCCTATGAGGACAGGCTGAGAGAGTTGGGGTTGTTCAACCTGGAGAAGAGAAGGCTCTGGAGAAAGCCTTATTGCGGCCTTTCAGTACTTAAAGGGGGTTTATAAGAAAGAGTGGGACAAACATTTTAGCAGGGCCTGTTGCAATAAGACAAAGGGTAATGGTTTTAAACTAAAAGAGGGTAGACTTAGGCTAGATACAAGGAAGACATTTTTTACAATGAGGGCGGTGAAACACTGGCACAGGTTGCCCAGAGAGGTGGTAGATGGAAACATTCAAGGTCAGGTTGGATGGGGCTCTGAGCAACCTGATCTAGTTGAAGACGTCCTTGCTCATTGCAGGGGGGTGGACTAGATGACCTTTAAATGTTCCTTCCAACCCAAACCATTCTATGATTCTGTGAAATCCAAATACTTGTCTGTAGTAGCACGGTCTATCTCAGCAAGAGCAAGAGCACATACGTTAGTGTTTAATGAATTAGCAAGGCTGAATGGCACACAGACATGAAAAACCAGCTCACAAATATTGGAGTTTTAGTTATATAGACCTCAGTGCTCCAGAATAGCATAATTGCATTACACTGGTGCTAGCAGACTGGCTGCAGTACACAGAATTATTAACAGCATATAGTAAAAGAGCAACCCATTAATATTACTAGCAAGGTAATATTGCTTGGCAATAAGCATTGCAAGGTAATAAGCATACAAACCTTTCATTAAACAGAAGGAGGACACCCATACAAAAAAGTGACCACAGACAGTATGTCCTGCCTTGGGAGGCTAGTCACACAGAAACCAAAGCCCTCCTCTGGGGAAAACAGCAGATATTGGCCTAAAATATTCTGAATTAGTGCATCTGATGCTATTCAGCCAGTGCTCCTCCTGTTTTGGGGTTAGGTCCTCCAACTCTGTAGGCAACCCCTGCTGATGACAAGGTACTTCATGCAGTTGTGGGATGGGAAATATTTGCACTGTATCACCTGCCTCCGCTGTACTTTTTTCTATCAATGATATTGACCTCAAGCACTCATTAGGGTACACAATCTTCATTTCAACTTTAAAAGTGAATCTTATTAGAAGACTGCTCCTCTGCTACTTGAAACATACATGTGGGTGAAAGATAAACTGTGATCCAGGGAAACCTTACTCTAAACTAGATTTAAATACACAATTAAGCAGACTCTCAAGTTACTTCATCTTCACACTTCTACTGAAGATAAGCCAAATTCTCTTAAGCAGGGTAATGATCTGAGTGCTGCTTATTTTCCAAATTACAGGACAACAAGCTTGCCTCCCTAATGAGCCAGGCTTTGATCTCCAGGAAAATGGAGCATTAGAAATAATACCACATGTAAGAATACATTGTATTTAACTTCAGATGAGAGCAAATCCAGAGGAAAGCAGAGCACAATAAACCCTGTTATACACTGCCTGCTAGAGCTGCCCTCATCAGGTCTTTCAAGGGAGAATTTGCTGAGAGACGAATGAAAAATATAAACAGTTCAAAGAGGCAGATTTAGCCCTAGGTGACTGTGAAATGGAGGCTCAACTGAGGGTCCACAAAGAGCTTGTGAGAGTCCAGAGAAATGGCAGCCGCAAAACCTACCTGTGATAAAGGCATATGCTGCTAGGATGTTGCTGAGCAGTGCCATCTCTGTGCTAACGCCCACGGGCTCCATGCTGCTGTTGAGCGCCGGCGGTTGTGTCTCATCCACGGGAAGCAAGAAGGGGGTGTTGTCTAGAGGGTAGAACGTGGCCGATCTCCCTTTCTTCTTCTCTGCTTTGAAACAGAAAGGGAATGAGGAACAAGGCCCCTGCCCCAGCCCGACCCTGCCCTATCCCCACCAGGTCAGCATCTGCATTCAGAAATCTAGAGCCGCTCAACAGCAAGCCACCCAAATTTGCCCCTTTTTGGGGGGCAACTAAACCTTCTCAGGTAGCTTCAGCTGAGCACATACCCTGTCTGCATCCAAGCAGCATCTTCTCTCCCCGTCTCCTGCTCTTTCATGTCACCACTTAGACACACCCACCTACGCTACAGCAAATATATAATCAGGTTTCTTTTCTCTTATGCAAATCAAAGGAGCCTTTATCACCAGTGGGTTCAGCTAAGCTTGTAATAAGGACTGGAAAACACAGACAGAGCCGGCAACCCTCTGCTGGTGTTGCACTGTAGTGAACCATCCACACCTGGCAAACAGACGTGCTTTCTCTCCAGCCTTTGCAGGGAAGGGCAGACCTGAGTTTACAACTTCCTTCAGAAGCCCACTCGTATTGTGTTTCACCCAGACACCGTTTCCCCTTCGGAGAGGTGAGTGAACATGGGTTAATGATTTGATTTTATTTGTTGAAGACCGGAGCTAAGGAGGCAGCTAATTCCAGGAGGCTCAAAGAGACCCTTTCAGAGCTTATCAGCTCGCTGCTGAGTGCTCCCTGCACCTTGATCTGCAGACAGACACCCTCACCAGTCACAAAACACTAATTGTTTTAAACACATGAAAAAGTCAGTGCACAAGATCCAGCTCCATCATCCATGTGATTGTGATTGTCTAACCGTACCTATTACAATTTTTCAGGCTCCCTTCCCTGGGTGTCTAGTTCTGGCCAAAAGCAAGCGTCGCACCATAAAATCACAGGCTTGGACCTGGCTTCCACTTATCTGCAGGTATTAAATTCAGAAAACTGTCAGGTCCATCTCTGATAATGCCATCACTGCCACGCAAGCAAAGGCACTCTGACAGCAGCCGTGACAGGCGATGGTCTGTGTTCACTAGCTGCCTGATCCGTCTCCTTTCCCTGCAAACCCAGCAGCACGAGACGTCACATTCAGCTTCCCACTGTGCGTGCCAGGAAGCGGCTCAGCCCAGGGAAGCAGTAACAGAAATTGGGGGGTGTCAAAGAGAACAGGTAATACTGGATGGAGAGGGACTGAGTGCATGAACGTGCATGCAGTGATGCCAACTCCTAATCTGCCTCAGAGGAGAAGCAGCGGGGATGGATGGACAGGTGTTGCTGTAAGGGATCAGCCCCAAGGAATGCAGGCGCAGTTGTATCTCTGCCACTCAATAGCTGCGTGGCCTTGGGAAAGCCACATGTTACAAGCTACCAAGGTGTTAATGACTGGCCCCGAAGCAAAGTTTTTAAACTTGGGTGCCTGGGTGGCAGATCCAAAAGTGAAAGATATCCCAAGAACCTCTTGCTTTAGGAGAACAGAGATCACCAAAGATCAGTTGTACAAATGGAGGCACTGGGGCACAGAGGGTCAATGGCACATTCAGCAGGAAATCATTAGCAAAGTTGTGGAAAATTCTTTAATTCGGATGTAGGCAACAACATGAACTTTAATGTTTCCTTTATTCTCTCTGTCTGGTAAATCTATGTCTGTCTAAGTGGTTGGATTTTTCTCTACCACTGTTCCTGCAAAGAAATCCATAGAAGCAGGATAAATTTTTTCATTTCTAAAAACTGAACCCTTCAGAGCATCTCAAGTAGCACTATGCAGCTAAACTGAGGCAACTGAATCCTGCTATTTGTTGACAGATCCTAGAGAGTCGTTCAGCTCTCCCCACAGCAGACACTTAAAGCTTGATGTATTTACTCATACACAGATATCTAAGACACCCAGGGTCAGGAGGACATCCACACAGAGATGGCAGGTATGAGAAGGGATGTAGGTGAAACTCTCAGCCTTCTAGGGCAGCATCTAGAAGCCACGTGAATGCCCCCAGGTCATCTCAAATGTCTGGCTGTGAACTAGTTAATCTAAAAAACCCTTTACAATCAATGAAAATGAAGGGCACCACCAGGATATAATCTCATATGTATTTCATAACCATGTATCTCATTGTAAAGAGGATTTCTGTCTGAGTTAGGTGGCTCCAGGTTCCTGCTAGGTCTTTGAGGGTTTTCTACAACTCTGCATTAAAAGTCCAGTTAATGTGGCTGGACTGCGGGTCCACAGAGCTAGTAGGATGTGAACCTGGGGCCTCCGTGCCATGCTCTCTCAAACGCCCAGTTCTGGGTTAGTGACAACCCACCTGCCCCTCACTGTTGATACGTTCATGGGATCTCACTAGGACTAAGGTTTAAATTATACTTGCAGTGAGGTCTTCCATGTGCATGTGCTAGATCTGCCAGGAAAGGCTCAGATGGACACCGCTTCTGTTGGGTACGGGCCATCCCTTGTAAACCCCATTGTGCAATAATGGTGTATTTAGGAGAGAGCATAAGGCATAACTCCTCTCATGTGAGATGTAAGACAAATCTTTTTTTTTTTTTTTTACTTCTGACTTGTGCAAAGAACAGATGCAATCAAACAAGTTTTTAAATGAATACTCCTCTGCATACACTATACTCCAGCAAAGAGCACCACAAAACCACAGAACTGGTTTTGTCATCTGCAGGATTGTACAAGCACAGACAGGGAAAATAGCAAATGACTGGAGTCATGCAGGAGGGAAAAAACAAACAAACACAATTTTACAAGGCCATGTATTGCTACGCTATGTGGTTCCCTGGTCCACCATTCATTCCAGAATCATACTAAAAGACATCCCCTTTCCTCCTTACTAACTTTGAAGACCTTGTCTACACCTAATCAGCTCACCTACTACTGGTTTTCTCTTCACCACCCTTTTTTATCTGTTCCCAGTCACTCAAACTGCTCCCCTGTGACTTTACACCAAAGCCAAGTGAAGTTATTTCAGCTAGCAGTAAATTTACCCAACACCACAGCATAAGTGTAGGAGAGGTTATGCATTCAGGCTGACTTAAGCAAATAGTTTTAATAAAAGAAATAAAACAGGAAGAGAGATTACAGAAATGTCCAAATATTTCCTTTTGCTATTTTTTAAACATTCTTTTAGCTTTTCATTTCAAAATGACATCTTTGTTTGAAAAGTGGTGCATATTTTAAAATTAATGAATAAACAATGTGAAAACTAAACAAAAGGTGCCATTTGTAGAAGTGAAATGTTTAGATGAATGAAAATGAGCTCAGGAGGGGGTGGTTCTTGCTTAAAAAATTCAGCAGGATCACAAAATTTATTATGGGCTAACTCAAAATTCTTTTCCTTGACAGTTTTTCAGTAAGGCCTCCAAACTGGCAAACCTGTTATTGCTGACTCTTAATTATCTGTGGATTGCATCCAAGCTATGGATTAACTCTGCCAGGAGCATAGACAGAGACAAGGTAGTTCTGCCCATACCCACTCTAGAGCTGAATCTCTGGCAGCACAGCCTGGGAATTTCAGAAGTTATGTCATACATCACCTTCTGCGTGTTGGGAAATACAATGCAAACCCACCGACTAGCCCAATACGTGCTCAGATGTACTTTTCCTTTATTCATACACCATCGCTTCCTCCTACTCACCTATCCCTATAGATAGCTAAGATTTTATTTCATTCATATCTCTTGGCTTTGCATTTTATGAAAATAGCATCATATTTCAAAGCTCAGTTGAAAACTTCTCTGTCCCCTGTGAGCCAGATCTACTGTCCCTCCCCTGTGGGTTTTTTTCTTTGCCACTGTATTAGACAGGTCTGCAAAGTATTTCTGTGATGAGTTTTGACATGCATGGCCATGACTGCTATTTCAAGAAACCTGGTGTGAGTTTTACAGTTCAGTTTAGTCTCTCACTAGTCACACCTTGAAGCTTCTCTTTCTGACTGACATGGATGGGGTTTGGGAACAATAGAGAAACCCAGAGAAGAGGAGATAGAAGGGAACAGTTACCACAACACAGTAAGGTTTGGACCAACATTGCAATAGTCATAGCTACCTGGGAGAGCTCGCCCTATGTTGGAAGGAGAGACATCAGAAAGGAACACGCCGTCCCCTATAACATTGGGATCAAACACTCTTGGCCACAGTGGAAAATGTGGCTTCTGAAATCCTTGGTAGTTGGTTGGTCTTGGCTGGGTTTCATGCAGAAGCTTCTTGGGAACTGAAAGAGAGGAGTACGGAGAGCACAGTCGTTAGAGCAAGTTATTTCAGCTGGTCAGAATGAGAATTATCACATTATGCTATGGGCTCAGCTTATACTTAATTATACCATGTGCAGACCAAACAGACACTCATTTACCACTGTGATGAATGCTCTCAAATGCCAGCACAGGGACATTCAATGAGAGAATGATGGAAACTATAAAGTGATTAAGATATTGTTTATTTACAATTAAGCTTTGAGACTAGACTAAGGACCAGATTCAGACTTCTTACTTAGACACCCATCTTAAAAACTAAAATGCTTAGAGAGCCAGGCTTTGGCCTCACCCCTAAGCTTCAGAGTGCTCCAGCTAGACACCTCTGTTCCTACCACGATCGCAGGCTGGGCTGGATGCCCCAAAACAGTGGGGACTCCAGAGTACGCCTGAATTGCTGCCTTTTCCAGCCATCAAGCTGCTGGCTCAAGACTGCACATCAGAAGTTTCTGTCCACTCTGGATTCACAAAGCCAGTGTCTGGAGGATGCTGTTCACATCAAATCATAATGTTTGGACCATCCACCATGGCAGTAAGAAACCCCACCTGTAAGAAACCTTCCCCACCCTGTGAGATCCAAAATACACTGTTCCCCATTTGGTTTCAGGCTTTAGGTAAGCTGGGAAAGACTTATTCTCCATTCCCACCATCCTGAGAAGGAGGGTGAAGACTCAGCTAATCCCTACTGTTCTCCACATTTTGTCAACCACGATGTTAGCAATATGCAGGTGACGTAGGTTAATACGAGACAGTTTGTCAGGCGATCTATGGTCTCTTCTGTGGACCAAAGCATGCCTTAGTAAGGAGAGTATTTATTTTCTCCTCCTTACGAGGCCAGCTCTTCAGCTGTATATCCAGGTAAAGAAATCAAAGTCAGTGTAGCTACCTCAGTGTACACCCAATGAAGGTGAATCCACTAGGTAAATTCACTAACTCACCCTGTAAGGACAAAGCAGCATGTCATTTACAGAGCTGAACCAGTTCTCTGCCTCAGCCATGGACAACACCTGAGGCTATTTCAGAGCAAAGTGCTTTTCCATACAAAGAGAAGACACACACATATACAGGCCATTCTGCTCAGAAATTAGAGGAAGAGTGATGAAAGACAAAAATAAAGAAATTAAAATTTCCAGAGGAGAAAGATATATTTTCCCCGTCAGTGACTGTATACTAATATATACATAAAAGCACCATTTTGTCCCTGCAGACAACCAAGACTTTAGTGTGTTAAAGACAAAGACTGCTGAGAACTAGGCACAAGTTCACTAGACCCACAGAAACCCCAAGAGAAGATTTCTGGGATGCTCAGCTCTCCTTTCTCCAAGTCTAACGGCAACAGCCTCTCTTGTCCCAAGCAGGCTGCCACCTCCTAGTGCCTCAGTTTCCCCACTGTTCTGCTGCCAGTCGTGCTACCTCTCATCTCCACTCTTCACAGGGGTGTGAAGAAGCATAATTAAAAATGCAAAGCACTTTGAGATCCTTGGCACAAGCATGAAGGAGGACTTGGAAAGAGTGCAACCCTGGAACAGAAAGGAAATTCCTGCCTGCCCCCTGCAGCTAATCAGCTGCCAAGCTGGAGCATGAGATTTAATCACGCCCATTAAATTTGCCTGCATAACTACAAATATTACTGGTGGGGGAAGTGATCCAACCACCTTGTTTACATTGTGTTCAACTTACTGTCTTTGCTGAGGCAAAGAAAATTGTAGCTATATTTACTGACTGACCTCCTACATTAGTCTGCCAAGATATCAGCACTGAAGTTCTTGAATTATTAGTAGAGTCATGCTAGGTCAGGAAACAGACATAAAACCCAACAGCTTCTGCATATCAAAGAGCTGGCACAGCAGTTTCTAGTGAAACCTGAATTGGCACCTATCCTCTGATGGGAAGGCAGCAAAAGAAACACATCACCTGTTAGGAACTAGACAGAAGCAAGGGGGATACCCATGCCAGAGAAATATCAGAAAGTCTGGGGAGGAGGTGTGTAGAACAGCGATTATCCTGCAAACCACAGAGTCAGGGAGAACTGCAATTGTGGGTGCCTAATTTGAGGTACCCACCAAGGGACCTGATATTCAGAGGGCATAGGGCTGAGCACCCTCCAGAAATAAAGACCCCTTTTGCTCTACCTCAGGCTGCGGACCTGAAGGCATTTAAAAGACACAAGTCAGTTTTCTTTTATACACTGTTCATCCAAACTGCATCCCAGTAACCTGTTGATATGCATCCGATGAAGAAAACAAAGCAAAAGGAACACAGAGAGAATTTTTTACCAGATTTTGACTAGTCTGTCATGTTTCAGACTGACTTTTCACAAACATCTCCTTTCCCCTCCCAGTATTCATAGCCACCTCTGGGGCACAACACAGGCTGGGTGGACCTGCATCTTTCTTCAGAAAGGTGACACCAACAGACATTTAAACATTTGAGCCAAGTGGGGGAAAGAAACACCGTCTTCTCCTAAGCCCATCCAGGGAACTGAGCTATGGCATTTCTACCTTGGCATCTGTGCCACCACTGCTACGAATGCTACCTACAGGACTGGGAGAGGAGTCAGGATAAAGGAGAACATTGCTAAACCAGTCAGCAACTGGTCAACAGCATCCCAAGGAAAAGTAGAGATGGAGAAGTATTCAGAGGGAAGCATTCATACAGACTATTTATTGTCACAGCACTTTACGGGGGTAGGGTTGTGCTGTTATCCCTTTGGGATGGCTGAGGAAGTAAGATGATTCCCAAGTAAGCATTTGGTACCTAAAAACACAGGTGGTTATGAAGAGAGATTCCCAAAAGCAGGCGTGTGCTTAATGTCCATGATTAACATACACTTTGGTACTTCCAAAAATCCTAGGAGGTGCTTGTCTTCACTTCAGCAACTAAAATGCTTTAAAATTCTGGAAGCAACTTAGTGCAACACAGGATGTCTACAGCACATGAACCTAGGGCTTTTCTGTTTCAAGGGACCATATTTCTCTGTGCACTCCATAAGCATCTTGAGGACATTTTGCCGGGAAAGGCCTATCTTGGCAAAGAGTAAATAGAGTGACAGCACAGAGCAAGTCTGCTCTTTTTTTAGTTTATATGATGCTAAACCAATATACAGCTTAGATAGCTTGATTTAAAAAGACAGTAGAATGGAAAGGCTTTCTCAAGTGCAAAACACCTCAGTTTCCAGTTAGCTTCTGTGTGGCAGCCAACTCCACAAGAAAGATTAAACATCTGGTTCCTTGGAAATATCCTCCTTAAATTCTCCAGAGAGGAGTGCATATCACACAAAGCATGGCATGAACTGAAGCAAGGTGTCAAGAAAATTTATTTATGATTAAAACGGCCAGAAAAGAGTACCTGGGATTTTAGCTTTATCTCAGCATTAAGCACAGAAATCCTGGCAGGGAAGGGTTGGCACTTGGCCTGCCCCGTTCAGTCAAGCAAAGAAGTTAATGCAACTCAGTCAGAAGAAGAAGTGATGTGTGGGGACAAGAGGGGAAGAAGCAGGGTCTTCAAGAAAAGCGTTAACATGCCTGATAGTCAGGAGCCCTGCACCTTAAAATGCACATGAGAAATGAGCTGGAACACCTGGGAGAGTTGTTCTGGGGACTTCTGGGACCTTTGGTCTGTCGGGGCTAGCAGTCAGCATTGAGACGTGGGTATTTAACCAAACGACAAAATTCTCCGGTAACTTGGGCTGAGCAGCTGAGCAGGCAGAGGTGTAACTTTGTGGATGGCAAGCCGTGCTCTGCCACCCACCCCAGGGTCCAACTCAGGCATCACCGCATGGACTCCGCGTGAGCCAGGCAGGACTCGATCTGGAGAGCGAAGTGTCGCCGTCACTGTGACACTCCATGAAGGCACGTGCAGAAGGCGGTTCTAGGTTATAAACCTGCAAGGGAGCTTTTGGATCAGCAGGTTCATTCCTCTGCCATTACAGGCTTTCAAGTCTTTATATAATCTCCCTGTGTCTGTTTTAAAAGCAGTCCCAGCTACCAGCTCCCATTGCTCATCTGTCTGAATCAACATCATGCTAGCAATAATTTATACCAGTTCCCAATCCAAGACCCACATTACCCATTTGCAATGAATTAATGGTATCGATCCCACAACAAAACCTCACCGCCACTGCCTGGCAGCTTCCCGCCTGCAGCAACAGGGGCAAAGGAAAATCTAAGCTGGAGTGTGCTGTCGCTGGCAGAGCAGACCCATCAGATTTGGGTACAAGCAACTGGCAGGACAGTGTGAAAAGGCACATGGTGGTGCTGCTGACAGTATCCTTATTTGTACTTGGTGGAGACTCCTTCTGCTGGGATTTTTACACAGACACTCTCTTGTGTGGCCAGAAAATTGAGAGCTGATGAAAAGAAAAAGTTACTGTGTCTACAAGCAGCAAAATTCTGAATTACACTGCTAAGAGATGGAAAAGGCCAGCCGATACCTCACCTCTGTTCAACAAGATAATTTGCTGTGTTTTCTACTATTTTGATTTACCTAGTTTTAAGCACTCCAGTCCTGGGGGTTCGGCCAATTGCCATAAGAGATTATTTTGCAGCAGAATATTGCTATTTCTGAGGAATTCATTTCCAGTATGCTGCTGAGTGTTTCAGTTTAAGCACATGTATTACTCCCCCTAATCAAAACATTTGACTGCTACAGCCCCAAAATTTTACAGATGGGGAACTGGCTTAGGGACAGAGTTTTGAAAGTGTTCAAATATCAAAATTTGTCCAATGTCACAGAGGGAGCCTGTGCCAAAGAAAGGAAACAAACTCAGGCTCCCAGTATTTCAGCCTTGCACTCAAACCATCCCCTCTCTTTGCTAATTTGATCATTGGTGTTTCCTGATGCTTGCTGAGTCCAAAACATGCTTAAAGACTTCCACTCCCAGGAAGCAATTATCCCCTGACCTCCATCTTCACTGTATATACAGATCAGTCAACTGGATGGGAGATCAATGAAAGTTCAGTCTTAAAAACATACAGACAGGGAGTTTGTCATTCTCCAGTCCTCTGCTATATATTCGCTTGTGCATTTCCAGACCATAAGGTTTACTCTGAGAGCTCACTATGATTAAAGCAGATCAGGACCTTCAGCAAATCCTCCTGTGAATGCTTGAAGCAGAGTGCAATTTGAACAAAACATGACTCCCTCACCAATGAAAATTACAACCAAGCCTTTTATCTGGGCAGGTTGGGGCCAGAAATTGTTGATGCTCAACATATTTTTAAAATAATTAAAAAAAATCCTACTGTGAGTAAACACCCACTATAAACTACTGCAGGTTTTTAGAGGTAGCAGCTCTGAAGGATTTTTGTTTGAGATGAAATGCACAGCATCCAACCAGAAATGGGATCATTCATGTTTCTGAACTACTACAAGAAAGCAATTCCTTAGCACATATGTAAGGTATATGGCACTCTCAGACTGCAGAATTAAAAGTGCTTCATGTGCTGCAAAACCTAAACTCACTAAGCAGTTATTCAACACTATTAAAATAATGGATTTTGGCTATGTCAGACCACAAAATATCACAATATAATCACAGAGCAAGACTTGAAAAATCCCGTATGTAAGAATACTCTGCACCTGGTGACAACAGTAACAGCACTGTATACCTAGAAACATGGGGGTGGAAGATGATAATCTGATTAACTAAAGTAAATTGAGGCACAGCCTACCCCCTTGGCTTTTTCCCAAGTGTCTCAGACATGGCCGAGGAGCAAGTTGAAACCTTTTCCAGCTGCCTGTGCCCCGTGGACCTCAGTGCTGGATGTGCCTCTTTCAAGTGAATAAAACCCCATTTGCATCACATGGCAAGAGGTTTTGTGTCTTCTTGTGATTGCATGTGTCATATCAGACATCCAAAGCTTACCTTCAATTCCTGCCCTGCCACAAGGCATTCCCCCTTCATCTGACAGGGGAGCTTTTTGGCCAGATATTGGTATAATCACTTGACAGGAGACCATTGGATCCTACAGCTCTCAAATGTCTCCATGAGCAGCTAGATGGCCTGGGCATCCCCATGTAAAAGGCTGAGTGCACTGGACATCGACTCCGTGCCTTGGCTGCAAAGCCATATCATACCTCTGGGCATCCTATAGCATATTTAAAGTATAGGACAGTTTACACAGAAAGTCTAAAGTGTCCTAGGACACAGCAGGAGACCTGAAGGGCCTTTGCGCAACAGAACATGTCTGAAAGCTGGGATTTGATCAACAGGCTGCCATATAAAATCTTCACTCTCCCCCCCAAAAAAAACAACCAAAAACAGAGCAGAGGTTTAATGAACACAAGTGGTCAAGACTTCAGCTTTCCATCTCCTTCAGTCATTTTTGAAAGGGAATTTTTTCACCCAGCATTGATATAGTCCACAATCCTGAAACTGAATGCAAAACCCAAGAGAAAAAGGGAGCTACTCAGCCTGCTGCAGGCGTGTTTTCCACGCGCAGTAGTTCCAAACCACCGATAACAAGGAAGTGACTCATGCCAATTACAGTAAGTCCACTTCCAAGCACCACGCGGAAATCAAGTGAGACCGTCTGGGAAAATGGCCCTGTCATAACCAAAACCACCTACACCTCCCTGAGCCCACAGCCTGCGCCAGGGCCCTCCTCCTCTGCCCCTCCCTTCAGACACTGCCCGAAGCAGAAATCCGTCTTTTCTGCTGGTGATTTTGGGGCTGGTGGGAAGCAGTACAAGCTGGAATGCCTGACACAACTCATACAAACTTTCAGAATTCTCTGCCAAGACTAGTCCTGAGGAAGCCCAGATGCTTCACCCTTTACTGCATCTTCTGACAGCAGCTAACTACAGAAAGATTGTGCAATAAGAATATAAATATAACACAGACAACCTTTTATCTTGTTTGCCTTCCACAGAAAAGTAGATGTTCATTCTTTCCTCATGCAGCTGCACACAGAGAAGTGACTTCAGAAGTGGAAGCCATTCCAGTCCAGAAACAAAGTCCATCCAACACAAATTAGCTCTGTCTCACCGTTCCTCCCAGTGAAATCTCTCACAGGTATATGTCCCTGTGATGGGAGAGGCTTTAAGAGGTGAAGGACATTTAGGAAATGGTGCAACTCCAACTGAGACTCCATGGGCCAGAGACGGACACAAGCACTGCTCCCTGCCAGCCTCTCCCCTTCTTGCACAGGGCTGCAGAACACTTTCCCCTGATCACTCCTATTTCTGCCTGTCCAGAAGTGCAACAACCTTATTGTAAAATCCAGTTCCCCTAATCTGGAAATTCAATCCATGCATACCCTGTATGTGCCTAATAAAGAAGTCCTCCTTAAATAAGGTATGTTCCTAAACTCCCTGTATCGTCAACAGTGAAAGGTGGGTGCATTTGAAAGCCTTCAGGGGAGATTCTGTCTACTTAAATTTAGGAGCCTAATTAGGGATAGTTAATGAATCATAATGTTACCTTTGGATTTATTCTCCTGAGTGTATCTGAGTTAAAATCTTATGAACTGCTTCACATCTTTTACTCAGATATTTTTCTTCTATCTTGAACTTTTCAAATCAGGATTTGAAGCTACAAACACCTTAATTTCTATCCAACGATGCATGTGCTTGATCTATCCACAGGCAGTTTTCCTGCTGCTTTCATAGCCATGAAAGTCAGTTGTTCTTCTTTCATCATTTTAAATGTAATAACAGAATATGAAGCATCTATTGCCAGCAACTCATAAATCTCCTGCTTGATGTGGCTTTCGGTCTCCAAAGGGCACAGTGGAAAGCATCACATGCACCAGTCTGTTCCCTACATGTTCTGTTTGGAAAGAAAAATGGATCAAAAGAAAGCAAGCCTTGTAAGAGATACCTGCAGATATGAAGAGTTACTTTCATCTGGTAGATTTCTGCCTGCTCCCAAAGTCAGGAGAGTTCTGCATCTTCGGAAGATAATGCGTCCTTAGGAGGATGAGACTCGAGCTGAGGCTTGTCCAAATTCCAGCATGCTCAGCGACACCCCCCACCCCCCCATGGGCCCTTCTGCCCGCCATAGCTGGCAGTCCTCTCTGGCAGTCCAGCTGCATCTGATCTCCACCAGGCCCAGAGACTACGACAGCAACTTTATACACCCGAGCAGCAGTAGTCTATTTTAGGGAATTGAGATGGGTCTAGATCAAACCATCAACGTCACGCCCAGGTGCTACCGCTAGAAGCATGGGTGACTACTATCAGCAAGGTTGCTGCAGGAACAGAAATCTGACTCGGCACTCACATATGGAGTGAGTTCAGCTCTGCTGAATTAAGCAACTTTCCCTTCATTTACATGCTGAGCATGGTCAGAACCTGACCTTTCAGTTATGTAGCCTCAATTCCAGAAGCAGCAGCAGGCGGGGGAGAAAAAAACTCTAATAATTACGAGGGTGTTAAGCGAGGACTGACAGCACCTGGGAGAAGCTGCCAGTCTCCCAGACTAGGAAGACTAGAGCAGGAGACTCCGAGAGTTGATTTGGGGTTTCCTTTTTCTGCAGCACACAAGGATGTCTGAATCAGACACCGGGGCCCTTTATCAGTGAAGAGGAAGACACAATACAGAGGATGGCACAAAAAGGAGAATAAGATTAACAGGGAAATCAGACTTGTTCTTCCAGTCTTCCCTGTTGCCCCTATTTGGACTGCATCTATCACGTACTTGCATAGGTACTTTGCAAACCAGCCCACTCATGTATGGATTACTTAGACATTATAGAGAATACTAGTGTGTTGGTCTCTTCAGAGGAGACTTCTATTACAGATTTTTATCTTATGCGATGCTCTAAGTATATCCACTCCACTTTGGACCAAAGCAGAGTAATGCCAGATTTCAGATTTTGACACAATTCCTATTTTTTCTCATCATATTCAGTCATTTTAATCAAACATTTATCACTGCAAGACTTTACTATTTTAAATTACTTTTATAGTACAGAACTGTTGTCCTTGACTTATTTAGGCTATAGAGCTTGGCAGAAAGTCTTTTGTGCAGCTCATCTATTTTTCAGGAAAATATGCGACACAATATGTGGCTCCCAGGAGGATGCTGACGGAGCAGTAAGCATTGTGTGTTCAAGTGTGGCTGATCCAGAGCCAGGGCATTGCTCATGCAGTGAATTGCTCGCCAGCAAAGGAAGAGAGTCTCTGTGCTCAGGATGCCAACACACACCCAAGTGGTTGAAAGTTACCAGGAATCAGCTGAGTCACAGCAACCAATTCTGTAAAACTCAGGGCAAAAGAGACTCCCTTAAATTTCAGTGAAAGGTATATTAGCCCTGTCAGTGAAAGAGGACCTTAGAGGTCTTCGCTTTGACATACCTGAAGGCAGTGGCTGGGTGAGTACTATGTATCACTGTGAGACACTTAAATGATAGCCAGGGCAAGGATATCCAAGATAAAGGAAGGAGAAAGGGATGGAATAAAGGGCCAGAGGCTCTGAATAACTCTGGAGCTGATGGGGAGCCATGCCAACCTCCACCAGGGACAGGAGAGGGATGGCAGGGAAGCAGGAGCCCAGGCAGGAAAGGAAGGTGCCAGGGAAAGTAAGAACATCCACAGCCACGCTGCACTGCTCAAATATTTGAATAAAGAGTTAGTAGCCTCACGCTTCAGCATCTGAGGCAACCACTAGCCAATACAATTCAACCATTATATTCCAAGAGTTAGGAATATAATTTCTCCTCTGAGACTACTGACCGAGATGGGCATTTAGGGGATTTGTTGTGCCCATCTCCAAAGCAATGTCACACATCCTGTAGTCCACAGACCACTTGTGACCTGTAAGGCATCAGAAAAGTGATCCAGAAAAAAAATAATTCAAAGAAAAACCAAACCCAGCATATCACTAGATGTTCCCCCATGGTTTGTCTCGGCATCTGCTGGCAGGCACAGCCAGGAGATGCTTCCCGTCCGCTCTCCTTGCCTAATAAAAATGTTTGTAATTACAGCAGAAGAACTATGCTCTGTAAAAAAATGTTTTCTTTTTATCTAAGTGCTACTTATCCGATAGTGCGTGCTAGTTGTTTATCGGCTCATCAGCTTTTCCTCTCAGTAACCAAACAGCAGAGAACTAGGCAAGGGACTAGAATTTTTTTCCAAAAAGATAGCAGTGCCTTGATAACAGGAGCTGAGGAATGTCATCAGAAAGCAGCCGGTAACCTCTGCCATTAAATGAAGTGACTTTGTCTGGTCACACAGTTGAATTAGTGTGGCAGTTCTCAGGATCCCATGAGATGTCCCGACTGGAAACCCGGCACAAGGAAAGGTCATCAGTAGCATTGGAATAAAGACTAGGAGTGAACAAAACCATATAAGGTAGCTACGGTGCTAAATGCCTTTGTTATATACAGACAAATGCAGATTAATATTTAGTGAACAAAAATACAATTTAGTTCAAGATCCAGAACTTGGTGCAGGGATCATTGGCTCCTGTTGTTCAGGAGTTGGCTTATATGAGAAGCCAAGCTACACCACAAACTTGAAAGCCAAGGGTCTATGAACAAAGTGGCAAAACTGTTTTCAATATAAATCCTTGTATTCACATGGTCATAGCCTGTGAGACATCCTCCTTTGGGGCTGAGACTTCCTGAGCACAATGGAAAGTTTGAGGGAAAATCCTGTAGATGTTTTTGAATTATGAGAATATTAAACCTCTCCTGTTTTTTTTAAAGAAGTACATTTAACTGGCAAAACCTATTTAACACACAGCATCAGCCTGAAATTATCTGGCTTGTAGACTGTGAAAAGTTCTTTGCATGGTTTATGTATTTTTTTTTCTAGTAGAAAAACACGTAGCGTGCATCATCTTGCTTCCATGCATATCCTGAGGGAGCAGTAAGGACTGCAAGCTCAAGTGTTACTACAATTGCTACTGGGAGTAGCTGCCAGTTTTGTGGAACACCAAATTATAGTCACTTTCCTGACGCCACATAAAAGCAGATACACACTATGGAAAACAATGCCAGGGTTTTGTTTTAGCCCAGCCAGGATGTTACTGAGCACCTAACCTACGCTCTTATGCAACTTGCCCTGCAGCTACTTCCACCAGCACAGTCTGGGAGCACAGGGAAAAAACTGTGGGAATACTCAGTGCTGGATGCTTGTGGCAGCTTTCCAGTACTTAATAACGATTTTTTTTTTTTAAGAGAACACAAGGTTTTTAAAGCTAAATGTTTGTTTCTATTAGGCTTCATGAAATGTTCAGCAAGGACAATATTTCAGGCACGCTAGTCTGCACTTTTCCACTCTTCACATATGTAATTAAGATTCATTTATATGAATATCCCTATCTCAAATGATGCCTGGATTCACACCACCTAATTGAAGGCACTTTACTGGGACGGGAGGTGGCTAATTCATCCCTCCATTAATTTTACAGATAGGCTGACTAATCTCTTGGTTTAACCACCAGGTTAAATACCTGCATTAGTGCAAGTAAGGCTTTGCAAGACTGAGCTACAAGTATGCAAGTTACATGTACATTGGTGTAGGATAGTGCTGGGAAAAAGGCTTATGTCATTTATTCCAAAGTTAATGGAGCTAAGTGATCCTGAATCAAATCCTCCTCACCAATTAGTGAAGAAATTATTCTAGGATTTCTTGGGACTCCCTTGAGACCTCTCTAACAGACTAGCAGGTCTCTGACACATCCTAGCTACTCTTGACTCATGAGGTTGCCACCCCAGCCAAGCCCCAGTGTGGTCATTCTGGGAAGGTCTGCAATGTTCCCTTTCTAGTGGCCATTGCCAGGCATGGTCCAGTTTCTGCCTGTTTGGGTAGCAAGACCTGTCAGCTGCAAACTCTCCTACCTCATCTTTCAAAATGACTGAATTCAATTAGTTAAAAAGTTTAAATAGAGACACATCTTAATCTGCCATGTGTTTAAAATTGTCTCTTATTACATATTTCCTAGGAAATGCAGGTTGCTAACTCTGTTTTTAGGCTTCCTTTTTGTGACTCTTAAGAAAAAAAAATAATAAGACTTTAACACATACCTTTGCTGCTAGTTACTTGAACCCAGTGCAGATCCTTTATCTGGCATGCACTCAATTTAAGTTGCCACTCCTTTCAAGTGGTATATAATGCTCTGTATTGCAGTATTTGTTCCCTCTATTGGATATCTTGAGCCCACCAACCCTGATATCTTATCATCAGATGAAAGGATTAATCCAACACAAAGAGGCTGTGAACATCTTTTGAACAAGTAAACCTTTAACAAACAAATTTCCAGCAGGCCGTATAGACAGGGATGGTTTATGAGACCCTGTAAACAGCAAAGAAACTCACAAATACAGTTCTTCAAAGTATTTCTGCCCCATACTGGGATAAGCCCTGTTCGTACCAATGGAGAAACTGCCCATCTCTGTAAAGACATGTGCTGCAGAATTTGCTCAGCTCACAAATAAGAGAGGCTGGTCCCCAAAAGGAAAATGAATCCTTATCAATGCAACTGCACAGGATAAAATCTACCTCACAACCTGCTTGTGTTATAATGACAAGATGTTATTAATTGCAGTTCCAATAACCATCCACGTTACTTGAAATCTGAAGTAATCCACCTTAATTACCTTAACTCTAATAACTGCATGGGATCATAACAGTTAGAGGAGAAAAATAGTTGTTAACTTGTTGACTGCCAGATGCTGACTGCTGATAGGAGATATATCAGATACTCAAGTATTAAAACTGACCTCCGCCTTGCAGGAGAGGGCTGTGATTCATGCCCATGACTCCTAGGCACAGCGGGAGTACAAACAAATAATTGAACAAAGATCAAAGTATTAGCTGTTTCAGTGAAATAAGGCAGGAGATTAATCTCTCAATTACTCTCAGGTAAATCTCCTTCCTAACTTTCTCCCAGTTCAGCAGGAACTTCAGCAAGTCCAGTGTAGAAATCTGTTACATCACCACCTCGTTTATACCTCTACCATCCCATTAAAGTTATTGTTATGGTGGAGGGTGAGAACTGGCCCGCTATTCTCCTTAGTCAGATCTTTCCATCTTTGAGTTGCTTCAGACTTTTCTCTGTGAAAAATAAAGAACCTATCTAAAAAATCTGTATTTAAAAAAAACTTGCATGAAAGCTATTTTCTTTACCCTTGAGCAAATAATTCACTTCCAATTATGTCCCAGGTAATGGAAAGTCTAAGACAAATAGAGTTCAAAGTAAGGCACATTGTGAAAGGGGCACACTCTAATTAAAAACGCAGTATGTAGAAGAAATGTCATCTCTATGCTTGTACAACAGTTGGTGCAAAGAACTGCCTGATGAATTTCCCAAGAGCAACACAAGCTTTGGAGACACCGAAGTATAGATTTGCAGCCAAGTTTACAGAGCTGGAAATCGAAACCTATCATCAGTCTAGTCTCCATATAGCTGGCTGGTAAAAGGAGTGAAATGGCTATGACATTATTCAAACTCAGGCATCTAATGAAACATATGAACACTGACTCTGATATATTACCCATAAACAGCTTCCCAGACTCTTTCAAGGGAAATCACAGCAGTTTCCAAAGCAGGGTCTTGCACCGGTCCTCACACAGCTTGTACCACCTTGTAAATCTACTCTCACAGGACTGAAAGGACAGAGGTGAGACGAATGGTCAGACTGGACCTTCCTGGCACTGGACTCTAAGCCCCCGACCGCCTGCTTCCCTGTGGGCCAAGCAGGCAATGAAGTGGTTGGTGCCACTTGCTGTGCATGAAGATGATGCCTACCCTCAGATTTTGTATTTCCACTGATCATCTTCAGAGGCAGAAAGGATTCTTCTTCCTCAGCAGAAACCTGACGTCATCTGAGAATAGTTTGTTTTGTTTGCCTTCTTCTGAAAGGTTGGAGACTAAATATACCATATCCACAGCTATCTGCAGGCAACAAGCACCTAGCCGTAGAGGAAGAGGGAGGCTGCGATCTGGAAACAAACCCAGGCGTAGGAGGGATGACCCTAGCCTCATCAGCAGACCCTGACCTTCATGCAAAGGGTGCCTGAAGTGATGAGGAAACCTGGGAAGGGAAATGTGTGTGGTCGTTCCAGTGTTCTGTTTAGACCCATGAAGATTTTGTGATAGATAAAGATCATCTGATCTTTGGAACCATTACAAAAACACAAGGAGCATTAGCCTCCACTATTACACGTCCTGGAAGAAGTAAACTGTGGTTGGTGTGATGCAAGGAAATTAAACACACCATTCACCTGGTACAGTCTGACAACGTTCGTGCCATTAAACTCTCTTAGCATTCAAAAAAGCGTGGCTCCATCTGAAATGCCTGCTGGGAATAGTGTGTGGCCCATGCTAACTTCTAAGCCACGTCAGGAGCATGCAATACCAAATATCATTTCTGCAACTTAGCAGGACAGTCTATTGAGTTCCAGTGTCAGGAGCTCATGGGCTTTGGCACTATTATTTTGTTCATCAGTACAGACATACTCAGTTAAGTCCCGAGGTCAAATGCCAAAGACTAAGCAGCTGCCCTAGCTTGGGAGGTCAGCACTGCTCCTCAGGGCTCAAAGCATCTGGGACGTGAAATCACAGGTCTATAGCAGCACAACAGACATGGGACCCAATGACTTGGTGACGTGTCAGGCCAAGAAGAGAATTGGACCTGCTGCCTGCTGCAGCAATGGAAGCTGGGATAGCCCTGTGGGACAGTACCCAGACACAGGGCTGTGACACATATTCAGCTCAGAGATGTTATCAGCTATATCTTATATGAATGGACAGCCCTTTAGAAACATTGAATGCTGAAATGCTCCACAGGGAAAGATGACAACTGAAAAAATTTGCCTGGCCTCTCCTGAACTGTCCCTGCACACATGTTCCAACCATGCCTGTAACAAAAAAAACTGATTTATACAGAGGTACCTGCTTCCAATGGACCATTTGTGATGCACCATCTGCCCCTGTGGAGCAGTACACGTCCCCTTGACTTGTCAGAGCTACATGGAGAGCCGCACTCAGCCTCCACAGAGATTGGAAAGAGCCTGGACTCAGCCAGCCCAAGCTGAACACTCTTATCAGACTACTTTATTAGCACAGCGTAGAGCTGCTACTGCCCAGAAACAGGAAGGAAACATATTACCATATCTTTCCCTAGTGCTCCTCCCTTCCCTTTAAACACAAAGAACAAAAAGGTTGTGTTAGAGAGTCCAGCAGGCTCATGTGATTGTAAAAGGATATTATACTGGGCACCTCATCCATCAAAGAGACCAGCAGGGTTTAAGGGAGAGATGGCGGGATCACATAGTCTCCTGGGCCAAATTCAGGCCATAAATGTTTCTCCTTTTTATGTCTAAGGGAAGTCTTTGACTTTTAATCTTTCCATATTTCAATTAAATGATGCAAATAACAGAGAGCTAAAATAGATGATAGATGCACAGCTAACTTCCCCCATGTTCTTCAGTTCTAAGATTTCTCTCTTAAATACCATTACAACCACTCTGTAAAATTACAGTGGAACTTATTATTAAGCCATGCTTGTATCAGTCATTTGGTTTAATGAGCTATCCAAAGACTGTTTCCTATAGGTGCTAGAACCAACTGCAGAGATAAAAGATAACTTCCTATGTGGAAACTCTCATCCCCTATCCACTCCCATCTAGGCAAGGCTTTAGAGCCACACTTGTACACAATTAATCATTATTAAATTTTTGAAAAAAAGTGATGGTATACTCTGATATTAAAACTCCTTTTCCCTCTAAATTTGACTGACTAGAATCAGACGTGTATTTTCTGATGGAGCTCCCTCAGACCAATACCACCAGCTGTTTAGAGAAGAAATTTCTTACAGACATGTTTTGCATTTATATATTTTCTTGTTCTTCTGTTGGTATTTATCAGGGTTTCTCCAGCAGGGAAGACCCCAATTGCACTATCAGCAAAACCAACAGAAGAAACAGTCCTACAGAAGTAAGTCCACATCAGTGGTGAGCATGTGGAGCCAGAGACACAGCTCTGGCAATCCAGTCACCCACGGGCAGGTCGAACTGCATCTCCCCACTTCCACAACAGCCAAAGATTTACAAACACTCCAGCTCTTGAGACAGAAAACTTCCACCCAGCCTAAATACATTTCCCTTCCCTGGGTGACAAGCTTACCAGGGCTCTGCTCTCAGGTCCAGTTCCAACTCTGGAGAGCACAAACTCCTCCTAGACATAATTATTAATCGAAGTCTTGCCCTGAGACACCTTGACATAGGCATCAATAGGAGATCTTACACTGGCTTCTGCTAGTGCTGGCACAGATGGACACAAGTCACCATGAAAGATAGACTGTCAGGAGAGGGATTAAAAGCTGGCTGTGCAACTAGTCCTAAACCCAGCCTTCTTTTACCTCCTTTGTTCCATGCTCCAGCTTTAACACTAATTGCAGCAAAGAGCTGCAAAAATGTTGCTGATAAATGTGGGGCTTAATCAAACAAAGCACTCATAATTATTTGATTAAGAATCATTTTCTTTTTACAAATAAAGAGAAAATTCAAAACAGTTGTGCCCTTCTGCATTCATAGTGTGGAAGGAGCCACTGTGGAATTTGAACAGAGTTAGCTGAGGTTTCTGACTGCCAGGCCAATGTGAGCCAGACCATGTCCTGGCCTCTTGGGAGGAATGTTTGGACACAGGAATTGCTCTTTTCCCTGGATGAACACAACCAATCAGCTGGCCATATAACAGGCATTAACAGATTGGGATTCAAGTACTGCACAGATGTCAGTCAAAAATTATGCAGACAAGGCAAAAGATGATGTCTGAGTGATGAATTACGTGAAATGAATGTGCTATCCTCGTTCCAGTAGTCAGTAGGAAAAGTCATAATTACAAACAACACTAATAGGAAGACTCGTTGGCTGTCACAGTTTACATGCCAAAGACATAATGAATGATACCTCTACCCTGGGACGGCATGACTCTTGTTTCCAGAGGTGGTCCTTCCAAAATGAGCTCGTGATAGGCAGGTGATGCGTGCAGGAAGCTTACATGGCTGAGTCTGCATCATTTCTGCAGATAGCCAGAGTACATCCACCCCAGGCTACAGAGCTGCCAGCTTCACCACCCTCATCAGTCCCTACTTGTAAGCCAAACGCTGAAGGCAACAAACTGTTTAGAGACCGGTCCTATGTGTCTGCCTGCAACAGAACTGAAGAGTATAGCAGAGGATATTACCCAGTGACCATAAAAAACAAAGTAAATTTGATTTGCACATTAGATTCAAATATACCAGTGCCATGCAAGTATTACCATCAAATCTGATTGAATGAAAGCAATCTTTTGTCAAGAAGAAAATATTTCCTCTAAAAGTCCTCAAACAGCCTTGGTCCATAGCTGACAATTACCATCTGTTTCTCCTCAAAAAACGAACCCAACCAAAACGTTTCCCAAGCAGCAGAGTACATTAAGTACATGGGCATGCTCAGCCCAGCCACCAGGCCTTAGGGTGCACTGGGCTCACACCACAAGTACTGCCAGCCCTCAGAGAAAACACGAAACAAGGGGAGATGGGGTTAGAGGTGGCACCCAGCCTGTCCAGGTGCTCCAAACTGAGTGGCTGGATATCTGGTCAAAGCCCTAGCAGCACTGCAAGGAGATTTTGTCATGAGTTTAGAAGGTTTGAACACCAGATTTCTAATGTGAGTCACTAATTGCTGCATCAGTACAGGCTTCACTTGGGTGATGTGCCATCCCGCCAGAATAGAACTCCAGAGCACCTTACAGAGCTCAGCTGCGTGGTCCTCCCAGCACTGAGCTCCCTGGTCTGCTGGCACTGCTGCTGTAGGTCCACAAGCTACACTTCTTGCAAACTAAGGAGCCCCAGGGCATTGGTCCAAGCACTAGTGAATGATGATTTGAACTCTTTAAATGTTCACTTAGTCCTCAAGAGAAACTTGGCCCATGCCAACTAGTGCTCTCCACAGTCATGGCTGGCCATAGCCTGGATCATTGCCCTCAGGCAGTTAGGATATGCGTGACTGCCCTGTTTTGAAGGAATAACATCTGGCTAGATGTAAGCCCTGCTGTGCCACTTTCCCCCAAGTCCAGAAAGGCTTTGGCATGTTTTATTTCCCAGCACAGGTGCAGCCCCTGCGCTCTGAGCAGTACCCTTTCATCACCATTCATTAACACCTAACTCAAGAAGTTTTGGTAAGGAGTAAGACCCCCAGCACACACGCTCATACCTTCCCATTTGCACAAGAGAAAGCAAGCCAGAGTCTGAGCTGATTAAAATTGTCCTGAGAAATCTGGCTGGGAGTCCTGTGCTGTAGAGTGAAGCCAGCTGGAAAGTAAAGCTTTCCACTCCACGCTCTGTGTACACAGCCAAAAATCACATGTGGGTAGCATCGCCAAAAACCAAACACCTTCTCCTGCCCTGCCTCAAGTTCTGTGTGAAAACAAATGACTGCCTTCATGGTTGGAAAACTCATATTTCAAGGTAGAGTTTTGTGCTTCAGGAAAACATATCCCAAAGTGAAAGAGCAGCGTTAGCTTCTGGCACTGCTGAAGAGAAGCCCAAGGAGAGATCTACTGGCAAATAGTCAGAGGAGAAGCACAGCAAATCCTGGCCCTATGAACAACACACTACGTGGTTTTAGGCAAGTCACTAGATCAATCTGAGGCAACTGCAAAGTAAAGTTGAGTGTCACAGAATAATAGGGCTGACAAAGACTTTGCAGGGTCATCTAGTCTACCCCTCAGGTCCCATAGCAGGATCCAACCCAGCTTGCTTTTAAAGACCCCTGAGGATGAAACCCCACGATTACCTTTCAGACTTTTCCAGGACTTCCTTCTTTTCACCACTATAATATTTTTTTTATATAGAACTCAAATTTCACTTGTTACAGTTTATGTTCTTATCCTCTCCAGCAAGGCAGTTAAGACTAGGCAGAACTCCCCATCTCTGCCACAGTCTTATATGTATCTGAAAACTAATAAGCTACTCTCTTCCCAGTCTTTTCTTTTTAGGCTAAATGACTTCAAATTATGATTCATATTACAGTTGTACCCGAAGGCAAAAACAAGGCTGAGGTCCTCCCTGGAACCACACAAATGTAGTTTAATAGTGTCCATGCTCCAAATACTTATAATCGACACAGAAAGGAAAGGGAAAATGAAAGTTAAATCATCAAAGAGATTATTCCGATTTTAAAGGTAAAAACTTGGTACAGATAGACACATTTAGTCTTTTCAAGAACTCCCATAGCTGCAAAGGAGTTTACAGAAGGCTTAGTATCTAACAAAATTATTACCTTTGAAAATGTGGTTATTTCTGCTTCTACTGAGCTGCTAGATAAACTATTTTTTAATACAACCTGAAGATGTATGAATGTTTGTGATGGAGCTGGGAAACACAAACCAGATCCTCCAAGTCCACCTCCCAAAGCCCTAATCTCAAAACCATTCTTCCTTGTAGGGGAAGCAGTGATGATTAATGATATTTTTCAAAGCTCTCCGAAGATCATATTTTTTCTACGGAACTTGAGACAAAATGATCATTACTTGCTTGAAACAATCACACACACCCTCCCTTGCAGAGCAAACCATCACAATGAATACAAGTTTAAAGGATTCTGTACATCAAATTTACTGTACATACAAATTTCCTTCAGACAGAACCATTATTAATTGCCTGAATGGTCAAATTTAGGATTTTATAAAAATGCCTTCTGAGTTTGTATGTGCATTTCTTATCATCCATATGCTTCACTGAACCATCATTCACCATTTTAATTCATTTCTTTTGACATAAGCGCACACATAAATTCCCTGCTTGTTGCAATTTTATGCTTTAGCAACATTTTGCATGCCCGCACTGCCATAGTTTCAAATTTAAAATAACTCACACAGAAGAGGTGAGCATAGTTCCAGCATATCCACAGAATATCAGACAGTTTATGCCAATCTGGAGGACTACAATATTAGAAAATTAACAGACACTGAATATATTGTAATAAACACAAAGTTAATGTTAATGAATTAAAAAAAAACAGGGAAAAGAATGCCTCTGAATAAATGTAAACACTACATAGTTTGATTTTGTGTTGGGGTAGGAAGTTGCATATGAGTATGGAGTTAGACATACAATTTGATGAAAAAATCTGGTCCTAAAAGAACCTCAGGGGAAACAATAAATCTTGAATTGTTCAGATATAAAACATATCTTCCAACTGGAAAATCTGTTTGAGGGCAGTTAGCCACAGAGCATGCTTGGGTTGGTGACCTCAGTCTGTTCATGCCCAAATAACTATGGCAGCAAACCATCACTCAGCACAGGAGCAGGAGACGAGTCAAGTCAAATTGTACCTAAAGGATGGGGGAGCTGTAGTATGTTGTTCCAGCACCGCTGCAAAAACACACAGAGGTCACAGTGGATAAAGAATACACAGTGCAATGCTCTGACCATGGCACGTTACTTGAAGACATAAAAGGGAGGAGTATTTTAGGGACAGGGCATGTTACCTCTGCTACATGGCATGGGTGAGACTGAAACTGGAACATCCTGTATAATTCAGGCAGTCCATTTGTTTTAACTTAAAAGAAGATGAAAGAAGCAGAATGAGGCTGTGGTGTGATTTAAGACCTGAAAAAATGCTTTATGCTGGAAAATTGAAAGAGCCGAAAGAGCATGATGTTTAGTGCATCAACATGGAGCCTGTGAAAGGTGACTTGACTTGATGTATTAAGAGAAAGAAACTATCAGCTTCCAGTGAACACTTCAGTCTAGCAGAGGGAGTCGTAACAAGAACCACTAGCTGGACACATCCCAGATTAGAGACACAGTGCAAGTCTTGAACAAGCAGGATCACTAATCTTTACTATCGCTGCCACGGGTGACTTGTCCTTCTTATGAGTTCTCCAAATCAGGCCCAAACCCCAAGATAGGATGTGTTTATTGTACTTAGCTTAGTATAAAAGCAACTGGATAAAATGTAATAACACATATTAGATCACATTGGATGATCCCATGGTCCCTTCTGGCTTTTAAAAGCTATGAATGAACCTATGACCTTTACAAAACACTGGCTGTACTGGAGAAGATATTTAAATGTATGCGTAATGAGTTTTCCATTATGCTAAAACATGCATCTTCAACTCTGTTTCTAAGAACACTTAACCTCATGTTTTTCCAAACATGGCCTATACTCCTATACTATCAGCTCCTGCATTACTATTACTATTTATTTGCACACTAAGGTAGTATTTCCTGTGATCTCAGAACCACCAGACTCCTTTCTTTGCTGCCAAAATTGTTTGGTCCCCTCCCAGCTCTTCCCCATGTACTCATGCAGCCAACACTCTTCCTTATCCTGTTTCCCCTAACTGGTGTTGTCCCCCTTGCTGTCCCACCCTGCTATGTCTAAGGAACCCCCCAAATTAGACATCGTTTCATAAATACTCTGTCTTGCTTTGGGCCAGTCTTCCAGAAGCCAGCTTTCTCCCAGCACACAGACACGTGCCCCTTCCCTAGTTTTTAATTCTCTCTTTCTCTTCCCATCCCAGACCCTGCATTGCCAGCACAGACAATTTAAAGCACTTTGTACCAGTTGTGCTGTATCCATGTCTATACGTACAGTACTGCTGAAGATGACTGTACAGTGAGGGGACTTAGCTCAAAACTCTTTAATTGTGGTTCACACAGAAATACCTAATTTAAAACCTGGATAATTTAATACCTGGAGTACTGCGTTCAGCTCTGGGATCCCCAGCATAAGAAAGACATGGACCTATTCAAGCAGGTCCAGAGGAGGGACACAAAGATGATCAGAGGGCTGGAGCACCTCTGCTATGAAGACAGGCTGAGAGAGTTGGGGTTGTTCAGCCGGGAGACGAGAAGGCTCCGGGGAGACCTTACAGCAGCTTTCCAGTACCTAAAGGGGGGCTACAGGAAAGATGGGGAGAGACTCTTTAACAGGGAGTATAGTGATAGGACAAAGGTTAACAGATTTAAACTGAAAGAGGGTAGATTTAGGTTAGATATTAGTCCAAAATTCTTTACTGTGAGGGTGGTGAGGCACTGGAAGAGGTTGCCCAGAGAGGCTGTGGCTGCCCCATCCCTGGCAGTGTCCAAGGCCAGGCTGGATGGGGCTTGGAGCAACCTGGTCTGGTGGAAGGTGTCCCTGCCCATGGCAGGGGGGTGGAACTAGGTGATCTTTAAGGTCCCTTCCAACCCAAACCATTTTATAAACCACTCTATGAAAACTAGATGGGGCCAAAGCTAAGGGCTGAGATTTTCAGCATTCACACAGAAAGAAAGGCACATGTCTAATTCCTATAGATATCTTGTAAATGCTTGTAAGCATACTGCCAAGCAGTCTTGCACCAACACACAGATCAACTAGGCAACCCCCAAGTGTGGCCTGTCTTCGCTCTCACCAACCTTTTAATGACCTCTCCATGTACACTTTCACTGCATACCCTTTAAGACCGAGCCAAAACTGTCCCTATGTGAAGGACAATTCAAGGGGTAAAAACTTAGTTTCCTTCCCTTTACAATTTGAAAGTGGCAGGAGACACAAGAGCTATATATACCATCTCAGCATTTGTCCTGTTTTCCAACATCCTATATACTATCTACTGTAAAGCCCCAAGCAACCCAATCTGCCCTCATAGCTGATCCAGCTTTGAGCAGGAGGTAGGACTAGAGCCCTTCAGAGCTCCCTTCCGACCTGAATTACCCTATGCCCTACAATTCTATGATCCTATTTCATTGTCTACCTGTGATGGAGTTCTGCCTGGAGCTCCCTGCAAGAATCATGGTGTATTTTACCTGGTTTGGCTCTGGGTATGGTACTGCTCTTAACACTGTAGATCACACACTTGGGGGAAAAAAAAAAGTAAATGAGAAAAAAAGGCAGGCAGGTCTACCTGACCATAAATAGTATATTAAGCAGGCAGTGAAGTCTTTTACGCATAATCCTCTGTCTAAGACTAGCTAGTAAGACCCTTTAACCTAAACAAAGGCATTTTGCATGTGTTTATTTCATGCTGATGCTCTTTTCTCATAGTTCTGACTCCTGAAGCCTACTTACAACCTTTCTGCACTTGCATTTGTCCCATGGAGACAAGATCTAAGTTATTGTGTCTTACCCCGCTGCCTTTGAAAATCAGCACGCAGCCCCGCAGACGCCGAGCCCCTCTTTGTTTACTGCCTTGTTATTTTCATTCACTCTCGCTTGCACTTGCAAAGCGAATCCTTAATGGCAATCACATGTGCATAGGGTGTCACACCCCAACACATGCCTGTCTGTGATTTATCACCCTCCACTTCCTGGCACACAAGGCAGCCCAACATCTGGTCATGACTAGTGCCCCATTTTGGTTTGAGGTTCCTTTTGTCCCACGGCGTCTGAAATCACTGAGAACCAAAAACGATACAGGGAGCAAACCAGCCCATGCTGAGCTGTCGTAGGGCTTGAGTCTTGCCATAAGAGCAAGTGGGGAGCAACTCTCAGCAACGTGCATCTACAAAACACAGTATGTTTAATTCCTGTTTACAGTGTTATATGACCACACACCCCCCTATGTCCTGCTGACACTCGAGATGAGGTTTGCAAACTACTCAGAAGTGGCTTGTTAAAGAAAACTCATTTTTATCCCCTTTACCTTTGACAATTTGAGGAGCTTCCCAGTCTGCTTTCACAGCATGCAGATGGCTTGAAAAACAGTAACTTATGTGATGGAGTGTTAGATCACATTGCCCACTCTCACTGTCCGACTCAGGCATCCCAATTATCATGAAATCTAAATTCAAGATGATGATGAGCAATTCAGAGAACTGCCAAAGGCTCAGAGCTTGGCTTATAACACCATCAACAAATTAAAATAAGCACAAATTCCATGCTGAAAACCTGTAACAGACAGACCCCATAACTGCTAATCAATCAGAAGTGTGAAAAAAATCAACCCTTTAATAAACATCACAGAGCTGGTAACTCTTGAGGGTAGACCAGTACCTGTTGGAGGTATTAAAGACATTGCAGAAGATTTGTCTATAGGCAATGATCAAAGTGGGGACTTGAGAGACCTGTCTGTGAACTTTTAGAAGTATCCTGTGGAAAAAAACCCAAATATCCCAGTACACTTCTACTTTGTTCCATTATGTAATTACCATGGGAGTTTATATGCCTTGTTAAAGGTGCTGGTATGACATAGCAGATCCTGATACATAGGGCCATTTCAGCACTGTTATGTACGCAATGTCAAAAGAAAAGCAGTACCACCACTAGTCTGGAGACCTGAAATGGCCTTTCAAGGCAAGAACTGACAGACAACACCAAAAGCTCAGGTACAATAGATGATAGCCTGGGAACAGCAGGCCAGTGGCTAAGGTTACCATTAATGCACCTGAACTCCAAACAGAAACCACTCTCCTGATGAAATGTTTCCCACTGAGGAATCCTTTATAGCTCAGAGTGGGTTATTCTTTATTTCACATTTTGGCTTTGCATGTTTTCCCAGACCATCTTCCTGACCTAACAGAGACACTTAAAAACAAAAAGCCTTAAATCTACAAAAGGCAATTGCAAAGAGATGTGGCGTACAAAATAAACTGAAAACCAGTCTCTAGACATGTTAACGGGAGTCCAAATCATAGAATTATTGAATGGTTTGGGTTGGAAGGGACGTTAAAGATCATCTAGTTCCAATCCCGCTGCCATGGGCAGGGACACCTTCTACTAGACCAGGTCGCTCAAAGCCCCATCCAACCTGGCCTTGAACTCTTCCAGGGATAGGGCATCCACAACGTCCAATTTTTATCCACCAGTATCCCCAAGTCCTTCTCCACAGGGCTGCTCTCAGTCCATTCACCCTCTGTTCTGTATTGAAACTGGGGATTGCCGAGGTGCAGGACTTCGCACTTGGCCTTGTTGAACCTCATGATGTTCACACGGGCCCTCTCCTCAAGGCTGTCAAGGTCTCTCTGGATGGCATCCCTTTTCTCAAGTTAATCAATTGCATCACTCATCTTGGTGTTGTCTGCAACCTTGCTGACACAAATGAGGCACAACATCAGACATAGCTGGTGTGGAAGTATGTGGTGACCAATGCATTTTAGGATCAAGAAACACTTCTGCTAATCAGTTTTTGTATCATTCAAGATATCAAATATTTGTTCTGCTGACAGAAGGAAGAGAAACTTTGATTGAGACTAAGCATACAGGAATGTCTCTCTTCATCTTTATCTTGACTTTTTAATGTTGAAGCATCAGTCCTGCCCACATGTTTATAATGTTACATGTACTGGACCAATATCATGCTTCACCTAACATCAGGCCTAGTCTAAAATTTAAGAGAGTAGTTTAAACTAGATAATGAAATTCCCGTGTCACTAACAGGTGGAGACAATTACCTTCCCAAAGCAATTCAGCCCATTGTAAAATAGGTGTCCTGGATTCTTGGACTGTCCTATTCTTTGAAGTCATCCACCTCTCTCTATCACCTCGAAAAGCAAGATTTCAACAAACAGCTAGGCCAAATTAAGAGTCTACGGCTGCCAAGAAGTGGAGGTTTTAGTTTCCCTCCCTTCTTCCCTGTTTTTCTCTCCTTCTGACCCTGATTCCCCTTCTTTCTCTACTTTTAGCTATCCCCATACTCACACCCTTCAACTTGATCTCTCCCCCCCTTGCCCAGTCAAAACTAAGCTGATTTTACTCACAAATCCAAACAGTCACTTTTTTGCTTTTTTATTTTTCTGCCATTTCAGTAAATTGAATGAACCAATTTATCAAACAATCGGCAGGAGCAAGCAGCCAGGTTTGCCCTGCTTTGGTGTTTAAGAGCTTATAATTCAGCTCAAGTCATGTCATGAACCATATGTGTAAGCATCCTTGTACCCAAGTTACTCATCTGCTCACAGAACACAGCTAATGAGTCAAAAATCTAAACAACAAACTTTCCTTTCTCCTCCTCCACACCATAAATTAGGTATTAATAACAATCAGGAAAAAAACTATTTTGAAGACAAACCCACAGCTCATGAACTGCTAAGCCTCAAGCACAAAAGAACCTTTGTCCAAACAAATTCAGACACATGTGAATGGCAATAAAACTTACCTATGTGAAAGTATTAACATCTGGACTTAAAAACAACCCTGGTAGATGCACAAAAGGAAGGAGACCTTTCAAATAATTGAAAACGTCTATCTAAGTATTTTGTACCTTTTCTTACAGTTGCAAGGGTGCTGCAGTCACTATGTCTATGTTTATAAATAAGACAGGTCAAGGCTCATTCTCTGACCCTCAGGACAATACGCACAGCACAGCTTGTGTCCATATGGCTAAACTTTCTCCCTCGCACTCTCCCACACAGTATGGCTTCATTCATACTACGTACTGGGAAGAGCCACTGGCCCATGCTACCTCCCAAACCATGCCTGGATGAGAGGGAGTTAGGAGGCAGCAAAGCCAGGGCAAAGAGCACAGGAACAATTAGACAGTTTGGATGACGCAGGGCAATGCTTGAGCTCACACCTTGGACCTGTGCTGTTTGCTAGAACGGATGCAGCCAGTGAGAGTAGTCAGAGATGCAGGCAAAAAGGAAGGTGTCCGTACATTTAATACAAACAGAGTTTGATCAGAGGTAAGCTAAAATCAAAATCTGTGATGCAAACACCGTAGAAAGAAAATTAATTTTGCCTTCCTCCCAGGTAATGCAGTTGCACTATCCTAACAGCATATTCCTACTTAGCACCTATTTATATGCAGTATCATATATTCTTCTTGACTGGATCTCACTTATTGTTGTTGATAAGTAATCTGACTCCTATGTTTTAATCTACAGAAATGTCATCACAAACTAGGACTTACCAATTCCGCAAACAAAATCTATCTTCCAGGCAAGGCTGGCTTCCTACTGTGTAGCTATTCAGAAAGGTGTGGGAACACCAACACTCATTCTACACAGTATTCTCCTGTCCTGGGAGAGGTGTTTAGGAGAGGGAAGATTTCATGTGCCTCTAGTACGAAAGTCAAAATTAAATATTCTGAAAGATGCACTGTTTGCCCTGCAGCATTAGAGTCAAATGCTGTGTGGTCTTGAGAAACAGAGCTGTGCTGCTTCTCAGAAAATGAAGAAAGGAAAATGAGCAGTAGCCTCCAGTGTGGCCACTGTGAGTTCTAGCATTTCATTTATGGTTTGCCTTCACCAGAGGATTAATTTGCTGTTAATCTGAACCCTCCCTATTCAGAGACTCCACATCAGCAGTGTCTTGGAAACAACAGTGTCTCTCAGGACCTTCTCATAATCAAACTACAGAAACATAGTGTACTATTAGGGTAGGAACTAAACTAGCTGGAAAAGTGTTTAGAGCGTAGTTATCAATGATTCATTTTTCACAGTGAAAGGATACATCAAGTGGGGTTTTGCAGAGGTCAGTCCTAGATCCGGTTCTAATGAAAATATTTTCATTTTCCTGGACACAGAGTACCTGGATGATGACCAGGATGCTGGAATATAGATAATGTTTATTACATTTGCAGATGATACCAAGCTAGGAAGGACTGCAATAAAGGGAGAGAATTCAACATGGTCTTGAGAGGCTGGAGATATAGACAAGTCCAAGATACCAAAGTCAGCCAGGAACAATCCGTTAGGCAAATACAGGATGAAAATCAGCTTTCCACATAGCAGTCCTGCAGATCACAAGGGTGATCATCAATCAGTGATGTCAAGTGGCTGATGGGCCTCACACCAGTTCTAAACCCTTTCCTTTTGCTTACCAGTAGTAACATCTCAGCTAGAGTACTGTGCCTCATCTGGGGCTCTCGGTTACAAGTAAAACATGGACCGCCAGGAGAGAGTCCAGAGGAAAGAAAAAGACCAATCGCTAATTTAGGCAATACTGATACTGTCACCATAAACAGCATAAGACTAAGGAACCTGGGAGATGTGAAAACAGGCTTCAAAAATATAAGTGTTGCTAGACAGCAGAAAGAAAGAATCTATTTCCTATGCTCATTTGGACACATGAGAAGTAATGCGCTAAAGAAATTGCATCAGGAAAATTTTGGTTAGTCACTAGGAAAACACTCCTAGTGGAAAGGAAAGCATGCAAGTGCATTGCCAGAAGAGTCTCACCTGACCAAATATCTGTCAGGAGTGGTCAGTGTCCATCCTGCTTGGTGACTAATGAGCTCTCAAAAGGAGTTCACAGTTGCATGACTCAGGAGTGAAGCAGTTACCTCTCCATGTGTAAAAGAAGTTCCTGACAAAGCCAACCTGCGTTAGCAACTTTAAATTGCCTGCTAGCCAAAGACACAGTACTATTACAAATCATTCTTGGTTTCCCAGTTGCTTTCCCCAAATCTGCAGAGCCTTCCAGATTTAATCTAGACTGATTAGGAAAGACACCGAGTTGCTGGAATGTGTCCAGAGAAGGGCAAACCAAGTCAGTGAGGGGCCTGGAGCACAAGTGTGATGAGGAGCGGCTGAGGGAACTGGGGCTGTTCAGTCTGGAGAAGAGGAGGCT
>JANZLQ010000017.1:22634883-22660194 GCA_026212715.1 Elanus axillaris | reverse complement strand
GCTGGTGATAGGATGAGAGGAAATGGCCTCAAGTTGCAGCAAGGGAGGTTTAGGTTGGATATTAGGAAAAATTTCTTCATCGAAAGGGTTTTCAAATATTGGAAAAGGCTGCCCAGGGAAGCGGTTGAGTCACCATCCCTGGAGGTATTCAAAAAGCACGTAGACAAGGTACTCCAAGACATGGTCTAGTGGGCATGGATGATGGTTCGACTCGATGATCTTGAAGGTCTCTTCCAACCTAAATGATTCTATGATTCTAATTGAGTCCCAGTTGTTTGTTCAACATCAAATCCCCTTACCTGGAAATAACAGCTGAGCTTTGATCATCTCTGTTCTCCAAGGTGGCAGTGATAAGGTCTATATTATGTCACCAAGGCATCATGTTGCCAGCTGACCAGGAGCTCTTACCAAAATACTTGTTAACCTTATAAGGATAGCAGAAAAGCATGTAAATTAGGGAAGCAGATAGAAAACTCAAATCTGTCCAGCAGGAGCTAAATAAAAGGTGAACTTTTAGATCATCTATGCAGGTTGGCTATACAAGCCAGAGATCCAGTGAGCAAAGGACTGGGGTTTTTAAGTCCTTACAGACATGACACACTGTGTACTAGAAATTTAGTCCAAATGGATTTCCTTCACCCTCCCCCTTGCAGCCAACCACTACCAGCAAAGAGATGTTTCGAATCTATAGCATGACAGAAAAAAAAGCAAGAAAGACCAGAAGCACTCTCCAGGTATTACTGGGGATTTGGGGGTTGCGCATGTAGAGAGGATTGTAGGAGATGCCTTCCCATGCTCCAAAACACCCCTCAGCAGGATCAGACCTGCCAGCCCCTGAACATGAGGAAGACAAAGCATCTAAAAGTCAACTCCGCGTTATTACAAGTCCCATCCCCTCTCTTCCATAAATTATTGAGGACTGTGATCAGAAAACTTCTCATTAGCATCTCTTACTTGTGAGACAGTTAAGTGTTTAATTACTATTTTCAAGCAGTATAAAAGCCACCAGTCAGCGGGCTGACAGTTTTCATCCTCAAGGGAAGAAAGTATTTCTATTTACTGTTTGCACTTCTGCCTTGGAATGACAAACTGTTATTTCTTCATAACAGGATTAAATGACCCCACCACCCACCTTCGCATCCCCACTCTGTGTCTTTGGAGCTGCTCAAACTATAGTTCCTTTCCTCCTTTCCTTTCTTGCTTTTTGTTTCAGAGAAGCACACCTATGCATTTATTGAGGGATGTATCCTGCCTTGTCTCACCCTTGCCCAAACCTATCCAATGCATTTTGTAAAGCAGAGCATGATTGAATGGGAGTTTCCACAATGTGATATTTGTAAATCATCATCTAAGTGTTACGGAGTGCCAAGCCTGAAATAACCAAGCATTCAGCGAGTGACCAGCAGTGACCTGATTCTGGCAGTCGGCACTGTTGTTCTAGCAGTGGAAGTTGCTTGACACCTAACCCAAACAAATGCATCATCCTGGCAAAGCAAAACAAAAAAGATGCAGACAAGGTAGCCTTTCTCTGCAGTCACTACAACAGATAGAGGAGACACCAGAGCTGTGACCGCTGGCATGAAGGATTTTGCTGGTGTTAGCACCACAGCCATAGCAAAGAAAAATCCATAAGGTTGGTCCCTGCTGTATAGGAGAAGGAAAACCTTAGAGCAGCAGCTTGCGCTCTGCCTGCTTTTTCTTTGCACTCGTTTTATTTCTCACTCTGGGCATATCACTTAATGTAGGATTCATGACACAGCAATCAGGCACGTGAATTTCACTTCAGGTAAGTGCTTAACACTAACAAAATGAGTCACACAAAAAATATACTGATTTCCTGCCCAGGCACCTCACTAAATTTCTTCACACCTAGACTTACTTTGACATCTAAGGTTGGCATCTGCTACACACAGCTGGGAAAGCCACCAGCTCGGGTAAGCATCCCTGAAAGACTCATCTCCTCCAGCAGTCTCTTGCCACATTGACAGCACCGGCTTCGGCACGAAGCCCAGCAGTCACAGCCACGCTCCATCAAAAAAGTGCACACAACAGCCACCTTCTGCAACCTTGTCGGTGGAGCTCAGGAAACAAGAGATGCACTTCCAAACCCCAGCGCAGCCTCAGAAGGGCTTAATGATTTCCACATCCTGAAAGGACCAGACAGCCCTGCTGAAGGAGTTGCCTTCTCCTCCTGGGGAAGCTCAGCAGCTGCCAAGGCCTGAGCCCAAAAGCCACAGGGCAGAGCCTTGCTGTGAGCCCTCACCACCATGCTGGGGCATTTGTGTTCTGCAACCCAGGTGAGGAAGGGCTGTGTCCCTTACAGCAGCCCTGATGGTCCATACTGCTGCTTTTCTCGCCGGAGCAACCGTAACAAAAAAGACCACAAAAGTTCCCTTGCTTCAGTCATCAGCCACACAAGGCAAATGCCTACTGGGTGCCTCGAGTGGGCCCTGGTCACAGAGGCAGAAAAATTGCTGGCAGCATGGAGTTTGGCTCCTGTAGCCTTCAAGCTGGGACTGGGAGAAGTGGTATTTGGTCCTGATTCCTGCCTGATGCACACAAGCACCTAAGTGTTCATGCAGACCATGCTGTACATCCCTCCTGGCCTCAGTTCTCCATATAGCATCTCCCAGCACCCTGTGGGGTACTGAAGGCTGACACCAAGCTTTTGTGTGACAGTGAGTGGGACCTGCAAGTCGCTCTCATAGGCAGGTACAGCCTTTTCCATTGCAGGCACTGCAAGAGGAAATGAGTAAAAAACCAACCACATTCCCTTGGACTTCAAAAAGAACCAAATCTCCACCCAACCTCTTTAGCGAAGGGTACAAGCTGAAGGCCTCTTCATAGCAAGAGTCAAAAAACATCCTAAGAAAAGAGGAACTACAGCTCCTACTGCCCTGTCACGCTCTCAGGACTGTGTCATTCTTTCACTGGCCCCCACTACAGTGGTTTTATGGTTTTCTTGCTTTCCTTTCTGCTCTCTTTCATGGTCCCCCAGCATTTCAGTCAAAGTTGCATTTCCCTGCTTCTCGTTCTCCTCAGCCCCTTGCATTCCTGGAAGGAAAACAAGGACAGACGGAGCTGGCTGGCCATAAAAAGCTGTTCTCACAATGAAAGCAGTGCTTTCCAATAAAACTGAAGCATTCTGGCTGCGCTGCCTGTGCTTCACCTCCCTGCTTTAGGGCACATCTGCAGAGATACAGCAGCCTCAAATGGGTGACATAAATACTAAAGAATCATTTTTAATAATCAAGCCACCTTAGCCTTGCCAAAAAAGTAGCCAATACACCCATTCCAGCTACTGCACACTTATAAATAGGTAGATCTCTGGAGGGCCTCTCCCCCCAGAGCTGGTGACTGAACCGATCCCAGGTTTGATTTTTCTCTTAGATGACTTGTTCATTGCCAAATTCCAAAATAAAACAAAAAAAACTTTAAAAATGCACTTTTCAAACTTGATTTATGAAGTGCCTCTAAGTGAGTGCATGCATGCACACATAAAAACACATAGGGCTGTGATTCCAGCTGCATGGGAAAAGCAGCAACAGGAACTCTCACTGCATAATAAACACTACCTGAGCAAGCCCTTTTCTTTGTCTGCGAAGGCTTGGGGCCAGATCTTTGGGGGGGAGGCATAACTGCATCACTTCATTAGCTTCCTTTGGGTTGTGAAATGATGCTTTTTTTGTTTCATTTTGAAAAACTTCCCTTAAACACAGACACACACACATGAAAGGCAACTATCAGCCCTTGGTCAGTTCAAACTGGGCCATCCCCACGTGTCCAAATAGTTTAACAGCCCTAGCTTTAAGCCTTTACAGGCATGCCCTTCTGTCATCAAAGAGGAAGGCTGCTTAATTTTCATTTTAAAGGGCAGAAGAAAAGCATATTAATCTTCAACCCATCTTTGGTTAACAAGAGTGCTGTGTACTCTGTCCCAAAGCAGCAGTCATTGTCCAAGATGCTCTCACAGCTATTTGGAGAGCAGGAGCTCTTGCATCACTCTTGTAAACTCAATATGTAAGTCACTGAGTAGCAAAACAGGGTTTTCAGCAAGAACAGAGGTCATTTGCTGTAACTTGCATGCTCTGAGTGGCTAAATGTGAGCAAAGTATTCTGAGCCCCAAGACACGCTCCATGCTATAAAGCCTGGTCAACAAAGGTGGTGTGCACAGTCTGACAGGGACCTGCAGCCCCTGCTCAGTTCTGCAAAAGAGCTCAAAATTGCACCTCCAGAGGTCCATGCTCTGAGCTTTACCCTGACTCCTGCTCTCCTCCCCAGGCCTGTGGATGTTCAGATATTTTTAGCTGTTTGCCATGAGTGAAGGAATGTCTTTTCCTAAGTTACCTCATTCATAAGGACAGCTCCGCCAAGACAAACAGGTCCGAAGTGTGATTACACCAACTCCAGCCAAGGGAGAGAGCTCACACCACATTAATGTGCATGCTCGAATCATAAGTACCTGGAATTATTAGTATTTATGGTGCATGAAATTATGTTCCTGACTTCCTCACCTGGCCACACAGATAGGAGGGGGAGGGAATTTAAGATCTTTCCTGCCCTTACATAGCTGACCACCTCTGAAAACAAGTGAGCAGTTCTGAAAGATGAGCGTGGGGTCATCATGGGGTGCTCCTTGAACTGGGGTCTTTTCAGGAATACATGCCAAAGGAAAAGCCAGCGGCCAACAGCAACTGAATTTCTTGCCTGGGGAAATCTGTTCTACCCCAGGCTTGCTTTGTTAATCACACACTCACCTCTATATGCCTTTACTCTCATCTGAGCCATCCCATAAGCAGAGAGCAATTAACACCCTCCTGAGCAAAGAGACCCAGGACTCTATGAATAACCCATATATAAAACTATTGTGCCTCAAACACCAACTAATTAACTCTCAAAAACACCATCTATGTTGTAAAACCATCATAGCATTTACCTTTCACAAGTGAGAAAGGTAAACTGTGGAAGTTAATTGACTTGCCCAAGGCCACCAAGGCAAATCAGTGTCAGAGCAAACTAAAGACAGAAAAGCTACTCCCTTGCTCTGCCCCACAACTGCCTATGTGATCCCAGGCTTTGCTTCACAGGGCTTTCAACAAACCCATTCAAGGTGTTCAGACACAATTTTACCTGCCAATACCACATAAGCACTGATGGTAACTACTTGGAGGTCTGGGCATAGGCACTTCAGCTGTACCAGGGGAGGAAATGTAGATATTAAAAACTCTGTCTAACACTTTATCTATCTATCTAAAAAAAAATTAGCAGACCCCCAGAGACATAAGAAAAGCTAGGTCAGTGCACAGACAGAACTTTTCTCATGTTATCTACCACTAGCAAATATATATTGAATGGAGGTGCCTGATCCATAGGGAATTAGTACAAAAACAGGCTTAAGATAGGAAAATACTGATATGCAGCCCCTCAAAGTCCTGTTTTATCCATTTTGGACACTGCCTTAGAACTACCGAGCAGCCTTCTGCCACAACCTCAGAGCTGCTCTGCACTGCACAGGTTGTTGCACTGTGAGCACCTGCTGGCTTTTCATTAACATAAATTGTAATGTAGGTGACAAGAGGCAAAGAGACAATTACATCCATCCTCTCACAGGGACATGCATTCATCATGGTGTGTCTTGTGCATAGCATTTATCGTCCTCTCAGCAGCAACAAACTCGGGACCAACAAAAAACAACAACAACAAAAAGGCTTAATCCCTTTCCAGGGAGTTCTTGTCTGCAAAATCCTCCTTATGAAAGACAGATGTGAACCTGCCAGTCCAGTCAGATGCAGAAAGCCCTGGTAAATGCAGGAATGAATGCTCTTGCACACAGAATTGCCAAGAAATAACAGGGAGATTCAAACAATGAAAGAAGTAAATCATTTCAATATGACTGGCTGGATTTGAGAACAATTTCAGGCCATGGACATAGAAATCAAAGACCATCATCTCCACCAATCCCAAAGGAAAACAAACCTTTCCTTTCCCCAGAAAGTAAAGTTATAAGCCAAGGTGAAACGAATTGAGACTGAGGAAGGGAATGATCCCAATTCAGTGAGGCACATTGCAATAATCAGAGCGCACACGTTACCAGAGACATAATTTAAAGCAGAGACCAAATTCTACAAAGCAAGACAAAAAAGAAAAGTAATAGTAAAGGAATGCTATGAGCAACAGGAAACCCCAGCACTGACAGGGCCTTGCTGCACACTACACAAACCATACAGCACAAGCCGCACCTGAGAGGACCTTTCATATTGCACAAATATTCAATCCCCCTGCCAGACTGCGTGCATGATTTTTCTTTGCTTTTTATTAGCCAAGATCAAAATCCAGCATCTAATGAAAGCTCTAAGTCTCTCTAACCAGCAGGAGTAAGAAAGATGCCAGCCTAATTTCCTGGATTAAGACGAAACAACAGGGAGGTCTGTGAGGTCTGAGTCTTCTCTTAGACTCCCGGCAGCAAACTGTGGCAGCACCACATCTGCTTCGCCCATCAAAGAAAATGCCCAAGCTCATTTTTAGGGTGATGTCGACAGCAGCTTCTTGAATTAAAAAAATCACCATTGTTCAGAAATTCAGAAGGCCCAGCTAAAATCACTGAGGTGACAAATGGCAGCTCAGCAAAGTTCAGCACGTTGCTGGACACCATGGATGTTGCACAGATGTGCTGACCCCCCGAATTGCTCACTGATGGACGGGGAACTTCCCACTCTCAAAAATGCATGTGCAGGTAGTGACAAGCCTGAAAAACGAAGGAGGATGAAGAACCCCCAGCCCAAAGCAATGCTCTCTTCATCTGCCAAATGTCATATCCCTGCTCATCAGCTCTGCAAAGATAGGAGATGCTGGCTGTATTAATTCTAAGCCTTCATGTCTTATCTTTTTTTTTTAACCAATCATATCTCAATTATCCTCTCATTACTTCAATTACTTTCTTGTAAGCGTCTTTCATTTCACATTAAAAGGTTCCCAAACTTTCTTTCTAATCAAGATAATAGCAATTAATTCAGAAAGCTTGATTCGTAGGTGGTTTAGGTCCATTTACCCCTCTCCGGCCTGCAAACCAACCACCTTTGACTCTTACAACCCCTTGGGAAATCAGGATGACATTTCAGGGAGGGATACTGAGATTAAGAAAATACAGAAAATATATAGCATTGTTTGCTATTCATTCACCACCTCAAAGCCATTTCAGGGTAAAGTGGCAGTTCTACACTTGCCTCCTTTGTGTCAACTTTCACAGCTGAGGGTGTATAATTTCTTCTGTCTTCCAGTTGCTTTTCTCCCCACAAAGATGCCAAACCTTTTTTGCAAGCTACGGGGATGATCTCACAAGTTTCTAATCACAAATGTTTCTGCTGTGGGTGACTGCAAGTGATGATTCAAACTATGCGAGTCCTGTTCCAATACAAGAGCGTAAATATGCAGCCGCTGCTGCTTGGAACGTGGCCACTGCTTAGCAGAGCAGAAACACACCGCATGTTCCTGGGAAAAGCAAGAGGGAGTCATTTGTGCAGCATGTGAAAGGTTAGGTAAAGCTGGGGGATTTGTACAGACATAGGAGAGATGGCAATTCCAGCACCATCAGCTTGGGCATCAGTGCAATAGTGACTCATGCAATGACCCCCTGCAGCCCTGCCCTAAAGCCCTTTGCCTCCTTTAACCCCTGCGCATCCCACTGTTGAGGCAAAAAATTCAGGAGTTGACTTGCTGCAACACTAGAGGCTCTGAGTATAAAGTTGCCTTTTTCCAGCCAAGACCATGCATAAAAACAATACCTGTACTCTCTCTTCAATCCAGGGGGGTCCCATACGTGCCTGCAGGTTGCCACTAGCAAAGGAGGAAAACACAGGCAATTTCACATCGTTCCTCTCCTTCCATAGTTCTTGTTCATCTGCTATCAGTCTCCCATATTTATCACTGTGAAATCAAGTTATACATTTGAAAATATATATCCAACTGTCTGACATTTGAAAATCTATTTACGCCACTTGTCTTCTCATTACCCTGTTTACTTTACAACTTTGATTTTATTGAAATGCCATTTTAGAATATTGATTTCACTTGAATTGCAAAAAAAACTGGCTTTGTTGAAGAAAGTGAAATATATATTTCATAGTCAGCAGACAGAAAAATCTCTCTGAGTCACTCTTGCATAGAGAAATAATTGGCCCATTTAAGAAGGATATGTAATGTTGCATAACTCAGAGGACTGAGGGCTAAGTGCTGGTGTGCTGGGGAGACTGGGGGTTCAAAACCTGCTCACAGGCCAGCATCATTAGACCATTTATTCAGTCTGTGTTTCTACTTTCCCCAGTTGTGAGATGAAAAGCTCTGCAGCTAAACTTGGCATTTAACTCTTTGTGTTCTCTACTGCATCTATCACCATGCCACCAGCTCTGTGGGTCTCTCCACTAAGCTTTTGGAAAAAGGTAGGTGAGTGGGACTGGACCTTCTCCAGCAGATGGAGGAGGTAAGCAACATTGGCTCATTTTGTATATAAACATTTTGTCAGTAACGCTTTGTCAATGAGACATGTGAAAATCACACACTTGACATGGCTATGCAAACAGAGCACCTCATGTTGGGGCCAGGAACCCTATTTGCTGCTTAGTTTCTCCTTCCAAGTAATAGAGTTAAACTACATGAGCAAAAAAACTTTTTGGCAGAGACTAGCTATGTCTTTACTAGGAAATTTATTAATGAGTTTGGCTGATGTAGTTGTAAAACCAGGTAAGTAGAGCAACCTTTTGTTTGAGGAGGAAAGAAAAAGGTATCATTACAAAGGATATAGATTGTGTTCATTGCAGGGCTGCAAACAGTCACTGGAGATGGATCCACCTAAAGTCCTCTGTGTGACATGGTCCAAGTGACTTCCCGCCCCATCACTTACTGTGAGTGCTGAACCCTGCATATCACTCATTGCCTTACCACAGGGGGAAGTGTTAATGCGTTCAAAGGGCTTTGCAAGCCCTTATGGGGCTCCATATGTGGAGACTCCGGCTGTGAACCTTCATACCAACTAAAAGGACTGGAGGCATGTTGAACCAAGATACACAACCAAAAATATTTCAAGTGAAACAAAGATCTAGTGAGGTGGGAACTCCCCTGCAAAGCTTCTCCCTGAAGGAGATCATTATCAGCCCCTGAGTTGCCTCTGATAAGGACTGTTTCTGCAGCGTTAGCAGCCACTCATTGCTCACTGGTTATTACTGTTCAACAGTTGGCCAGTAAAACTGACAGATTTGGGGTTTCTCATGGGGAGAATTACTAATTATTCAGTTATAGTAGACAGAACATGGAGTGGGAATGTACTGACTCACAGAGCACTGGAAATACCTGCAGATGTGTGCAGAAAGACTGTCCCTCTACTGTGGATGACAAGATCCTTCTACCACACTGCCTTAATTAAGCAAAGCAACCAGATTGCTTTACAAACCATTAACCCTGCAAACATGCTTCTCGTACATTCTGAACGACCATCATCTTCAGTTCCGTTGCAAAACAGGAGTGCCACAAGACTACACAGCACTTTAGGCTGAGGACACAAGCATGGGTTCAAGCCTTAATCCACTGCCCATGCATGTTGGTAACCACCTAACCCTGAGAGGAGCATCCTCCTAGACCTTCTGCAATGAGCCAGTCAGGACAAATCTTAGTCTGAAGCCACCCATAACATGACTAGACCTGCATGCTTCTTCCCAGGAGCCAAGGAGACAGTCTCCTTTCATCTAAGCATCACAGCTCAGCCAATCCCAGCACATGCTTCCCAGCACCATTTGGGAGAAGATGACCTCCTCAGGCAGGCGTCATCCTCAGCCATGTCGCAGAGCTGCTACCTGCCTCCTCCTAGCCAGAGTGCGTGCCCAGACAGAGTCACGGCAGAATGTCTGCTCGGAGACGGAAGGCACTCTTGGCCAAAGCTCAGCCCTCAACAGTAACACACAAGATAAGCAGAGCAAGGGTGGCTGCGTCAGCTGCTTCTCCTCCATGTCTTGGCTCCAGGCAAAAGAGACTTCTCACAGACATGCAAGAATTTTCTCCTTGGAGTCTCTGCTGAAACTAGCATGAGACCCCATTTAATGCAAGTTGTGAGGATATACTTAACGCAGCTGCCATCTGCAGTGCCCAAACAACTCACCGTCTCCAAAACACTACTCTTCACAACCTCATGCTGAAGCAGGGCACTGCTCTGAGTCTTATTTTACAAAACCCCATCTGAGACGCTCACCTACATTGCCAGCCTATGGCAGTCCCGAGACCTCAACATGTGTCACCAACAGGGCTGACACCACCAAGAAGGTACAGTTGGAAAGAGCATTCCCATGCAGACTTTTGCTTAGGAAAAAAACCCAAACACATCAGAACTGTTGCAGAAAGAAACAGCCTTGGAAACCTTAAGGCCAGAGTTTCAGAGTCAGGCGAGTCTTCTATGTCTGAGAAAATGGGACAACTGGAAATATGGAAGCAACGCAAACTTGCCACAAAGTGGTCTCTGCAACTCGCTGCAAAGCTGACAGACATCTGTATTTCTTCATGCTACTCCTGTGATTAACAATAAAAATAAATAAATAGTTTTGGTTAGCTGTGTCCTGAAAGAACAGCCACATCATGTGGCAAGTCCCCCAAGGTGTCAGGACTGAAATTGGGCCCTGGAGAGCCCGAAAGGGCATAACTTCACCACTTGAGCTGAAGAACGAGCAGCCCCTTTCGGTCCCACAAGCAGAGCTTATCCGTGGGACACAGGGCTGCAGCGACAAAGTGGCTTCAGCGGAGCCAACGTGTGCACAGTCAGCCCAGCATGGCTAAACTCACAGCTGCAGGGTCAACTCCCAGGGGATGACATGGCATGTGCTAAGATAGTATAGCCCTGTTAGACCTTATGGAATTACATCTGGCCCCTACAGCAGGTGGACTGGAGCTAACGACTCCAGCCAAATCTCCAGCTCAATGTCTTATTAAAGTAAATCCCTACAAAACACTACTGACTCGTTATGGCAGATGCCATTTGCTGCTTACAAGAGAGGCAAACGAAGCTTCTGTGTGGGAGGGACCTCCAGATGCAAAACTTGGTGGTAAGGAGTGATGTCCCACTGTTTCGAGAGCACATATGTTACTCAATGGGCCAAACACCAAGAGGAGGGTAATTCTGAACTTTTTGAAGCAGTTCTAAATGTCACCATTGAACTTGCCAACAGCTACTAGAAAGACATTTAAGACAATTTCCTCTTAAATTTACTCTAAGAAACAGCACCTATTAGCCAAAGCTGCCTTTGAAGTGACAGCTAGGGTATATACATGAATCTCGATCTATACATCAGGGGGATCAGGAAACAGGTAGCCTATACTGTAGAAACTTGCCTTAAAAATGCTGTCATTGCAATGTTCACATTTGCTCCTAATCCATCTGCAGGAAACCTCCAAATACAAAAGTTATTAAATCCAGAAACAATAAATTATCTACAAGGAAAACGGAGAAGAGGCAGCTCCTTTAATCTCCCAATAAAGAAGCAAAGGAAATTGCATCATATCCAGATGGGAGACCGATGTGGCTGGCCAGACAGACAGAGGGATCGGTGCGTTGGCATTAATGGCATTGCTTCCAGAGATACAGACACTAGCTATAGCGATGAGGGCCAAAATGAATGTCTAGATCCAACTCCCTCTTGGCCATCCAAGAGTCTTGACGCAATTTTTGTATCTGGTTACTATTTCTCATACAAGGCGTATCAAACCCCTGGCCTTAACGCATGGAAGGGAGCAAACTTTGCCACTCAAACATCTTTCTGACGCAGTTCTTAAACAACGTGGGAAAGGAAACTTAGAATTCTCTTTCACCAAGTGTAAAACCCACCAACTCTACAAAATGAGGCTGAGCTGAAAACCTACACTTGTCTTAATTGTCAGGACAATGTAAAAAGAAATGATAAACAGCTTTTTGACTGAGTTTTCTGGGGGTTTTATTAGCACTGCAACCTTTTTTTTTTTTTCTGATCCATTATCTTGTCAGTAGCAACACAGTTTATTTTCTGGCCTCCTTCCACAAGCTCTCCGGGTCAGATAGTGGTATTTGGTTTAATGTAACAAATATGGTTGTTAACCAAAAAGAGGCAGATGTTTATCCCCAGAATGTTCCCTGCCCAATCCCAACCCCCCATTCACCAAGATTACTTCTGAATTAAGTGCATCTAAGAACCCGTCTGAAGTAACTACTCCAGAGACCAACAAATAACTGTTACCTAGCGGAGAAGGATATTCTCTGGCCTTTGTTCCCTCTGGCTGTGCCCCTTACCATTTACACCTCCCCAGAGCAGAGTAAGCACTGCCAAATCAGAGGAACACCATTTCAAACTTGTTCTCCCCCTCTTATTGCCAGGTAAGAGGTTTTTCTGTGCATCAGCACCCTGAAGACTTAATGTATGGAGCACCAGTACACCGTTAGCCTTGACCCAGCTGGAGCGACTCTCCAAAAAAAAGGAAAGGAAGAGCAGAAATCAACAGGAAGCCGCTTTCACAGCCGACTAAATGAAGGCAGATGATCTGCCACAGCCTGAGACCAAGCTGACAGCCAGTTACTACAGAGCCACCGAGAAGCAGTAACTGTGGCTCATCTGAGCCCTGCAAAGCCCTGATACACCATCTGCTTTTGCTCCATCGTACATCCTAACTGCAGTTTTGTGCTTGCCCAGGAGCATCCTACAGCACAGACTGCCGAGGCAATGCTGCTCACTCTGTTGGTACAAGATCCAGTTTAAGGGAGCAGTTCCTCACTTTGCCTAAATTGGCCATTCCTAAATATCTGCTGGAAAGCTGGGTGCGAGATCACAGCCAAATGTATATCTGACCCTGGAGAAGCAGAACAGGCAATGACAGCAGTGACAAGAGGCTCCAAATTTCTGCAGGGCCCTCAACACTTACCTATCAGCCTGAACAACTTGGCGTGGCAGAGGTTAACTGAAAGGGCCACAGAAGGGGGAAAAACCATTTTAAATTAGAGGCAGGAATATTTATCAGCTAAAAGAAAAACCTCCCTTTCCATTGGGATCTGCCTTGGTAAACACAGAAGACACAAATCAACCTAATCGCCCAGCCAACCCCTCACCCCACATCCAGCCGGGGCGCAGAGCCGGTCCCCTTCGCTCTCTCCGGCAGGACACTCGGCAGCTTTCCTTCTCTGAAGTTTGCTTACATTACTGGCTGCCTCTGCTGACATTGGCAGCTCGCTCAAGCCTTTGTAAAACTATTTTTTCTTGGATATACTTAATCTATCTTATTTTTATCCCATCTGTGAGAAAAAACAGCCACAGCACAAGCCGATGTGCTTAGCAATGCTGCCAGCTACGCGGATCCCATGACCTCCTCGCTAGGTTGCTGCAATGTTTTCTGTTTATCTGGTGCTGCTCTTGTGCGCTCACCCATGTCCTATCCCTAAGGCAGCGTGCATTTGCAAGTTCTCTTAAAGGCCTCTTTCAAGGTGAATTAACTGAGTCTCATGCATACTATATTGCTGAGTGTGGACTTTCAAACCTTTCTTTTTCCATATAAAGTTTTAAATAGGTTTAGATTGAAAATCGTCCTGAGGGATCTGACATGTTTTTCATACGCAGGTCCTGTAAAAGAAGTTGGATGCACTCCCTGAGAGAATTTGCTGCAGTTCAGGGTGTCCCAAAGAAGGACATATGGACCACTAATGTCACATATGCTGCTTCAGAGGGATCCAGGGCCAAGGAGACAGAAACGGCTGTAGCCATGTACGTCAGCTGCCACAGTGGTGGAATTACCACTGCCAAGGATGGTACCACTTGCAAAACAAAGATGGAATGCCTGCTGTAATTGCCATGGAAGTCAATTCAAAGAAAGTGTATGGCTGCCGCTATCCGGGAAGATGGACTGAATGGTCTCACCAGTCCTTTTTCACCTTTTATTTAGGTACCTATGAAAACAGCTGGGTTGGCCTACTTTGTGAGGTGGTGGCCAGAAGGATGTGAGACAGTGGCCAGCGACGACTGCTCCATGCAGGGCCATGCTGGCTTGCCAAGTGCTGGAAAAGTCTCCAGGACACAAAGAAGGCGAGACTGTTTCTCTCCTTCTGCCACCCCCAGTAGCACTGCACTGGTATTAAGCCTATGGTTTGGAGACACAAATAATATGTCATTATCACAAGGAGATCTGCAAAACCACTTTGAGCAACTGTTTGTAAATCCATGTGTGTTCGTAAGTCCAAACATTTGTAAATCCATTCCCACCAATGAGAAATACATGAGTCAGTGACTATGACAGGCATATATCCACAGTTTTTACAGGAAGGCAGAAAGACATAATCCTTTTTTTTGATCAATATTTTCAACCAAAATTTCCTGAAGTAAATGAGTAAAGCAAAGATTTTTGTAAAGGTACCTACTTAAGTACTTAACTGTCCTTTCCACTCTCCCCACTTCCGAATGAAGGAGCAGGACACAAGATGGTCCTTCTATTAGCAAGGACTGACAGGTCAAGCTATACTCTTATACCACTTCACCCTCCTATAAAAAAATATCCATGGCCTAGCTTGCAACATTAGAAAAATTATTTTCATTTATGCATAATTAAAAAATTGGCTAAACTTTGAATATTTACCTCTTATGTTTATTTTCCCAATTTTCTTTGCTGGCTCACTGGCCAGCATGGAAATGTACAACTATGGGTCTTCTTCATTTGTTTGCAGACTGCCTCAGACTTACAGATGAAGGAGCACTGCTCCAGACAAAGCTACTGGGGAGTGCCCTCCTTGGCATGTCAAGGAGGTGCAAGACTTCTCAAGACAACACAAACCTTGTGCTTCCTCTACCTCTGGAGACACTGTAACTCCACAGTGTGCAGTAGCACAGCACGGTCCTTAATGTTGAATTAATTCAAAAGAACAAGAGTACATGGAGTTCTTAGGGAGAGGGATATAATTACTGCATTTTAAGTTCTCCTGGAAAAATGTAAAAGTGGCATTTTTCTGGAGTTAATGTCTTTTCCTGCTGCTCATTCTGGCAGGAGGCATCCCTCTGTTTTTCCTGACTAGCATTCATCTGTTCCTTTCTGAAACAGAGGAGATAAAGGAGATGCCTCCTGTGAGATTGGGTGGGGAAGGAGTCATGGTCCACAGGTGAAGCAGGGAAACACGGAAGATCTGGAATGCTCATTTTCCTAAGGATTTCACTTAATCAAATTATCACCAAACTGTAAGCCATTTCTAACCACTAATCACCCACTGCCTGGAAACTATTTTGAACAAATGTAAATGTACAAAATCTCATTGATGAAAGCCTTGAAATGTAGATCCTGGGAAGTTTGTGAACTCTAACAACTATGGAGAAACAAAACCACAGTTTCTTTTCGTAACTTTGATCCTATTCTGGGGGCAATACACGGGCACATGTAACAGATCTTTCCTTCCTCTCTATTTTCTTGCCAAGGATGCCATTTAAATTCTTTGGAAACAGCACTATAGCTACTCCATGCTGTCTATCCTCCACAATGTATCAGATGTTATTTAAATAAACGCATGCTAGAATTTTTCTACAGTGCCGCCTGGTAAATAGCAGCTGTAATGAGCCTACGTCCAGACTAAAGGGGCAAAAAAAGCTGAACTGAAGTCAAATGGGAACAATTTGGTATTGTCCTACAGTACCAGACCCTGCATAGTGATATAATAGATTAAATACTTAGAAGAAGGAAAGAGGCATCACAGATGTTCCCCCACAAAAACTGCAACCTGCCTTATCACTGACTTCTCTTTGTCCTTCGAATCTTACAGGAAAGACTTGTCACTGTATATTGCACCACAGCAGTGCAACAGCTGAATTAACTACCCAGCCATGGACAAGGGGGAAACGACCCCACAGATACCCTCAAGCAGTCCATGTTTCCTCCTCAGGATTTCTGAGCAGGTTGAGTTCATACTTCTCTAAGTTGCATGGTTCAATGGAAACAACAAGGTAGAACTAATTCTCTTAAAAGCCATGGAGATTTTATGTTAAGTTTTCCTCTAATATGAGTTTTTAATCTGTAGGTCCTTATGGCCCAAAGTGATTTTGCAGATTGAAATATCAGGTTGTTTTCTGTAGATCAGAGTTCAAACCCTGATGGAAGTTCACATTTTCCCCATAGTAATCTAGTCCCTGCAGTCCCCATCACAAAATTTCTGCTCAAAAGCAAGACCCCAAGCTCAGAAAGTCAGTGAAAGAGAGGATGGAAGAGATGGCATGGCTCTTCAGTTGCCTACCTCGCAGCCAGCTCTTGAAACTATAATTGCCCAGAAATAAAATGCATGCAAATTCAGAAGATAAACAGCACAAAACCACAACACAGGCAAGTCACATCCATTCATCAATAAAGCAAGTGCAAATATTGATGAAACAGGAGGGGTTTTTTTCTGAGCCCCCGTTTGGAATCTGCTTTTTCTTCCAGGGTCAACAAAACTTCCAGTTTCAAACTTTTGCATATACACTTTGAGAATTAGCATGCTGTGAGGTCTTGCCACAGATAGCATGTCTTTTCTTAAGCAACATATACAACAGAAAGTCATGAGGATTTTTTCCAACCTTCCCTCATTAATAACACAAAGCAGTCACATAGAGCTTTTCATTTTTCCAGCATATTGCAAGCAAGGAATGAAAACTCTGACAAGATGGCTTTGAGGTAGCACTCCCATTTTGCAATTGGATAAGATGACCTTCCTACTGCCATGAATGTTGGACTGGTGAGGACACAGGCTTCTTAGATCTTCCAGTTGCACTTAGTCTCTGCCTCAGATCCATAGCGGTCCTATGGGGCACATTAGGTCCCAAAGAGCCACTGCAACAGGGCTGTAATTTACAGTGCCCGCTTCAAGCTGTGCTTTTGTGAAATAACTCTAGGCTGTCCAGAAGACATGGAAAGGCAAGTTAGAAGTTTTATGTCCACCTCTCAAGGTTGCTTCTCTCAAGCAGGTCGCCTTCTTCATATCTTTGCCTGCGTTCCTGTATTTCCCAGAAAACACCTTTATTCCTTCCTCCCTAGTTCAGGTTGTCCTCTGCTGTTTGCTGTATGCTTTCACTTTATCTCTGACCTGATTCACATATCAGAGGTCTGATATGTGACCTCTGCCATGAGAGGAAAGAATCAAAGGTCAAGAAAGCTCTTATGCTATTTCTATAGTAGTGAATTCTATAGTAGTGAACAGTTCAGGACACGAGCATTGGTGCTGAAACTTGACCATGTATGCTATTACACAGCTATCTCACATGCTTTTAGTCCAACCCAAATGGTATCCACCCAGATAAGGCTCGGGAACCTGCATGCACCAAGTGCATGGGAAAGATGGACCACTGGAGCACTCCGGTGTCCACAGACACAGGTGCCTCAACCTTCTTAAAATTTCTCTCCAACATCCATTATGGCCATCAGACAAGAGCACTTTGTCCTAAGGATCTGTCTCAGAGGGATAGGTGACAACTCACAGTTTGGTGTCCATCTCCCCACAAACGTTTACAAAACGTACTCACTTCAGAGCAGGGAACCTATATGTCTGATTCTGGAATCCACTTGTACTACTTTGATGACACCATTTACATTTGCTTTAAAGGTATTTTATATACTCGGGAGGTGGAAAAAACAGCTTAGTGTAGCTAAGAATTGGTCCCACCTTTCCTTTAACTACTATCATTACACATAATAAACACTTGCTGAACAGCAAGTGTTTCAGAGCAGAAACCCTACCAGTTCAGGGCAAATGGGTGCAGAGTCTTTATCATTGTTGCAATGCCAGGGAAATGAACAAATTTGCCCCCTGGGTTGAAGCTAAAGGAACAAAATTCTTGAGCCCTGCCTAAAAATCACATGGGTCCACTTGGCTCGGCTGTTGTTGTTCCATGGTGATTCACAAGCACTTCTCTGCCTTGCTTTCTGCTCTGCTGTGTGATGCTTGGCAGTGAGCTGCACAGTTAAAGCTGTGCAGAGAGCAAACTAGGGCCCTGGATGGATTTTTTTTTTTTTTTTTTTTTTTTTTTTTTTCAAGCAAGCTCCTGCCTCAGAGGCAGCTCTAGAAAATTACAGAACAGGCAAGGTCTGGACAGAATCAGCAAGTATTTAGTGTTGTTGGAAAATAAAGTCAGATTGCATGGCGTGATAGCCATGTGATCCTCTTCCTAACATGCATAATTTCTCTTAGTAACAACAACAGGCAGTGCCTTGCATACCACTTTGCAAATACTGATTAAGGCCAACAATACTTCTCCAGATTGTAGCTTGTCCTTCGCACCTGCAAAAGCTGAGCTATGGAAAGTTGACTTCAGGCCACGTTTAATAAGAGCCTTACCTTGGTGTCACAATAACAATCCTGTAGACATCCCGCCCAGCAGCATGACCCAGAGCACCTATCTTAAGTGTTCAGGCTTTCACTGCCGTCAAAAGGAGAGCACCGAATTTCTGAGGAGTGACTCAGAACCTATAAGCCTACACGTGGGGTCCAGGCAGACAGGGTGTCTGTGCAGGGCAATTAGGTGTTCCTGTGTGCCAAGTGAGAAACTGCTGAAGGCCAGCCAGCTGGAAACACCACACACAGGGCTATATCTGAATAGGCACCTACCTCCTGGCTCCGTTCTCTCAGAAGCTGGTTGACATGGCAGAGAAGACTCTCCTAAATATCAGCTGGAAGTTCTCACTAGCGTGCATGAGATGTTCACCACCTGACACAGTATCCACCTGAAGGAGCGGTGATGCAGAGCGACCCATGCAGGAAGGCACAAGCAGAAGATGGATGTTGACTTGACTGCTGTCACAGTGCCCGTGGTGTACTCCTTCCTCTCTGGGAAGGGTTTCTGCTGCCGCTGTTGCTGTCACTACATGCAACCCATTTTATAGCGGCTTGTCAGGAAGAGTTAGCATGCCTGGCAGGTTTGCCTAGCCCAGGCTTCTTCAAGTAAGCAAACAAAAAAGAGGGAATTCCCAATTTTGCATTTGTTTGCCTTTTAAACAATAAGACTCAATGCTGAGAGCTATTTAGACTCTGGCTGACTAGATCTCGTACCCAGAGCTTCCATACAGGCCAACTGTTGCAGGTTTGGGACAGAAAAGAGAGGTGACAATGTTTTGTACACAAACTCAGGAGGAGAAGGTAACCCTCCTTGCAGGCTCGGTGCTGTTCAAGCCTCCTTAGCTGGCTGAAGAGCACCCTTCTCACTTCTAAATTGCAAAAGAGAAGGGAAAACACTTGCAGACGACTTCAAGGAAAAAAAGGAAGCAAGGAATGTCACCAGCAGTTGATCACTCCCTGCTTCCAACTCCTACCTATGGAAGAGAGGTAAGGGAGGTTCCCTGTACTTTGGGCAGATCTTTACTCCTTCATTCCTGTGCACACCTGGTACCTGGCAGCAGACACTGCTGTGTCATTCGTGGCATCATTGCTCTCAGCAGAGCTTCTTGGACTTGTTCTGTAATCCGCTCTAAATCCGCTAAATATATTAATCTGATTGTAACCATTGTATCAAGTGGAGGAAAAGAAATAAGAAATTTAAGCTTACAGTCTGCCAACTATTCCAAAAAACAGAACATTGTGGATAGTAAATAGAGAGAAAAAAACAAAACAGGGGTCAGAGGAATTTGAGTCTTTCATGGTCACTGATGTAGTAAATCAGCACTGCAGTTTAACACAGCCAAATGTAGTGTAAAGTAATATGTCTGAGGGAAAGGACTGAGCCTGAAAGCACATATTTAAATGTGACATTCATGCACTACACTAGCCAGGAAAAGGAGGCCGATTTCATTAAAGAAAAATAAATCTCTGAAGACTATACAGTCCATGTATGCATTAATAAAGAAGAAGAAAAAAAAAAGAAATAAAAGCATAATTTAGGCTATGTCGGGGGGGGAATCACAGTGACTAGTAAAATAAAAGGAGCACAAGATACATATTACTAAGCTAGTGAAATTAAGTCTGTCTGGGAAACTCCACAAGAGTATCTTGCAGGTAGTGTGTCAGGTACCAATGAGAATGAGATACCAGCTTCAGTTGTTGTTATCTCTATCCTTAGTACAGTGACTGATGACCAAGAAGAAAACTCAGATTTAATTAGCAAGCTCTCTGTATATATTTAAGTTAAGGTAGCACCTGCATATTTAAATTATGGCAACTTCAGATATTCTCAGCTTTCCACTGCACCAGTCCCTGTAGATACAACCCCCACTTCAAAGACAGTCAAAGAGGAGAGAGCAGGAGTGGTGGTCTTTCCATTGCCAAGGTCAGTGGAAGAGAAGAACTTTGAAATGTCATGGTCACAGAGGAAATCAGAGGGCCAGATCTGTATTTTTTCATAACCACAGAAAGCCTCTGAGCACACTCTCCAAACTGCAGGTAGAAAGATGTGTTTGCTCCAGTGAAAACCAGCTGCCGCTGGTGTGGAAGGGGACAGACTGCTCTGTGCTCCTCAGGGTACGAACAACTAACACTGGCCAAGGACATCAGAGGAAAAGTCCTTGTTTTTAGCCATGCCGTGGTTCTGCAATGGTGCAAATGGCCTGGGGTGCATTCAGAGAGACTCATCCCCAGTAAACTGCTGGGAACCTGCATCAAGAAGAGGAAGTCCAAGCAGCTTGAGCTGGGATTCCCACCAGTGGCTCTGTGGAAATCAGGTATCTCAGGGTGAATATCCCAACACTGGCCTTCCTCAGAGGCCAAGTTTATGCTCAGCAGGGAAAGAAAACCTTTCGCAGTTACCAGATTAAGCTGATCAAGAACTAACAAGAACTGGAGAGGCAACAGGAGTGGCCTCCTCTACTCTGCCTCCAGAGAAAAATCTGGCTTTTATTACAAAATTCCAGCCTCAAGCTTCCTCCCACAGGATAGACCAAGGAGGCCCAGACTTGTATGAATTAACCAAAAATAACACTTCCAGGGAGGGAGAGGATCAGTGAGGGGATTGCTGATGGGATACAAAGGCCTCTCACCTCCTTCTCACCAGCTCAACGCCAGAAGTCGTCAGCAGTAAGGAGGAAAAGCCTCTGGCTTTGAGCTGTTTGGTGCCCTTCGCTGATTTACTGGGAAGCAAGTGACTCTGCCACAACCACCAACACGTCCAGCAGCCCCAACCCAGTGGACCGAAGAACAAAAACTGTCCTACCAGCCTCAGCATTAATCCATTTTAAACAGCTGTGAGTCGCATGGTGGCAAGGCTCAGACTGATAGCAAGCTTCAGTCTCCAGCAGCAAATATGTTTAAAAATAGCCAAAGTAACCAGGGTACTGTTTGGAGAGGGAAGGAGGCATGCACCTTTTCGGCTATGTTTGACCAGCAGCAGGGACATCATCTGGTTGATCCTGACCATCCCCGCAGCCCGTCCTCACTGCTATGGCAATGTCCTATAAACAGAGCAGGGATCAACAGCTCCCTGGAGGAAGAAGGCAAGGACTATCCTCAGGTAATGGCGCTGCATTAGAAGAAGGAAAACAAGAGATTTGTGCAGGCAATCTGAAGACTCACTAGAGCATGTAAATGTTACCTTAATTTGTGCATCAGCACTTAAATACCACAAAAGCTGGAGCTAAACAAGAGCAAAGTGGATGAATACAGTGTGTCTGATTCAGCCAGGGGAGACAGCCATGACAGAGCCAGGAAGCACCCACAAGTGTTAACGGGCCAAAGCCACCCCAAATGCTGCTGCTATTCGCCGGTGACCCCCATCAGAAACTGAAGCAGATGGCAGGCAACGTGCTGCTGGGCAGCAGCAGAGCATCCTTGGAGCAACCTCAGGCAGGACAGGGAGCAAGCATCGGAGCAAGCATCACAGCAAGCTCAAGCACTGAAGCAGGGAAAAGCAGCTCAGAGGAAAGGACCACTAGAGCCATAAGAAGCCACCAGCAATGAGAGATCTCTCCTGGAGATCTTGGTGGCCACCGTGGGCTTGTGGAGCAGCAAAGGGTCTGGCTCAGGGACTAGAAGTAGCACAGACCCGCTGTTACAAAGGAAGACTTGTTCACCCTGCCCTTGTGCAAGACAGAGAAAGGGGGAAGGAAAGCACATGCTCACTCCACCTTCTTGCAGAGCCTTCACAACCTGTGGCCTCTTACAATACTGGTTCCCCCACTGCAGTGAAGTGGCCATGAAGAGAGACTTTAGTCAAGGTACTACTTTGGTGAGGTAATTTAAGACAACAGGATTAAACTGAAACAGACAATCTATGTTGTGCAACAGGAAATATTTCCAGACAGTAAAGTCTGTTGGGCTCCAGAGCGCTTTTCCAAGGTAAGCAGCAGAACTGGAATCTCCATCCCTTGACTCATCTGTCAAGGCTACATGAGCACTGAAAGTGTGGTGTGGAGAACACGCATGCAGAAGGAGAGAGACGGGACAGGGACCCTGGTCTTTGCTTTTACAGCAGTCCTGTGTAGAACAAGGTTCCATTAACAGAAGAAAAACGTGAGATTTTGGGCAAGCAAGAAAGCTAAAAAAGCCAGAAAGGTCTTGGTGGTACTTAAGACCCTTCAGTTCCCATCATGACCTGACCCTGAGTGGGTTTCTCTTGCTTTGCTTTCTCCTTTGCAAGTTGCAGAAAAAAGCAGATATGAAGGAACTAATTCTTATCTGCCCTCAGCTGCTGTAAATTGGGAATAACTTCACTGAAATCAGTGGAGTGATGTCAGCTTAAAATGATGTGGGTTCAGACTTAGATCTGAAATAATTAAGGACGAAATTACGTTCCTCTCCCACTATAGCACCCATAGGTAAAGTTTTAGGACAGTTTAGAAACAGACTCCTAAAACCTGCATTTGAGAGAGAGACTCATGTCTTAACACCTATATATATGGATGGATTTCTAAAGAACTTCAGGCCCTATCCACCCTTCAAGTACCCAAAAGCAGCCCCTGAAGCGCAGTTAGCCCCCCCCAGCCGCCTTGCATAGGCAATGATTTAATTCACCTCAGAGGTGAGTTGCTTGTTGTACCTCTGCAAAAATGTGAGTCTGTCACTCTGTTTCCTTTCATATCAAGAAACAGAGAGCACAGTTCCAGGTAAATACTGTTTCTTCAGCCTCTTAGAGGTGCTGGGAGTGACTGCTGCTACAGCTTCCCTCCTCCCTCTGTTACATGAGCTCATTAGCCTCTTGGCTACATCTCTGCTAGTAAACTAAACCTTGCCAAAGCCCTTTCTTCAGCCCTGAAGCCAACTGGCACAGCCTAAAGCCTACATATTATTAAACTCTGTTACACTCTGAAACAAGGTGACCACATCCAAACTGCCTTTCTGCCATCCTAACTCCCAGCAACACCCAGGAGTTGTCCCAGACCAAACCATGCATATCACCAGTGTGGTAGCACAGACCATCAAGACCAGCTCACTAGCACAGGTGTAAGCTGGCTGTGAGGAATGCTGAACATGAAGAATACTTTTTGAAAAATCAGTGAGGAGTAGCACAATACTCAGAAAGAGTTCAGGAGATGGGAAGACCCAAAAAAGCATTTCCTACTCAATATGATTTTTTTAAAAACATGTTTTTCATATAGGAACTGTGAAACAAACTTTGAGCTTTTACCCAGAAACCGACTCCAGGCAAAGCTGTCAGCAACGTCTCCTGGGTCCCCCATTGCTCATGGCAGCAAGACAAGGGATGCCAAGGCTGGGCAGGGAGCTTGAACTTTCCCCAACCATGGGAGGTGATGTGCCCCGGCTGGAGGCCAGTGCGAAGGACTGATGTGCTCAGGGTGTGCCCAGAGACCCCTTCCTATGTTCCCCAACTTGTACCTTCCTCCCCTGCATTCCCGTCCTGGGGATGGGGTGCCAGGGAGGACTCTGCTGCAAAGCTAACATAAAACGAGGAGCTGAGGGAGCAACATGAATCAAGCAATGACTTAGAGGTAAACGTACTGTACACAAAGCCTTAGGACCATTTTCCCTGGGCTAACTCGAAGGCTTTTTTCCCCCACTTCTAATCAGCTGGTAAATACTGTACATATAATTGACCTTTCTAAATGCTGCTGAGTAGCTGAAGGTGTTGGGAACTAATCCTGCCTGCAAAGACCCTGGGGTTGTGCAGCGCTGACTCTATCTGCTGGTGTATAATGCTCTGCAAGTGCTTTTTTTCCCTCATTTACTGACACATTGAAATTTACTGCCCTGTGTCAGTGAGTTCAAGAAAGCCTTTTAACTCTGAAAGCTCCGGGAACCGGCTCCAGCACATGCCTCAGGATTTCTCTGTCAGTTTGTTACGCCTTGTTTGTCCAAGAAACAGTCAAGACTGAACGAGTCAGGAATGACAGAAATAGTACATGAAGTCACAGTCGCTCCGCTTTAAAGCACAAACATTTGTGTCATTTTCCTACCAAATAAATAAATATATGTGCGTTTAGCGAGCAAATAAGGAAATGTCAGAGGAAAGGCATTACAGGCAGGTTTTTACAGATGCCAGCTGATTTGTGCCCAAGCAAGTGTAATACAGACTCCTGCAAGTATCAGTCCTTTCTGGTCCAAAAAGCAATCACCGGGACATATACCCCCACAAACCCCTTGAACACTACTGCAAGCAAACCCTAGGAAAAACCTGTGAGCCCTACTAGACTGAAGATAAAGACAAACACATACGTGAAAATGTTGAGCACCCGCTGCTCTTTCCCTCACCTCCTTTCACCGCCTTCCTGGCTTCTGTACAGCCCCATGCTCGTTTCTCCCTCCCGTAAATAGCTCTTTTATTTTTTCCATCAGTCACATCAAGCCACCAGCGTCTGCAAAACAGCATCAATGCCAGCCCTTGCAGATGCTGACCTCTCTGCTATGGAGCGAGACCCACGCCGGGCTCCCGAACGAGCGGCAGGACCACACCGCATCCCCTCGCCCACCCACCACCACCACCCAAAAACACGGCACCGGCATCCCGCAGTCCACCTGCATGGACGGGACCACGGCCATCGGCAGCGAAGTTTGCAAGAGAGAAGGACGTTTTTTGCTCTCGCCGCCTTAGGTTTGCGGCAGCCTGGGAAGAACAGCTGAGCTGCTTGGAGAGAAGAAAGTTGTTTTACCGTTCGGTTCTTTGGCGTTGCCGGCAGCGGGCTGGGAGCTGAGGCCGTGGGGAAGGCGAGAGCAGGAATGCGGCGTGACAGGCGAGAGCGTGAGGTATGCCCCTGCCCTCTCACATCCTCCCCAAAATCCGCCAGTTGGGAGGGCAGATGCCTTGTGCGTCTGCGGGAGGCGAGGAGAGCGGAGGGAGCGCGGGAGCGAGTGTCGAGGAGGGCAGCAACAGGAAATGACACAGAAACTTCACCAGGCTCCAATCCAAACTTGGCCCCTGACATGAAAGAAAGGGGAGGCAATT
>JANZLQ010000017.1:22531112-22634876 GCA_026212715.1 Elanus axillaris | reverse complement strand
GGGGGGGCCAGGGGGGGAGAAGAGAAATTTTTCCCCCTCATTAACCAGCCTAAAAATCTGCTGACTGGAGAAAAAAAAAAAAAACAACACTGTGAACACTGTGACAAGTTTTATTAAAGCAAGGAATGAATGGGCAGGAGTGGAGGGGGGGGGATTCCCGTCAGAGTTTATTTATTTGAGCAGGAGTGGTGTGATGATGTTAGACACTGAGAGCAAAACACCGTTTTCAGCAGCTTTCTGGCTTTTCTAAACTCCTCAAATACTCCAGCTTGAGGGCAGCAGGCAGGAAGCAACGTCCCCCCTTGCACCCGGTGGGTCAGCTGCTGCCTGCAAAGGGCCGGCCAACTCTGCCCAGGGTCGCAGGCAGTCGCTCTGAACCGCAGCGCTGCCCGCAGCTCCCGGTGCTTGGGGACGGCGGAGGAGACGGGTCAGAGCTGCTGGAGTTCTGTGCCCAGCCTGGAAAGGAGCACACGGCTCCACATGCCGCAGGGATAAGGCAGGCGGCAGCCCAAGCACCGGTGAGGCATGGCAGTGGCATGACCCGCAGAAGTAGAAGATCACACCGGGCGAGTGGTCAAACCTCTGCCTTGAGGGATGCAAGACACTGCCTTAACTGAACAAAGCTGGATGGATAGCTTCCAGCAAGGCAGATCCTCTGACCGTCTCTCTGCATGCTGGGTACGAGGGACAATGGCTACTGAAGTGGGTGGCAGTTTTTAAAGCATCCTTTAGAGCTAACACTGGGTATGCACGTGGCCTTGCAGGCAGCCCAGTCCTAGTGTGACCTTAGGCTCTCTGCAAATCCCACCTGCCTTTGCAGTAGGCAGTGCCATAAACCCTTTGGTAGTAGTCCATGGGACCTTCTAAGGGGTCCTCCTGTCTTCCCAGTTTGGGACCCACACCACCACTGTAGTGTGGATGAGATGTCCACACAACAGGTCACTATAGACTGAGGAGCAGGTCAGATGGAAGCTTTTCACTTAGAAGTAGGTGAATCGCCCCTCATCCTGCCTAAAGATGTCCCACCAGATACAGTAAGCACTAGGGACAGTTTTGAAACCCCGGTCTGAGTTCAGATTCAACTCTTTCCTGGAAAGAAAATACAGACATAGTCATTCTGGCTACAAATTTGAAAGTGATGGGATATTTTTTTTTCCTTAAAATTGAGCTTTCTCAGGCTAAAGATGGCCTCACTGAGACCTCTCCACTCCCCAATCAGTTTAATAGGAATGTAATATTCCTATTAAAATAAGAATTTTTAAATATTCCTATTTAATAGAGATAGCTTAAGGCCAGGTGAGATCGCTCATTTGATCATTTCAATCACCTGTTCTGATCACCTGCATAGCTGAAGCCACAGAGTGGTGATCCAAACCACCACCAGAACCACTACCAACTATGGCACATCTTTCAAGGAGACATCCTACTCTGAATCAGAGACTTTCAGTGAAGGACAATCTACCCCAGATAAGTTATTTCAGTGGCTATCACCCTGTCAAGAAGAAGGGCTGCCTTTTTAATGTGTATTTGTCTGGCCTCACTCCCCACCCTCAACCCTGGCCATCACTCATCAATCCACTCCAGGAAGCTACAGACCAGGCATGGACAGAGAAGGGCTGCAGCCCACCAAGGTACAGCCCAACCTCAGTTTACCCTCAGCACAGCAGGAATATTTCAAGCCCAGGCATAGCTGGGATTCTTCCTGTATTTGGGTTGAAAGCACCCAAGCCATGCAGCTCCAAGTGGAAACTGGAGCCTGCTGTTCCCTCACCACATAGGCTCAGCCTTACAAAACCACAGACAAGTTATCTCGTAACCTTGTCCTGAATAAATAAAATTAGCTGAGCTTTTTTAGTCTCTTGCGGTAAGGCAGACTTTATGGACAGACCACAAATTGTGCCTGTCACTCTTTCGAGATCCATTTCCATTGCATTAATGTCCTTTTTGAAATGTGCCTACCAGAACTGGATGTGGTATTACAGTAATGATCTCACCTGTGCTGTAAATTTTTAACACACTTAGACTGGTATCCAGTTGCTCCATCAGAAGCATCATTCTCTTTGCTGTGCCTTTGTGAATGTGGTAGTGTGTTAACAAGCCAAATTAGGGATTTATTGTTATAGTATCGTTTTACTCCAAACTTCAACCTTAAATACAAAACACTTCAAGATTTGGCATTTATACAGTGTTTAACATATACTTTGATCCAAACAAGGGCTTTGACCTGCCTAACCTCTGGCGTATTTTTTTCGCTCTTGTGAATGACCTGAGCACGATCTTAAGGTATCGGTTGTCACTCCCTTAACAAGAGGTTATTTTCAATTAATCAAAGAAATATAAACAGAGGCTTGTATTGAGTTCAAATAAGCCCAGAACATTTATGCCCTTAAAACAGATGTCTAAGGCTGTGTCTCCTTCCAGATCAGAGCTGGTGTACTGTCAAGAAGAGATCTTGCAGAACTGTTTGCCCAACCAGCTCAAAAAACTATCAGCTCCAAACCCTGACATATTCCAGTGTGGCCCATTGAAGTCAGCAAATGGGGCAGCCCATGATGCAGATTAGTGTATCCAGGCCAAAATGAGATTTACAAGGTCTTTATAGATTAGAGAGAACAGCAGAAGGGAATTAGATAGCACCATATTATTTCAAAGTAAGGATAGCCCTGTATCAAGCCCAGCATACTATACCTGTTTGCCCATGGTTCTGATCCTGACAAGGTAAAATAATAAAAACAGAAGATGAAAAGACTGTTGAGTAAGAGACTGTTGGCCCACCTTGTAATGAACAGTGTCAGGGCTAGTCTTTGGCCCTGGGGCCAGCAGGAACAGTCCAGCCATACGCACGCTGGAGGCTAAATGCCCTTAACCTCCAAAAAAAGAATGGCCCTATCCAGACTGCTAGTTGGGAGCAAGTTCTGGCCAATACTAATGTTCAAGCTATGCCAGAGAGCTGCCGCTGGACTGGAATAAACAAGGACCGTGATAAAATTTAACACTAGGGATAAAAGTTTTCCAGTGCCAGGGCCCTGGTGTTGTTTAATTAACTTAACCAATTAACTAAAATATAGCTAGTCTCAGAATGACAAGTTATCTGAAAACTCCACAAGATTTTTCTTTATCCCAAAGCCTTGGATAAATGCAAGCTTGCCCCTGTGAGTCTTGGACTTTTCTACACAGCTTTAACATCTTTATTTCTTGCACTTCAGACACTCTGATTTTTGTCCACAAGCTGTCCAAGGCAAGGAGCACATCTACCCCTAGAGTTTTTCCCTTGCAGTTCAAAGCACAAGTACGGCTCCTTAAATCCATGGGGTGGGATGTATCTTCACTCAGCTTAGCCATCTCAAAGGTAGATCTGAACTAAATATCTGTGCTGTCTCTCTGTAGTTAATAGAGACTGACAGTCATGGAGGATAAGCTGTCTTATCCAAACATAGTTTAAAACAGGTGAGATGAATCACCTCTGGAGCCTAACTAAATCTTTCAATCTCTGCACCTAATTTTTCATTGCCTAACATGGGGACCAAAAGCAAGACATGTGTTTGTCTGACATAACAGAGCACAGATTATTTCATATCTATAAAATAAATATGATAATAGTGTCATCATGCCTTTCGATGCCAGAAACAAGTAGTCTTGTATAGCCTCTGAATGAGGTAGACTCTCATTAGCCCATTAGGTTTCATGCAGTTACTACTGGAGCTCGATAAACTGTGTGACACTAAAGTGTATCTTCTCAGAAGGGCATCCACTCTGGATTACAAGGCGTCAAGAGAGGGGAGAAGCCACCATTTCTTTCATTAGCTCAGTATCATGAGAGTAATAAATGAGTTTTCAATGTGACTTAATCTGATGTAGCTTCCTGTACTTGTTTTCATTATACATTTATTTATATCATTAAATATCTCTTTGCTAGGTGCCGTTTTCTCTCTCTAAGAATACTTAATCAGTATAACCAGTCAGTTTTTTTGAAAGTTTGTTCTGATAAACTAAGCTCACTCACAAATAGCACCTGCAGCAACACCTGGAAAAGGTATGGGTAACACATTTGAGAGTAGTCACTTTGCAATTAGCTTCCCTGACAATGAACATCACCTTTCCATTTTTACCTAAAAATAAGACTAGTGACAGGGAAAAGATGTGTCTCAAAAGGACAGGTTTTACCTGTTTATTTGTGAGGATGTGCAACATATGATGCCTTTCTGATAGTCATTCGCCTGTGAGATGTTTAGTTCTACAAGGTTTAGCTGTCCTATCCAGACAAGCAACTAATGAGATTCTAGAAAGAAGTAACACACTTTTGCATTTGGGTGCTATATAAAGGGAATGAATAATGGCTTTGTTTTATTTGTTTGGGGTTTTTGGTCTTGCTCCCCCCCCCCCTTTTTTTTTTTTAATGAGAACTGTCCAGAGCTTAGTTTGAAATCCAGTGGCATCTTGGTCCACGATGGAAGGTAGTGGGACCTGCGGATGAATAACCCACACTACCCTGGATAGGGCTAGAAGAGGGGAGCCAATCTTTTTTATCCTATTGGTAAATCTATAACTAAAACCACAATGCTAACCATGTGCCAGAACATTGTTTTTATTAGCTATACTGTCACCTTGTTTTATCATTCAGGGGAAACTACATCTATTTGAAAGACTATCTTAAACCACTTACAGTAGGAGGATTAAGGTCTGGTGAATTCAAACAGAAGGAACAGTCTTACATACAATTTTTTTGTTCAACACCTTTCATTTCATGCTAGAATGTCTGAATCCTACAAGCAAAACTATAATGCCACGTCGATTAGGCCTATTCTGCCTTTTGCAGTTTCATAGAGATTGCTGCAGTTTTTGTACATTAACATTAGATCACCTGCTATTTTATAAAAAATATTCCTATACCTTTCCAGGCACACCTGCTCCTTCCCATATTATTTTTGGTATTTATGAAGCCAGCTACACAGACTTCACAGGCAAATGACCTTTAAAAATTAATGAAGATCTGTAACATTTACATCCTATGTATTTTACAACAGAAGAAAAGCTGGTTTCAGCTTCTCCCCTCTCCCTGCTTCCCCCCCCAAACAAATAAGAACTGCTTCTCTCAAGTCGTCCCTCTCCAGAAAAATCTGACCTACAAATGGCTTTCTCATAACTCAGCAGACTAGTTTAGTCCTCAGATGGATTTATCATTAACCACATAAGCACATGTTGTCCATTCTGTCCGACCTAATGAAAGTGCTATAAATAAAATATCTCTAAAAGCAGGTTTCCCCATACTTACACAAGCTGTTGCTGCAAGTCCTTGTAACTCCCAAACCCACTTATGTTAGAAACATTAATCACTTGATTATAATTCAAAGCATCAGCTCTCTACAGCTGAAACTCCCTAGCACTTGACTTTGGCTAGACCTCTAACCTCAACTTACCACTTTCAGGCGTACTCCACATTTTCTTCTCCAATCTGTCACTAATGTAGAAAAGACGTGGGAAGTCACTTTTGAAAGGTATTTTTAACCTAGGAGTGTCTCATTAAAAGGAAAACTTAGTATGGAAACTCTAAACCAAAACCTTTCCCACTTTACTTGGTGTAGCAGTCTGAAAACATCAGAGGTGTATTTCACCACAATTCGTGTCATTGAAAACCAAAGCAATGTAAAGAAAAAGGAAATTCTTTTAGAATACACACCGTGAGTGTAATTCCTACCTATCCCACAAATATCTTATATGATCATAGGATTATCTGTAGAGCTTTGTATTGTCCAACTTGAATGAAGGAAGCTGAACCAAGTCATCTATTAATTCTGACTTGCCTGGTCATTCATTAAGAGTGTATATGGACAGTTTGGGGTGTTTTTCACTTATTTCAGCTGACAATATAGAGATCATATTCCATCTTGAGCAAAGTTTTTAAAAGCCCAGAGAAACAAAAGATTAATTGTAGGAAATGATTTTTAAACATCATATGGTTTAGTCTGGAAATAGAAAGACAAAGATAAAACTCCCAGAAGGACAGCCACAGCTAATGAGAGCCTGAGAGGAAATGATCACACATTCTCAGTTCTTCTGATGGATGTTCTTCTAGCTGTATTAATCAGCAGTTTGTGATGTCAATAAATCACTGAAGTATGATAACAGATGAAGGTGAGTTTGGACATAAAATGATCCATGGTGAAGGATTACAATAAAGGAGGAAAAGGAGAGGAAGCCAAATACAGTTTTATAAACTGCATCCTCAGCTTGTGAGGACTTGTAGATAATAAATGTCATTCCTTTTCCACATTATCTAGGAGATTAAGAATGTTTCTCAATGTATAACTGCTGGGAAGCCTCTGTAGCACCTTCTCTAGTTACTCCAGGAGGTTTACATTACATCAATTGCTTTATTTTTCTATCAATTATGATTTAACTTACAAAGAGGAACTTAAAAGTACCTTTCTTCTTTTAACCTCTTTTGGAGGAAGTAGGCTCCAGCCGCAGAAAAGGAAAATCCAGGCAAAACACCAATGTTTTTGACCTTCCAAGGTTTGTCAGATTCTGCTTTGAGATTCCAGCAAGTTTTTTAGTATGACCTTATACTGCCTAAATGATCCTATGTCACAGAGGTGTCAGCAAGGTCTCTATGCTTCCAATTAGTCTATATACAGAGCTGTTGGTTTCTATATTCAGCAAAACCACCCAGCTATCAATCTACATGTATCGCAGTTTGCGGTTTTCAAGGAAATCATTTCCCAGAGCACTTCAGAAGTAAATAAATGCATTTGAGATGCTACTGCTGATGAATCAGTTCCATTCTCTGCCTTCTACTAGTGGTTCTTATGCTGCAGAACACAGCCCTGGTCATCGGAAGCAAACCAAAGCCATGCTTATATACTGCAAATTCAAAAAGGAAGGTTATTAAAACAAGGCATTTTGCCAATAAGGCAAAATTTGCATTAAGCAATGAAAGCCAGAGGCATACCAGACACCTAGGAGAGAAAGAACAGAAGTGCACTGGATGCTTTTGGGGATGCTTTCAACTGAAATACAAATTTGGATGCTTCCCATGTAGGTTTTAACGGGTTTTGCCACAACACAGAGAGACCTTCAAGCTGATGCCCTACCAAGCTGACAATACTACCTTATGCTGCAGGACAGCACTTGGTGGGTAAATGCATCAGCTTGGTCCAGATGCAGTGAAACTATGCAAGGGACATTGCTTCTTGAACTGATAAGCCCTACCAACAGAGCACATTAGCTTGGACGCAGTGTGGTTATTGTCTTACTCTGCATGGAGCCAGCCCAAACACCTCCATACTGTACTGTATTGCGAAGTAATATAAATCGGGGATTATAGTTGTGTTTCACTATAGTCCTCAGAGCTCCCCTTGCTGGCACTATAGCTGAGATGTCTCTGGCACCATCTACCCAAACGCTTCCAGTTCTAGGTTGCAGTAGCTAACAAGGAGATGGATCAGCTGGGCAGTCAAAGGGACAGCCTTTGAAGTGATGAGATATTCCTGTAGAAAATAAGGACATTTTATCCCTGAAATGACTGCTTTGTACTCCATGGAATACTGGGGACAGCATTTCTGTTCTTGCCAAGGTTTCTCTGTGTAGCTATATTTAAAGGGAAGTACTGAAAATACACATGAATGGACATTAAATTACAGAATTTTCCTCCAGGCTTTCTAAGCCATCATGAGCAAGAACAGGAGACAAGTACATGTTAACATAAATTCTAAGCTGAGATGTGCAATTTTACCTATATAGAAACTGAAAGAGTGGAGAAGAGGGAAAATTAAGAGAAAAGGACAATGAAAAAAAAAGAGGGGAAGGATAAAAAAAAAACAAGCCCTCTAAACAAGCTCTAGCATCTGAGAAAAAGAAAGCAGAATACCTGGTGTCCAGTGCTGCAGTCTGAGGTCTGCTGTGAATGGATGCATGAATCTGTGGCATGGAAATGAGTCAGAATTATTGTCCCAGAGAACACACTCCACTGGAGAAGTCTAACTCATCTCAGGGGGATATGTAAGACTTAGAGATCTGACTCTTGCCATATGATTCTTGCCAGATGTCTGGCTATAGACAACTGATCACTAGCAGACTATCTTAAGATAGTCTTCAGCGGAGACACACCACTTCCACCCCAAGAGCACTTAATTCTCAAAATGCAAAAAATTGAGTGCATGCAATCAGCATAAGAATAACCTTAAATTACACCTTCATGCTACAAAGCCTCTGCTCTTGAAATATGGAGGCAGCTCAAAGAAATAAAGGGGTATCCAGGCCCTCTTTCCATTGCTCTTGAATGAAGTATGGTATAGATTTCTAGCTCTGGATTCAGGCCTGGAAGCACATCTGGAAGTGTCTATCCTTGCATACATTAGACATACATTAGATTTGTGCTACAGTAAAGAAATCTTGACTTCCACAAATATCATAGATGATGAAGAAAATTCCTGGCCTCATTATTGTTCATTAAGTTACATTGAGACTGACTTCTTAAAAGCTGCTGATACTAAAGCCGTGAAGTGTCAGCTGCAGAGCCTCGGACTGCCATATCAATGTTCCTGTGAAGTCAACTGAAAATCCCCCCCTGAGCTAAAACATCAAAATCTTCCCAAACCACAGAGGTGGTCTGCATTTGGCACCACAACAAAAAAATTACACATAAGAACCAGGAGTCATCTCACCGCAATACTCAAGCAGTATCCCTTACCTGTAGGAGGGAAGGAGTTGCAACACAAGGAAAGGAGGAGTCTTTAGCAACACACAACGAGACAAAAAAACAAACACGGCCCTTCTCAGCAAGCTCACCTGGCACAGTAGGCGTGCATAAAACACTACTGGCTTCCAGTGCCAGTGTTGTGATGATCATGAACAAACCTCCTCCTTCCTGGCATGGCATTTATTGAATTGAATAGCTAGAAAGACTTTTAAAATTGGAGGTGGAGCTATCACTGGTCACAGGAACAGCCACGTCTCCAGCAGCAGCACTGCTGCTAGGAAACATTACATAAATGAGTTCGTGTCAGGTCACAATCAGAAGTTGGTCAGAGACAGAAACACTCCAGTAGGCATTATTTTTCCACAGCACACCCAAAAGCAGGCAATTTGTTAAAAACAGTAAAACACCAGACACCATGGTTCCAGACACCATGTATTAATAGCAGGGTGGCTTTGCAATAAGATTGCACCACTGACACCAACACCATCTTTGCTGCGCTACGTAGGTGAAAGTGACATAAATTTTCAATTAACAGTTACTTAAATTAAGGTGCACAACTCACTGGGAGACCTTCTGTGGAAACATGTCCTTGAGGCCAAATATCTGTTCCCAAATCCAAATCCACTAAGTAGCTACTTATCCATGAGTATGTCCCATGTGCTAGAGAAGAAAACATGAGATCAAGGATCCTGTTCTTAAAAATTAAAAAGGTAATAATACACAGAGGAGCAATGAAAATCTTTATCTCATTTGCGTAGCATTGCTGATGCTTTCTCATTTCTAACAGAGATTACAGAGGAGACAGAAACAGAACCCCATGAAAGTACAGACTTCATGACTCAAGGGACTCAGCAAGGAGAGTGTTTGCTCTGTTGTGAACCTACAGGGCAGGAGCAGGGGTTCCCAAACTAGGCTGCATCCCAAGCCCAGAACTGGAAATGCTCATGGTCCTGGAAGTACACAGGAAAACTGTACCATGGCACCAAAAAGGGCTTCACAAATAGGAAACTTTTGGAACTGCTGCTCTTAAGGGTTTTAGTTAGATGCTTCTAGTCATGTCTTGTTAAGGGTTAATTGTAATCAATATCTCAGAGTTGCATTTCTACCCTTAGGGAGGTGATGAAGTTTACCATATAAGCAAGCTGTCAGAAAAAACAGGACAAATAAAACCTATCTATCTGACCTCCCTGAAGCTTATAAACTCTGCCCCAACTTGTTATCAGGTGGCAAACCCTTCTGAGTAACTACAGTATGCATCAAAACCGGTCATTGCAAAAAAGCGTGGTCATGCTCTGTGAGAAATATCATGTATTTCTCTATTTATAACACAGCTCTTTTGGGTTTTTTAGCCACTAACCGTTGGCCCATTTGTATACCCAGAACTCAGCTTTGCCAACATGTTCTGGACTCTGAGCTAAGATTCCCAAGTCAAACATTCCTTCTTCCTCACTTGTGCCATGGTAATATTTCAACCTGAAATCCCCAGTGCCTCAGAGAAGGAGTCTTTCTTTCCAACTTGCAGTAGTACAGCTGACAGTGAATGCTGATACTAAGCTCCCCTATACTGCTCTTTTTCAGTAATGCCTTTCAGGTTGGGCTGGCTAGATGAATACAGCTATAGGACAGATATGGGCACGGAGATACCATGATACAAGACACTCAGCCAGCTGAGAACATCACTGCAGGTCAAATCTCTCCTCCACCATCTAGTCCAGCTTCCTGAAGAACTCTGAAATTACTTCTGTGCTCTGATCCTCATCTTTGTCATCGGGAGCTAGAACATCTCCAAGACATACTAAAGGTCCAGAAGAAGACAACACTAAACAACTATAATCCTCTGGCTTGATGGAAAGAGGAAAAAAGGTGTCATCAAAATGCTGGAATGGATTCCTTTAGGAACTGCACACTACTTCAGATGTCATCCCCTCCAACTAAAAGTACATGGTGCATGTAGTTTAGCATCTCCTATGTGAAATAAAAGTGTGGCTACTGCTGTAAAGACAATAAAAAAATGTTTCTATAAATACATTAGCAACAAAAGGAGGACTAAGGAGAATCTCAGTCCTTTACTGGATGCAGGAGGAAGCATATTGACAAAGGCTGAGGAAGAGGTTGAGGTACTTAATGCCTACTTTGCCTCAGTCTTTAATAGTAAGACCAGTTGTTCTTGGGGTACCCAGCCCCTGAGCTGGAAGACAGGGATGGGGAGCAGACTGAAGCCCCCATAATCCAAGGGGAAATAGCAACCTGCTACACCACTTAGACACACACAAACCTATGGGGCCAGATGGGATCCACCCAAGGGTACTGAGGGAGCTGGCAGAAGTTATTTTCCATCATTTATCAGCAGTCCTGGCTAACTGGGGAAGTCCCATTTGACTGGAAGTTAGTGAATGTGACGACCATCTACAAGAAGGGATGGAAGGAGGATTCAGGGAACTACAAGAATGTCAGTCTGACCTCTGTGCCAAGGAAGGTCAGGAGCAGATCATCTTCAGTGCCATCACATGGTACGTACAGGACAACCAGGTGATCAGGCCCAGTGAGCATGGGTTTATGAAAGGCAGGTCCTCTTGACTAATCTGATCCCCTTCTATGACAAAGTGACCCACTTAGTGGATTAGGGAAAGGCTGTGGATGTTGTCTACCTACACCTTAGTAAAGCCTTTGGCACTGTTTCCCACAGCATTCTCCTGGAGAAACTGGCTGCTCATGGCTTGGATGAGTGTACTCTTCGCCGGGGAAAAAACTGGTGGGATGGCCAGGCCCAAAGGGTTGTGGTGAATGGAGTTAAATCCAGCTGATGGCTGGACACAAGTGGTGTTCCCCAGGGCTCAGTATTGGGGCCAGTTCTGTTTAATATCTTCATCAATGATCTGGACGAGGGGATTGAGTGCATCCTCAGTTAGTTCACAGAGGACACCAAGTTGGGTGGGAGTGTTGATCTGCTGGAGGGTAGGAAGGCTCTACAGAGGGATCTGGACAGGCTGGATCGATGGGCTGAGGTCAACTGTATGAGGTTCAACAAAGCCAAGTGCCGGGTCCTGCACCTGGGTCACAACAACCCCGTGTAAAGCTGCAGGCTTGGGGAAGAGTGGCTGGAAAGCTGCCCAGTGGAAAAGGATCTCGGGCTGTTGGTGGACAGCCAGCGGAATATGAGCCAGCAGTGTGCCCAGGTGGCCAAGGAGGCCAGTAGCATCCTGGCCTGTATCAGAAATAGTGAGGCCAGCAGGAGCAGGGAAGGGATCGTTCCCCTGTACTCAGCACTGGTGAGGCTGTGCTGGAATAGCATGTTCGGTTTTGGGCCCCTTGCTGCAAGAAAGACATTGAGGTGCTGGAGTGTGTCCAGAGAAGGGCAAACCAAGTCAGTGAGGGGCCTGGAGCACAAGTGTGACGAGGAGCAGCTGAGGGAACTGGGGCTGTTCAGTCTGGAGAAGAGGAGGCTGAGGGGAGACCTGATCGCTCTCTACAGCTACCTGAAAGGGGGTTGTAGCGAGGTGGGGGGGTCAGTCCCTTCTCCCAAGTAACAAGGAATAGGACAAGAGGAGATGGCCGCAAGTTGTGCCAGGGGAGGTTTAGATTGGACATGAGGAAAACTTTCTTCACTGAAAGGGTTATCAGGCACTGGAACAGGCTGCCCAGGGAAGTGGTGGAGTCACCATCCCTGGAGGTATTTAAAAGACATGTAGATGTGGTGCTTAGGGACATGGTTTAGTGGTGGCCTTGGCAGTGTTAGGTTAATGGTTGGACTCGATGATCTTAAAGGTCTTTTCGAACCTAAATGATTCTATACTTCTATGATTCTAAAATACATAAGAGGATACACATTTCACAAAAATCAAACTGCCTTAAAATCCCATTGAAATAATATGCTGCACTTCAAACACTCCTCCCCAGAGGGGAGGTTATGAAAACAATAGCTGAAAGATGTATAATCATTTTGCTTAATGCACTACTGGAAGATGTTCAAATGCTTGTCTGATGAGTGCAGGCAGGAATAGAACAGAAAATAAAATAAGTCTGTTCAGGCCAGGTCAGGTGATCTTCCCAAAGATTCCTCCTGCCCATTTTCTGAAGAAGCACATACCCAAGAGATTCTGTATGCAAACTGCTACTCAGAAGGGAGTAAGATACAATAATAAAAACCAACAGACACACCTAGAATAATACTAAATGTTAAAAGCCCTTAGTGAAATCCAGTAGCTGCTTGTATGTATGACCCCACTGCAACACGCTTTTCTGTAACTTCTGGAAGTTCATTTTAGAAGGTGGTAAATAAGCTGACGCTCTCCATACACCACATAGGCCTATTATCATTGACTTGTCTGCTGCACATCATTCCCAGGCAAAAACATAGAATAGCTGTGATGCAAATAAATAATTACTGTCCATCAGCAATGTGTAGTGGAAAAGGAATCTTGTGAAATTAATCCAAACTCACATTTTGATGAGCCTACAAATGAGGTTGATAAAAGTAATAGGGTTGATGTAATAGGCTTCCAAAAGGTACCAGACTTGAATTATTGAGTAATAAACTTGACTGGTTTAAAATCAACATAGTACAGTGTAGATGAACTGGAGACCAGCTAACTGATACCTTTCCAAATTAAATAGTAAATGGAAAAATGTTTACTCAGCAAGTGAACTTTTGGTCCCATATAGATGCTGGCTTACCAGTTACTATTTAATATTTTTATTGCTGACATGGAAGAAAAAGTTAAATTATTACCTAGTAACTTCGTGAAATTTTGGGAAGTGGTATGGAATAAAGAGGACAATAAAGCAAAGCAATCCAGAAAGCAATCCAGTAAACTGCACATAAGCCAACAGTATGAATTTCAGTACAGACATATGCAAAGTCTTGAATGTAAAATTAAACACTGGAGCTCTTGCTTCTCAGACAGGAGAAAGGAGGCCAGAAGCAAAGTGGAAAAACCCTAGCAAATTATAGAATCTAATTGGTTTAATATGGACTACCAGTCTGACATCTTCAGCAGGGTAATGCCTGTGTTAGAGATGTAACATCTAGTAGAAGAAGCAAAGAAATTATATATCATCCCAATCTGGCATTGGTGCAACTGCTGCTGATATTCAAAGCCTATTTCAGAGAATGCAGATACCAAGAAATGGGAGAGAGCTTGGAAAAAGCCACAAGAATGAATGAAGAATTGGGAAACTTCATTTTGAAGAAAGACATGAGAAGATGTACCTCTTTAATTCTACAAAGAAAAGGATGAGACGTTTCTTAATCACAGACTATAAGTATTTAAAGAGAGAATAAGAATTAGCTAACGAGGTCTCTTCAGCCTTAAGAGTAAAAAATCTAGCAATGGCCAATAGCTAGAAGTTAATAAATCCAGTTTCATTGACAATTTTGCAAGGGTTGTGGGATACTTACAGTCACTGGGAATCTTCAAACAAACAATTTTAAAGTTTCACTCCAGTTCAAACAGCAATTGAGGGAGGTCTTATGGCCTCTAGGTCTCAGTACATATCAATTAAGTGACAGGGCTTCAAATGTTTCTGTGGGAGGCTATTTTACAACCTAATAAACGTCATCTTTGGGAAAAGCTTCACGGGATTCTGCTTTTTTCTTTAACACACTACTAATGGACCACTAATGAGTAACTAATTCCCTTGTTTTCTGTTCTCATCAAAGGACAATTAAAATAATTTTCTTTCAGCAGTAATAGATAATAACACCTTTTCTAATACTTGTAAAGAATGATCAGGGAATGAATCAAGCAATTAATTCTTACTTCTTAGTCATTCCTCCTACTCAAGTCCCAAACCAATGTTCACTTAGGCACAAGAGTAGGTGATGAATGTTCCCTCCTGGAGAAGGAGAAGAAGGAAATTTGGCATTTGTGACCCTCAGACTGTCATATTTTATGGTATCTCTACCCAAACCAGAAGACTCCATGGAGAAAACTGAGATTCTTGCAGGGGCTGAAATAAATGTGCTCCTGTGGTTAACCCTTGCTAGCTCTCTCTCTCTCTCCATCCTCACCTGCTTTTTGGCTGTATCTTGTCCCTTTCATCACTCATGCTTTAATTTGCCTCCTAATATCAGTCCTGCTATTCAGTGTCTAAGCACTGTGCATGTTTCCTTAACACCACAAAGAAGCAACCCCCTCATGTAAATGAAACCCATTAAGACATTCTCTGCACCAGGGAGTTCGCAATACAGAATATAAACCAGCCTTGACAAACTGGTGGCCTGCAAATTGAATCCAGCACCGACAATCTCACTGTGTTTCTTCCTGAGCCTTGCAGGAGACACGCAGGGTGATGTAGCACTCCTGGGGCAGCACAGCAATACCTGATGGATGAATAACTTCTACTGAGCCTTACAACTAGTAATGGACAGTGCCAACAAATGCATGGCAAAATTATAGCCAAAACATTCTGCATTTTTCTCTCTCCCTGCCCCTCTTTCCAGATATGGGATGGGGTTACCAGTCCAGCTTCTTTTGCCCAGACGTGTGCAGCAAGTCAAGCTGCATTGCCCCATCCATTTTCCCAGCTAGCACCATGCGCTTCTCCCCTCAGGACTGCCGAACATCCACAAGCAGATTCAAGAGGTGACAGATGACCCAGGGGACTCAATCTCCATTCTCAAATCAATGATGATAGTCCCCAAAGGACAGTCTTGAAGGGCAGCTTTCACTGAGTAAATGCCAGGCCTCTGGAAACAGGCTGGGGAACAGTAAATTCAGTAAGGAAACAGACACCCAATAACTTGCTAGTGCTTCACCAGCCCTCTGCCTGAAATGTTTAATAGTATCAAGACACTTGCTAGAATCACAATAGATGTTCAAATACCAGTACAATGAAACAACATGTTTATGGGGTCAGCCAGGAGGCTCTGGTGCGGAGACTTCAGTGTGGACAAAGTTGGACAGACATTAGATAAATAAGTGGGAGAGGCTGAATCATAGTGGAAACCAACACAACTTAGTTTTGCTCTAAATGGTGGACCTCATGGACCTGGATTTCAAAGTGAAGCATCTACAGACAGGTGCATTCACTAGAACTCTAGGTAGGGGCCCCAGACTGAACTTCTTGGCACTGTTTTCTGTGATTCTGATTTATCCAGGATTTCCCAGATCAAAAGTTGCTAGCATTAGTGCTTTGAAAAGCATGATCTCTCCCAAGATGAGCACCATCCCAGCACTGAGCTTACATCATAGCAAACCCTCCTTCCAAATCATTAATAAGGATCTTAAGCAAAAACAGTTTAACATTGTTCCCTACTGCTCCCCTGAGGTATCTCCCACCAAGTGTTGGCATTTATTCATCACTATGAGTTTCTAGTCCCTCCAGCCTGTTTTCAGTCTGTTTTATAATCTTCATCTCCAGTCAATCTAAATTAATTTTTCAGTTCAGCCTTCATGAAACAATACATTAATTGCCTCAGTACATGAACAGACATCTTATTTACACAGATTGAATGACCACATTCTTTTCATCTACTTGGTCTGCAGTTGGATCAAACTAAGTGATTAAGTTATGTCTGGATTTGCTTCTTAAAAATCTATGTGTGTGTCACTCATGTTCCTTTTCAATGGTAAAGTCAACTTATGTAGAGGGTCTGCATACTTCCTATGTGCCACTAAAGGACTTGCATTAATAACTAAAGTGTGCTCTGAGTCACACAGAAAACTCAATAAACTCTTCTTCACCAGAGATGAGGTTTGCTTTAACTGCTTACAGATTTACTTTGTTTAGTATTTTCTCCATTATTCTGTTATGACAAAATTTACCCCTTTCTTTTTCCATCATTTACATTCTGTTTTGGCAACTGTCTTGAGGGTTAGCTAACATACACATGGCTCCATGTGAATTCACGGCACAGCAAATTCTGCCTCTTTCCTTATTTAGACCATTTTACTAGAGATGGAAGCTAAAGTTATTGGATAGTTACTAGCTCTTTTAATTGCTGCTTATTCGTAAAGATCAATACAACATATTTTCCTCTGTCCTCTGGTTCTTGTTGGATTCTTCTGTTTTTCAGAGACAACTATGTAAGCCAGCTCCTTGGCTAATTGCAATAAAAGCATAGCAGGCAGATCTGGTTTCCCAAGTTTTATTTCTGAGATTTTCCTGTTTCCCATATCCCTGAAACTCATCTCACAGAGACTGTATTCTGCCCCATTCACAATGTATTCAGTTAATGTTAGTGTCAGGAGATAGCACAGAGATTCCGTAAATCCAGCAGTACTAACTTCAAGTTCTCATTCTGTGGGGCTTCCTAATGCTGTTAGACAGTTTGAGGTCTAAAATGGGATGAAAGGAGACAAGGCGAGGTAAATATGTCACTTCCACTCACAGCCCTGTTTATGGATGTTTCCCAACTTGGTGAAAGTCAGCTAACCCACAGGAACAGCAGTAAGGTATATTGGCACATGAAAAAGTTAGTGCATAGAGCCACTCTTCGCAGAGATCAGAACTCTTTTTTTCCACCACATATTTTTCCACCACTGGGGTCACCCCAGTAATTCAGGATTCTGGATAAGTTTAATATCTGAATCATCAACTTTTTGTGATTAAAGGGGAGGATCAAGGCCATGAAAAAAGAGCTCTTGGTTTCTTTTTGTCATTCCACTAAACATAAATGTGAATTTCCATCAGCAGAAATGAAATAGTTGTTTCAACAGAGTTCCTGAGGTTTAGACATGCCCCCCCCAAAAAAAAGCCAAACATCTGAGCAGGAAAAATGACATAAATTGAAGAAAATTAAGCATCCTCTACAAGGGCCCCTAACCTTTAAAGCAGACAGACTTCTCCAAAGAGTGATGAAGAGAACAGCTTGTTCCAGCTGCCCTGTGACTCAGACTGGCATAAATGTAATACCTTTGCAAAGGCAGTTCTGTGACATCAAAGTAGGGAGAAAATAAAGGCCAAATACTGCCTTGGTTTAGAAGATGTGACTTTCAAGTAACTGAACACCAAGCTATTGAACATCTCTGGCTCCCTACTATGTTCCACCAGTCAACATACCTACTGTACACATATGCAAGTGAAGCTCAAGCACAGAGATGATGGTAGACAACTAGCAGACTAATGGTCACAACTATATCTAAAATACTTATATATGAAAACCTCATCACTTACTTGGGTTCTGAAAAGAGAACTGAACACATCTGAAGATATGGTAAAGATCTTCAAAATGACCAGTCCTTTAGGGAGCTTCAGGCTTGGGCTGTGGATCCTAACAGAGGATCTCAAAGAGACCCAATTATGGAGTCCAGCAGTGATTGATGAGGCAAGAAAAGCAAGAAAAATAAGATCAAAATGGACCAGGTAAGTCTCTTGATATCAGCATCTGTGACTCTTTTGCTATCAGCATTGTGACACTGAATTATTTGCCTCTGCTGTCTTGACTAAGACCTACTGAAATGAGAAACAGCACATCTCAGGCAATTTTTTAAAATCACTTCAAGTCTGAGTGATGTTAATGATCACTGACTGAGGGTGGAGTGCAGCAAGGTGAATGGCATGATGAATGGCAGATGACAAACATCCACCTTTCTAATGAACTTCCAGCTGTGCACTTCCATGGATTCTCAGTACAATTCATCACTTCCTACTCTTTCTTAACTTACCTTCATTACTCTCCTGGGAAGTATCCTCATATTTGTTTTTTTAAATACAGAGCTGAAGCAGAGAGGCAATAAATCCAAGGTCACTCAGGTCTGCACAGGTATCCAGCAGTGGTGCAGGCAGAGACTTCCATCACTTCCACTTTTGGAGCTGCAGACAAATCTTATGGCTGGTCAGCCCTTAAGGATGTGCTCAGAGCTCTGCTGCTCCCTCCCCTCATGACAGTCCCTATGTCAGCAGACATTGCAAAGCCTGTCACGAGGAGGCAGAACAGTTAAGGGCATAAGTACCAACGTCAGACCTTGTGAAGGTGCTTCAGGTTTGGTGTACGTGCTCTAGGAGCTGCCAAATTTAAAGACACTCAAGAAGATTTTTGCAGAAGTATTCACAGAGACAGCCTGTCTCCACATGTCTATCAATAATGCTCAAGTGTCAACACTTCTAGGCTAGGATCTTAAAATGCCCTCACCTGCTGTAGGGCTGCTAATGGCCATTATACCTGTTTCATAAAGGGGGAAAGTCAGGCACACAACAATAAAAGAATTCTTTTGCAGTAACTCACAGATCAGAGCTAGAATAATAAAATAATAAAAAAAAATTAAATCCTGGCTCAAGTATCCTGTATTACCTACAAAGTGACCAAACCACTCCTCTCAGAGTTTTCTCTTCTATGCCCTCTCTGTCAGCCCCACTCCCTCTGATTTCCAATCATTTCTTTCTTTGTTATTGTCATTTTCGTTCCTATAGTCTTTCCCGCTTCTCTCTCCCAGCAATGATCTCTTCCTCCCAGTTCTGCAGCTTTGCCTCAAGTCTTTCCCTAAATTCCATTGCATCAGACCAACTTCTCCTGGGACCAGACCTGCTTCTCAGGAGGGGAACATGCAGCTATTGGTGGCTGGAAAGTAGCCAGCAGACTCCCCTTTGCCCCAAGCTGTGCTGCAGGAGGATGCTCCGTGACAGCGTCAGCAGAGAGAGTAGTGAGAAGCCTTGGCTGCCTGTTCAATGCCCTGGAAGCAGCCCCTAGTCACTGGAAAAGGGATCTGAAGGAGAATGGTTGCTTCCCCTGGCCTCAGCCAAATGATATGTCATCCAGCATGGAGGAGATGTTGACAGAAGGGCCTGTGTGTCACCACAGATGGGAGATTCTTGGCTGGTAGGGATGTGCCTCCACCCGTCACCTCCATTTCAGCAAGAGGGTGGACAACTATGCGAGGCTCCTGCTCAGCCACAGCCAGAGGTTGAACTCACAGTCTTTCAGTCAGCTCACAAAAAGGGCTGTCAGGTAGAGCAGAGGGACGGCACAGGCAGGACAGTGAGCTCCCTTGTGTTACGTGGAAGGAACAAGGATGAGGAGCAGGTTTATTTATGGCACTGCTGCTCTGACTTGAGCACACAGGGGTTTTAAAGTGTACAGTTTTCTTGTTAACTTATTTTTAAACTCAGGAGGAAGGGTTGGACTTACTACTTGTAAGCATATTGCTGACTTGCTCCTTGGGTCTATTAATCTATGACAGCCTCCTCCAGTGCATCTCTCCCAGGATATACTTCATTAGCTAAACCTAACTACGCACAATTTGCTCTCAGGATGCACAATGGTCAAATAATGGGACTAGTATGGTATGCAGCCACAGGGAAATGTGTTTGAGCAGAGCACAGGTACTCTCCAAGCCTGCCTTCCCAAGCAGTGTGTCTCCAATTGATGAAATGCAATGCTATCAAATATCATGACAGAAAGCATGAATAAATAAAACATGAGGGTGCCTCTTAAAAATAAATGTTTCTCCGTGATCTTTTTCCCAGGAGAATGAAGTTTCCAGTGTGCTAGCTTTCTCTGCGTGTGGTATCACATACTGCGTGGTCTGTTCCCTATAAGCTCTCAACATATGCTACAAATCTGCCCCTGCAGCACAAGTATTCTAAATCAGATGCTTATGCCTTCTTCTGATCTTTTGCAGTCACACGTACATACATCAGATTTTGCCACAGGCTATCCAGCATTTCTCCCTTTCCAGCATCTGAAATGCATGACCTACTGTTTGGTTTTCTGTATGTTTTACTGCAGTTTCCACATAATCACACAGGAAACTTTAATTCTCACCTTATGAGGCCAAGCACAAACACCTAACACTGGACACAGGCTGCAGGTCTAATCCTTGTCTTTCAGAAGTGTCACGACTGTATCTCTGATCACCAACAGGCTGTATTTCTCACAACTGATTGAAAAATATCCAAATCAAATTCCATTGCAAGCAAAGCCTTACCCTTCATGATCAGTTGTTTACCTGCATCAAATTCCAGCTCTACCCCAAAGTAACACTTAAAGTCATTAGGCAATTGCTGCCCTCTGCCTCTGAATTCTCCTCATTTCAGCTGTGGATTAAGCACAGAGGTGGTGCACGAGGTGGGCCTTTTCCATCACTGTAGCACGGACAGCTCTGCATCACCCTGCAATGACCCACAGCAGGCTGCGAGCTTGTGTTGCACTGGGCCAGGGTAGGGGATGAATAAACAGATTCTCTGCGTACCATATTTTAGGCAAAAAGACCAACCTCTAACACAGGTCAGAATACAGTGATGAAATAAGTGCAGAATTCCTGAGGGCATCAAGGGGAAGAAGCCCCATCCATTGCTGACCCTTTGTGTCTCAAGGCTGTGACTTGCCCCTCTCATTCCTCCCTCTCATCCCCCTCTACTCATTCACCAGGAATTCACCATGCCTGGCCCCTTCCCCATGCTATCCAGCCAGCAGCTGGCATCATCCACCTTCCAGCTGCCTCTGTTTAAGGCCACAAAAAGGAAAAGAGGCTGAGGGTCACCGCAGCTCCTGGCTTACTGCAATTGCCTACCAGCTGTACAAACCCTCCTGCCTCAAGGTCTGACGTAATTTGGCACAGGGCTCACCAGAACAGTTCTCTCTGTACACACGCATGTTTAATACCTCACCAAGTGATCCTGATTCAAGTAGGGCTCACCCACCACCATTTGACATCATGTTACATGTGCCTCATCCTCTCCGATGGCACATTTCTGTTTACGGTCAGGGAACGTGATTCTTCCAGAAGGGCATATTCCTGGCACGGAGAGATTTCTAGTGGGGATATGCCCTCACTGGTTGGTTGCAAGAAGATGAGGAACTTTTTAGCTCTCTGGAAAGGGACTAGCTGGGAAGTGGTGACAGGGAAATGGTCTTATGAAATATCTGCCCTGTGCATAGAGCGAATGGCAGAGGCATCAGAGAAGCCCTGTAAACAACCAGTTGAGCTTTAGCCACAAGCTGTTTCATCTGCTTCGAATATAGACTCTATCACCTTCCAGCTGGGGCTGGAAAACATCAGGTCTGCTCTGCCTGCAGGGCCCTGTGCATTTGTATGTTCTGAACTATTGCCAGGAGTAACTTTGGTGCTGGAGGGATCAATGCTGGGCCCTATGCAGCGCATCAGTAAGGCAGTGACTTATCCATGGAGGAGGGAAGCTGGGGAAATTCCCTCCCACTCTAAACTATTTCTTGGCTCTTAACATTAGTTATCAGCCCTTGGGAATGTATTTTCCTCTCTCCATACTTCTTCTGTGGTCTGCATTATCATTTGCTAAATATTAGCGTGTGCTATTTATCATGAGGTCCACAACCCTCGTCCACCCCAGGGAGTTCGCAACTAAGTCACAGCAATAAATTTTCTGATATTCTATGGGCTTTATAGCACTAAAAGGCACACAGCTGAAATTATTATCTCAGAGCCTTCAACCCCTAATCTCACAGTGAAATGTTAGTCACCAAAGGCAGGCAGGATGCACACGAACACAGGTTGTTTATACTCACAGCAGATTCAGGCTCAGGCTCCAAGTCTGCTTACTAATAATGATGATTATTTTGGCTCCACTGGTTTTATAACATGTTTGAAAAGCTCAGGGGAACCACATTATCTGCAACTCCCTTTCAACAGCATGTTTGGTTCATAAGAGCTGCTAGGCAAGCAAAGGAAAAGGGTGTGTTTGTGGGCTGGGAATCAGTTATAATACCATCATAGTGATCAAAATGAACACCATGGTCTACAATTACTGCTGTTCCTCTACGTTTATTGCAGAACAGAATCATCTGAGACCTGACTCAAAACCTGTTGACTCTACTGAAATATTTTGCAGCAGGTCCTAGGACCCTCTCAGACCAGACATCATCTCCTACTGACCTGCTCTGCCCAGCATGTTCAAGGAGTTTGGACTTTCTCCCTGCAATAGCTTTGTCTAAGAAAGGATTCAAACCTTGAGTAGAAAGGTTACTCCAATGCCTCCACACTTCTGAGCCCCAAAGCCCCTTACAGACTCGTTCTTGGTTAATGACTAGAAATGCTCCAGCTTCTCCTGGCTATAGGATATGATCTCAAGCACCTTCAAAGTATATCAGAGTTCAGACTGAACTGGGAACATTTAATATAGATTATTAAGGGTTTTTTATATTAAAAACATAAATTAAATGCTACTTGAATGTACATGTCCAAAAGAAACACTGGTCTGAGGAGTCTGTACTTTTCAAACTTATCAAATTAGCCCAGCTTGGTTTCCTACCGCCAATCTAAATAATGGTGGATGTTGTCCAAGAACTACTTTTTCCTTCCAAACAGGCTGAGAAACCATGGGCAAAGTCATTAGTATCAGAGAGGAGACATCCTCCTGCCCTGAATGTACCAGATAATGGTACATGGTGCGGCTCCTGCTCTCTGAGAAAGGGAGTCTAGGAAAAGGAGGAAACTCATAGAGCAGGTGAGTAGCCATGTCCCATGTGTGGAGACAACAACTGGCATTAGCAGGTTTTGCTTTGCAACATCATGGCAACAAAAACAAGAGACAGAGCTGGACAAAAGTATTTGAGAACAGCCCAAGAGCAAAAGATGGGGTGCCTTCCCCCGCAGTGGCAGGGCACAGCCCACTCCTCTATCCCTCTCTTGCTCTCCCACTATCACCGGAGCCAAGGCCGAAAACGTTCCCAGATTCAGGGTTCACTGGCCATTCCCTGGCCAATGCAAGGCTCGCTCTCCAGCACACAAGGGCCAGTCTCAACACTTCCCCTGTAAGAGATTGTTCCGCAGTGCCATAGCCCTTTCTGGCAGGAAATCTGTCCTGATCTGGAGCAGGGAATTTTTGAAGTATGCCAAGCTGCTGAATGCAGTAGCCTGTTATCCCAGAAAGACTGAAGAATAAACAAAGAGGGTCTGGAAGAATAATGATCAGTAAACTTCCCTGATCTGGAGGTCAAATCCAGGGCATATCTATATTAATAAACTAAAGGACTCAAGCACTGGCTTGCAATTATACGCATATTGTAACTAACAAAATTTCCAGATATTTTGGCCTGTGCCTACTCAAACAACACCCTGGTCCAGGGGAAAGTGCAGCCAGGGGACTTTTTACTGCAGACAGTTTGGATATAGAGAGTTACTCTCTTCAAAGGTGAGCCATGCCATGCCACTTGCCCTTAGGGCCAGAGAACATTTTTACTGCACGAGTGTAGCCCACAGGGACTCTCTCCTAAACACAGTTAAAGTCCGAACTGTCAGAGAGCAGTGGCTGCCATGGTGCGTAGGGGATGCCTGGTAGGTTGTAGCTGCCTCCCTCATGTATTCAAACTTATCCCTTGCCCTCATCTCCTGCTGCCTGGGAGACAGAAAGGGAGCTGAAGATGCTGGGGGCTGCAAGTCAGGGGGATTCCCCCCGGCATGGGGATTTCCTGATGGTGAGCATTGAACCAACACCAGTAGGTCCCAGGATGCCTCCGTGGTGCAGGGACAGTGAAGTGGCCAAGCTGTGGCACGCTGCAACGTGTCCACTGGCAGATGGTGCCTACGGGCTTGGAGCCAGCTGGAAGGGGCTCTAACTAGGCTGTGTTGGCTTCTGCCAAGATCAAGGCTGGGTAGTCCCTGGAGAGCCTCCCAGGCTGTGGGGTCTAGCTGGAAGCTGTATGCACTAAATGCTCTGCTTTGCTGGAGAGAAGAGATCTTTCTCTGTTTTACTGCGGGTGTTCACTCCACTGGAGGGGCTCCGGTCCTTTCTCTGGGTGACACAGGTTGTCAAAGTAAGCAGCTCCTTGTCCAGCCAGAACATATCCTCCAAATCAGGCAGGACATCCCATGCTTGAATAAGGCTGTTGGGGTAACACATCTCCAGGCACGCGAGGCCATGCTGTGGTCAGCTGTGCCCTGGCAGCACAGGGTGCAAACAGGACAGCCCGGCAGTCAGAAGGCAGGAGGCTTATGGAGGTGCTCACAGCTCTGCTGGCATTATTACCCCAGCTGCCTTCATGTGGACAAACATCCCAGAGAGCTGGTGTGCAAAATATGGACTTGCCAGAGTGCTCTGCATCACTACAGCACATAAGTATCACCAGGAGCTTTTGACTGCAGAGAGTTGTTGTTCTTGGGTTGGTACAAAGCATTTCTGGTTGCAGTTTACATGTTTTCCATGCTATAGACTCTAGCCCAAATCCTTGCTTCTGAGCTGGGTAAGTTTCCACTGAAATGAAAAGAATGGGAAAGTTTATCTTTTATCACTAACTGAGAAAAGGAAATGTCCTTTGGAAGGACATGGATTCCTTTGATGTCTCAAAATAGAGAAGAGGCTCTTTGCTCTTCTGTGCCATAAGAAGGATAACACTGCCATGTCCATTTTGGGATGTGTTGTTTTCAAAGATGGCTAAAACCAAGAAATAAATAGCAACACTAGCCTTCTCTCTCTTGCATTCTTGCTGAACTCCAGAGGGACAGCTGCCAGAGCAATGAAACTATATTAGGACCACTGCATCCCTTAGAAGAAGATAAACCATTCTCAACCTTGCTCTGTGGCAAAAAGTGGAGGAGTCAGCACTGGATTCAGACACCTGTATTTCAGTGTCTACAATGTAAATGTCCACATGGGTATTAGGTGTGTGAGTTCCCTTTATTATCAGCACTGACCTGGTCTTTACAGTCTGAGAATAATTCAGCTGGTCAAATACCCATGATCCAGTTAAACATGAGTGTCCAGTGCTTTTGAAAGGCCGTAGGCTGAAATATCGAAGACAGAGTGTGCAAATATTAGGCAGGACCTATAAATAAAACAAATTGTCTACAATGTCATTATGTGTGTATACACAGGCAACTCAGCTCTAGGTATCTAGTCAGTACAAAACCAAGTTTCCTCAGCTCACTAGTTACAGTAGGAGCTTTGATATTTCATTTACCTCTAGACAGCTACATTCAGTATCAGAAGCAAAACCTGAATTCCATCCTGCAAAACTGGATACAAACCCACTGAAGAATAAGAACCCTTCAGACGAGACATTATTTCCTGAAAGCAGATATTATTGAACTACACATCTAACTTTTGTCTTTTCTGGTAATAAGATATGAAACTGTCAAAGACTAGTAAGTTTAAAAAGAAAAAGATTTGAAGCAACTTAGTAAACTTATGATCAACGAGGTGCTAGAACTTCATTTAAACATCATTAGGTTTGAAGACTCAGGGAAGTAATGACAAATAGTTGTTGAAAATATGTAATTTTGTAGAAAACACATTCAAGGTGAGAATTTCCTGACTTAACTTTAGATGTCAACAATGCAGATATTCACACTTGGCCTAGTCACCATAGGTTCCTTTAAAAACAGAATTGAGAAATAAGCACTTGTAAGGTACCTGAGGTATCTACTTGAAAATGAGATGAATTGCAACCTAGCCATGCCTATTTCTTTCCATATACTGACTACAAAGGGAGGCCAGCATATCTAGTCCATATGTAGCTGATTATACTGTAGACGGCTACATCTGGTCAGCATTAGAACATGTTTAATAACATACCTATTTGCAACTGCATTCCTATTCAGATCAATATGTCTATGCACTCAGTACTCCATCCCTCTACTTACACTCAAGATTGCATCCACTGCTAGTCCAAACCTTTAGTCTTGAACTTCAAAAGCATCTGCAGGCTGGACCTGGCTACACTGAGATCGATGACTCGCTTTGTAAGGTCCCTCAGGAAAACACAACTCACCAAGCCAGTACAAGACACCTGAGACACAGCTAGAGACACGGCATTCCCTCCAAGACAGCTGCAGAGAAGCACTTACAGACAAACAGAGAAGAATCATTACAAGTCCCTTCACTTAGGAACATATTTTCACCCTAACCAAAATGTCAGTGTTAATGATTAAATACATTTCCTTGAATAAAACCTATCTGCTCAAGACTTCAGGAAACACATTTATGAAGAGCCATCATGCCAAAAAGTAAAGCAGTTCATGTGATCCTGAATTCAAGAGTGAGCCAGCCTCGCAGATGTAAAGAACTGGCGAACCTTTTTGCAGTCTGTGGCAGGTAAATCATTTCCTGCACCAGTCTAGCTTGAAAGTCAAAAAGCCTGGCTCAGCCCTGAGTGTGTCGGCATCCCAGGGTATGGGGTGCAGTTTCTTGGCCAGCTGCAAAAGGAAGGTAAGTCAGTCATCCAGATCTATAAAGCAGCAACTTGCACTGTTATTAGAAGCCTGCCTTCCCATCTGGAAATTAAATGCAAACATATGCATATGCCTAAGTGTTGCTTAAGAGAAAATTACTACCCTGACAACGCTGCACGAGAACAAGAAGGAAAGAAAAACAAAAAATACAAACCAATATCTGTGCCTTCCCCATTTAATTTTCTTTACTGTCAGAAGCACTCTCATATTTAATTAAGCACAACTTAGGGGACAAAGAATGATGAGGTGAAGAAGGAAAGAAAATCCATTTGTTTGTTGATACTGTAAAAGGCTAAGAAATATCTGACAGAAAATTTACATTACAGACGTTCCAACTCCAATTTACTAGGTGGCTCAATCCTCTCAAAAGAGAGCCACAGCACAGCACCAACATCCTATACTTCATTCTTCACTGGTATCCAAGGCATCTGCAGAAGGTTTTGATAATCTCTAATAGCACAGAGGAGAAAATTTGCCTTTCTTGCTCGTGGGAATCAGGTACAGCTTTCACACAGTAAAAGTCAGACCCTTTGATCAATATACAGCATGTTAAAAAATGTGTGTTAGTATGTAATCCTGGGATAAATCCTGGATGGTTTGGTTTTTTCACTGAAAAAAACATAGGGGAGAAAATAATTTAATATTAGTTATTTTTCATAGTAATAACAATTATAATAATACTTCAGAAGAAACAAAAAAAAAAGGAAAGAGAAATGTGAGACAGTCATTGAATTCATGACTGAGTGAATTATCGTGACAACAATGGATATGTCAGGCAGGAGCTTAACACCTGATCTTTCCAAAGCTTCATGTCAATAATATTCAACAGCAACTGTAGGCACTGAAAGCAGAGACTCATCACATCATGTCTGCACTAGATGCATAAGCTGAAACCCCAAGGGAGGTGGTGAGGCTGCTGTTCTCCGGTGCCAGATGTTGAGCAAACAGCCCTAGGACACGCAGCCTAACCACAAAAGGCAGGAGGAAGCCAAGTGGCTGCCCAGCACCAAAGAGCTGGTGACAAATCAGGGTTAAGAAGAAAGCCTCTTGGCCTCAGGCCAGTGCCCACCCACTGGGCCATGCTAACTACCATGCCTGTCCAAAAATAAAGAGGCAGCACTTGTTGATAAGGAGGAGGGGGAAGAAATGTGGTAGGGCTTTGCCCTTTTATGAGCTGATCTATTTTCTTTCTAATTTTTCATGTACCCTTGTAAAAAAGGCATTTCTTGTCTATTCCAAGAGGTGGTTTTTTCTTCTAAAGGAAATACTACAAGAACTTCATCAAAGTTTGAAGCAAGTAAATATGATCTAGGGACTAGATGGTGCAAGTCCCATCTACAGACTGGTCCTTGATATATATTCCCCACTGCAAGCTATAAGCACCAGCCTGAGGCAACTTTTGACCAGCTAGGGAACAGGTCTGTTGGACTCCAGATGGAGCTGCATACCAGGTATTTTCATCTCCCTGAGGCTTTGGCTCAGACTCAAATGGAGTGACACCCATTCAAAAAGAGACCTCCAAGTCTCTGCCGGCCCTCCTTTACTCCTTCCCCTGAAGGCACGGACACCAAGGGTCCATCTGCTTGGATTAACCAACCTGCAGAGTCTTTGCAGGCAGCTGTGAGATGCCTTTCAAAGATAAGAGGTGGCCCAGGGTGGCCTCATGGGTTAGGAATTTAGTTAAATATCTTCTAAAGGGATTTAGTAGGATTTGCTTCATTGTTTATATTATCCACTATCAGTCATCCTTAAGGCCCCAGGCCTTTGTATTAGTAAGGCTGGGAACACAACCAGTCAGCAAGGGATGCTGATACTGTCCCCCATGATCCTGTTTTCCCCATGCAGAAATGCCTCCCTACACTGACATTCAGAAATTGCTACTTTCCTTGGCTCAGTTCACCCAAATGAGGGAAAATAAGTGAAATACTGAGCAGCAGGATACTTGGGACTGAAACTCCAGAGAGTCAGCTTTTCTTCCTGGGTAGTGGTGCTGGTACTGCCCAATGCTGAAACAACAGCCATTGCTAATACATGGCAAAGTCTCTGCTGGTCCCCCGGGCAAAAATAATCATAAGCCTGCTCAGTGTTTGTTAAAAGATATAGGTAATTGTGGAAAAGAGCAACAAAAAGACAATTGAGTGACTGGACAGCTTGATTTATGAGGAAAGATTAAAGGAGCTGAACATGAATGACTTAGCTAAACAATGACTAAAACAGGACATGAAAAGTAGCCACTGTCAACAGTATTTGAAGTGTCTGTCTGAAGGGGCCTTAACCATTTGGGTGCGTCCACTTTGAATAAATGGAGGTCATGAAATGGAGGTAGGAAAAGTAGATGCCAGATTAATGTTTAGGAAAGTTTCTTGAAGAACAGGACTGCTGGGGTGTAACTCCCATGTAAGTTGGGGTGTAACTCCCACTGTAAGGTGAGGTGCCCCCAAAAGATCATCTGCACTGAGCAGACATTACCTAAGGAACTTTTAGGAGGTCTCTACTTTTAAATGCTTCAGTGGCACCCCCATCTCTATCTAAGCACCAGTGCAGAGATGAGCAGTCACCAGGACTGTAAAAGCCTATTCCAAGACCTCCATACAATCATAAGATAAAATATCCATGCCTAGGGCCTCAGAGATAAAGCAGGAATGCAAGAAGATGTCCAAAGTAGGGGGAAAGAGTGGTTCTCTGGAATTCTCTTACACCACTGAAGGATGAAATGGGGCTGGACATGTTCCCGGGTAGTGGGAAGACATAGAAATGTCAGTCTTTATGCCCTACCATCACTTTGTCTCTCCAGCTGAGAACTTGAACTGGAACAACAGAAAGGCTCTTTAGTGACAAATGGCTAAAGAGACCCAGGTTGGCCATCAGTCAGCCATTATAAATCACATCAGTCCTATAAGGCACAGACAGCATCCTCCTCCCTGCCTAGTCCATGTAGGGCAGGGGTTGTTACCAGCTGCCTGCCATGGAGCTCCCTCCCTAGTTGGTTTGGCCATGGAGAGCCACAGCTCAGGTTCAAAACAGGAAAAAAACAGAAATTATCTTGCCACATCCTGCTGCTTTCTTTTCATCTCATGTAAGAAAGGATTAGGCAGGAAATACTGCATGGTGAAAAGTCCATCTGGAGAACAAAGCATGGATCTACTCATCTAACAAAGATCACCGCAGAATATACATCAGTAAGCTATTAGGTAGGAAGAAGGCATGCACAGGTAAGGCATTATGTTGATAGATCTTAGGTTCAGCTCCTGTGACACAAACCCTTGTGTAAATGTTGTCTCCATGTGTAAAATGAGACTAATACTTTCTCCCAAAGTCTGCCTGGCCTTGCCTACGTAACCACTAAATTACTCATAGCAGGGACTGCTTCTTAATAAGTGAGTGCATTGCACAACAGGACAGTCCTTGCTGAGGCCTGTAGGCATGGCAACATTGTGTAACTCATTAGCACTATTCCCAGCAATTAAATACACATTTGATGCCCATGTACCTTTCATCAATGGGCTATAGACACCCCTGAGGGGCTGTTACTGTTACTCTATTTCAGCAGCAGCTCACAAACCCCAATTGTACCAAGAGACCCCATCGCGGAGGTCGCATATATTTGCGTCTTCGGTGGCTTTCACAAAATTGCTGTTTATTTCCCCTCTCCGTCCCACTCTTCCAGTTCTCTTTTCATGGTCAGGAACAAGGATTTTCCAAATCCCAGAGAATTTCCTGTTTGCTTCACATTAAAGTGGAGAAAGAGAAGAGAGGGCAGCTAGAAAACAGCAGGGCAGTGGTACGTGCACAGCAGAGAAATGTGCACGTGCTCGCAGAAAGACACCAGCTGTGAATCCTTCTATAAATGGTGCAAGGAAATGGCATTGTCTTGATATATTTTCAAAAAGGGAAGGGAAACATATATGTGATCCATGCAAATATATCTTAACTGGTCATGGTGTCAAATGCTCCCTTTAGATTTAACCTAATGAGTGTTTCACTGAGCTGTCAGCAGTCTCCAGTAGCCTCCGGGCACTAATGAGTTACATCAAGGTGTCAATGCTTTTGGCATTAACCTCAATTAGGAGGAGTTAGGGTGATCACTGAATGAAGGGTCAGCCATTCATTGCTGAGACATTCCTCTGGCTATAGCCTGCAGTCTCCTGCATGAGAGGGACTGGCAGACTGGCTGCCTACCGCCTTCTCAGTAAAGAAGGCTCATATGTGGCAACATTATTGTTAATTACTATATTTGAAACCTGGGCAGGTCTTGACAGGCATGGAGAATCAACGGTAATCCTATTTAATGAGGCTATTCAATGGCGTTCCCAGGTAAAAAAGTAGCCTGTGACAATAAACTGGTAAATAGGTACCACTTATTCATGGTCAGAAGTTTTAAAATACCCTTAAGGCAGTCAGTATGTCAAAGAACAGAAAGTCTGTACAGCAGGGTTATGCTTACAGAAAAAAAATCACCTCACAGATAACCCATGTAACTAGTTCTGCTCCACTTATCTCTCTCCAGAGTTCCCAAAAGATTTCCTTTAGATATATTACATTTAGATGTCATCTTGCACAATCAGTCTCAGGTAGATCTGCTTTCCTGGGGTGAAATCACGGATGGATCACAATTACTTTCAAGCTGTGCCCTCCTTATTCAAGCATGGAGGTCTCGGGGACAGCCAGGTAGACCACCCCCATCCACCCTCAGCCTGAAATCAGTTCTCTAGTTGGCAGATGATTGCTCTTCAGCCCCAAGGCCATGTGCATATTTATGCCAGAGGAAATCATTCAATGAGCAAACCTGCTCAGAAACCTGAAAGGTTTGTCAGCTACCATAAACTCTTCATTATGTTACAGTTTAGCATTACAGTTATTACAACAGAAACTCTGGGTCCATTCTAAAACGCTTCCTAAAATTCTAAATTTCTAAAATATATGGATAATACCAGAATGAAAAAAAAGTCCTACCTGCCTCCATCCCGTCCTTGCCATCACCCACTCCCCCAGGGCAGTCCGACCGCCCTCCCCTGCAGCCAGCCGTGACTGAACTCCTGCATCCATCCAGACCAGAAGCAGCATGGACCCCGAGGAAAATGACCTGCTGCAGCCCCTTACACTCAACAGGAACCTCGCAGTGAGCCCCTGATGCACTCCCCTGTGACTTTTAGACCGTGGTCCTTAGTAACTAACACCAAACCCCCAAAAATAGATAAAATGAATAAAGGCCTCAGGGGCACACACCTTGTGAACAGTGCAGGTCAGGGGGTGCAGAGTACTTTAGTAAACTCTTTATGGGAGTCTTCTTTTTTTCCCATAGTAGAAGCTCTCTGTGTTTCCCAGTGATGGCAGAGATGGAGGACCACAGCAGCAGGCTTGCAAAGCTTGCATAATTGTAAGGCGGCGCTTGTCTTACAGCTCATTCTGCTTAGGATCATCGTAAAAATTGTCCTTTGAACTCCCTCTCTGCTTCCTCCAGCCCCATCTTCCTTCCTCCTCATCCCCAAGGCAATGATTTTTATCTCCAGCTCTCCATTTCTTCTCTGCAAGAATCAAAGGGCTTTCAAGCCTTTCCCTTGAGGTGACAGCATTACCTGCTCCTCCTCCACCTGAGATGCAGAGCTCTGCTTCCTCAGAATATTTATTTGCCCTAACCTATGTCAGACACAGGCTCATTCTGCCCTGGTAATCAAGAGTTGCTGTGTCTGGGCCAGCCAGGCCAGACGTGTTCGGACTCTTCTGGATGTGTGATTCAGATCAAGCTACAGTGAGCTGTACAGTAAGCAAAGACAAACAGGAGCAGCGTAATGACAGCTTCTGATTACCTAATTTACCAAGCTTCATCTTAAAACTAATCAGGCTGTCTGTGCCATGTCACTTACGTTTCACATTCTTGTGCAATCACTAACGTTAAACCTAAACAGTAGGATGGCAGAGCTACTATAGTCTCTGTTATTAGCAGGTACTTCCAAGTCCATTAGTAAAGCATGTGTCCCACTCATTTTAGCACTGGTCAGGGAAAGAGATAGCATCTTGCCTTTGCCCTCAAGTAATCCACAATCTCCAACAGATTTGTGCCATGAATCAAATTATATGACCTTGCTAACTAAGGGGTTTCCTTCTTTGCTTTTCTCTAAGACCTGGGAAACTGCATCCACAAATATTATTAAGACAACGTCACCAAAGATGACAAAGTCACAGCCTCAGAAGTTGGAAAATGTCAGCCTTGAGCTTTGTGCTCATCCATCATGGTGCAGTCTTTAGTTACACTGCCATGGGCTTTTTTAACAGTCTCTGTGAAGTATGAGCATTTCTGAAAGTGAGGTCTAAGTTTCTGAAAGGAGAAACAAGCTCCTTGCTTATCTTTCGCCTGGATGGAAATGTGTAAAAGGCTGGAAGGAGGTTCAACAAGTCTATTCACTTGCAGGAACAGGCAACAGATGTTACATCACCAATTAAAACCTACTCTGCCCGCTCTCCCATACCACCAGCCACAGCCCCCTGACAGTCTACAACAAATCTGACCTTGGGAACAAAAGACCAAATGAATAAAAACCTGAAAGCCAGTCAAAGAAGATAGCAAAGTTATTGACCCCATCCTAGCTGCTAGAAACATCAAGGGGATTTATAAAGGTAAAATGTACAAAGTGGACCTCAATCCTATACAAATCCAGGTAAGAGGAAAATCCTTCTCCAAACCCAATATGGAGACTGATATAACCTTGAGCTGAGGTGCAAGACACCGAGCCGTTATTTGAGAACTTTGTCAGCACTAGCATTCCTGTCTGGCTACAGATAATTTCTCAAGGTTCAGAAGAAGAAATCCCCCTTAAGAACTTAAATAAGCATCACATTTGTCTCTTCCCTGGATAAATCTAGGATAATTGGAGATCCAGTCAAACAGTGGGAGTGGAAACCAATAAATGTAAGGACAAAACACTGAGATTATCATTATCATTATGTGGCAATGATAATTTTGGCCAAAAGGAGCATTTGCATAAGAACACCGTGGTTGAAAGCCATCTAACCAGATGCAGATATCTGCATTGTAGAGGTTGTACATGTATATAACAATATATCAGCTAAGCACCAGAAGCTCCCTTTATAGTCAGTACAGGAGAACTGTCACTTCAAAAATGCAGTTCATCTCTTTCAGGCACCTACTTCAGGATGAGATGATTTGTACCTCAAAAGCAGCTGGTTCTTTCCATTACCTGTAAAAGGAATTTTCTCAGAAGGGAATGACTACACTATAAATCTCTATGGCTTATGTGTCTACACTTGGTCAGATGAATCCCACTTCATGAATTTTTCATTATTTGCAGCCATTACATGAGGAGTGGATAGCTTTTTAAAAAACACACTATGGCTTGAAGAGAAGCATAGGGATGATACAAAAATAACTGGAGAAACTTCTATTATCTTAGGAAAATAAGACAGAGGATTTGAACAGATGTCCTAAACCATCTCTGAACCCAGTATCTTGACATTGACAAGTAGCCAAATAATGGAATTACATCATTATTCTATTCTCTATTTATTTGTTAGGGCAAGCTACATGGATTTAAAATCTACATGTCTGTGAGTTTTGCTTTACAGTATGACACAAGAATCCCAGTTAAACAGACATCATCAAACAATACATATGCAGTGTAACAACCCTAGAGCTGGGTTGCCTAAAATGTTTACTTGTTTGTAAACATCAATTTTATCTTAACTTTTGAAGAAAGGGTGCATTATACATCCTGTGTCTATCTTTCTCTAGCAAGACCCTGTCTGCATTGCCCTGTTTCAAAATGGTATAAAAGGCTTCTGTTTTTTCTCGGAAATCTGGAATCTCTCCTTTTCTATTTTTTGCAGATCTTGGACATTGCTTTTTATAGCAACAGAAAGTGGTTTTGCAGTGATAAAAATACGTTTTCTACATTCATGAATTCATTAATTTTAAGAGCAAAGGGGACCATTACATTCATCCAGTCTGAGGCATTGATAGATTTACTGCACAGGAGCTAATGGACTAGAGCACAGTCCCTTTGAGATGACAGGAGAGAATTTGTGCAGCTCTTTAGACTCCTTCCTCATCACCATCATGAAAACACCCACCTCAGAGCTCTGTTGACTAACAGAGTGCCCTGCCTCTAGTCCAGCTTGATGGAATATTTATTTAAACACAACACTTTGGCGAATGCCAGACTACTTTCCCAGGTACCCAGAGAAAGCAAACATCAGCACAACCCATTGCCCAGAGCATCTCTGCCACCTCTCACTGACCCTGTTTGGTCTCCCAGCAGCACCAGACACTGCAAAACAATGGTAGCTGCTGTCCCTGTGCTCAGGCTTTAACCTTTACCTGCCCGCTTCTCTCATCGGGATGTGAAGCACTTGGCCTCTGGGACTCAGCTTATTGCCTTATAAAGCCGGATGGCAGGATTATTAATGTGGCAGAACTGCAGGATTTTCCAAGCAATTTATGAGTTACCATGGCAGTTCATTAGCTCTCAGCCCAATGACCCCTTTCTATTGAGCATGAATCAAGCAGGAGGCGCACACACATCTAAATGTACAATGGATATTCTCATCAAATATACATCCAAGGCCACATTTCCTCCATTTTGTCCAACATATGTCTAACAAAGGCACTAAAAAGTCACCAGTCATCAGAACTGGTAGCCAACCCACTGAAACATGCCTAGATACAAAGAAATTCACAATCCTCATCTTTTTTTTTTTTTTTTCTCATCAGGCCATTTCTGAGTGATACCTGTATTTAAAGAATAGCAGGTAATTAGCAGAGGGTTTATATTTACAGCCTCCACTGACTGCACAGGGAGACAGGTCTGGTGGTCGGGACAGTAGGCGCTCTGGATTGCTCCCTTGACTTTCAGTGCCAAGAATAAGGTTTCTCTTTACACAGAGACAAGCCCCTCATCCTCACTCAGGGAAGCATTTGCGAAAATATTTAACTTTCATGGTATTTATGCATAGGCCTTAAGAAAAAGCACACACTCAAACACTTCCTTCAGTTTAAGTGGCTTTATGGGCATGAAAAAATTCAACAAGTTTTAATACATTGCTGAGTTAGGACTTCAGCAGAGGCCAAAAAAACAAGTCTAGCATACTAGAGAGGAGAGAGATCTAGAAATTAAAGGGAGTCTTTGAAGGTAATAAGTGGACAACTGAGAAAAAGGAAAAGCACTTTTATCAGTAAGTACAAAACCACTAGCAAGCTACCTGCAGATATTACAAATACAATGCTTCATACCAAAGAAAGACAGAGTCACAGGGAGATGGGCGGGTGGGGGGCAGAAGAGAAAGAAAGAGAGAAAGACTTCTATTAAGCCTTTATTGCACTATTTTTCTCAGCTGCATTAATACTCTTTTGTTTGCTGTTATCCTCTAAGACTTCTAGGGTATTTAAAAGAAAAGACAGACCCAAAATTTTGATATGTCCCTCTAGTTATAGCTGCCACACTCAGAAAGCAACCTCACCATGTGTTATATGCTTTCCCAGAATTAACTTGCCTTTTTCTTTAAAAAAAATAATTAATGTATTTATTAATGCAGTAATGGGACTCACATACTGGAAAATACCACCTTCCATACCGTCCCATTAGCTAAATCTGGCTTTGGGCCAAAATTTAGTATTTCAGCTCCTGCCAAGGTTCAGGTTTGGAATGTTTTTATGTTGGAGGATTTTTCATCTGTTTCCTTGGCTGGGCTAATGGGACCCTAATGCACACGAGAGATCACTATCATGCTGGGCTGCTGCTTACTTGCTTGTTTCAATTATCTTGTACATACACTTTAACTCGAGGCATTTCCCTCTCAGCTAAGTGATGGCAATAGGTGTTTAACACAAGATGCAAAGGGATATAATATGATACAGAGAATTGCTGACTTGAGACACTCCCACTGGCTGGAGTAATGACAACAATTCAAAAAATACAGCTGGGCAAAAAGTTGGATGACACCTTTACTTAAAATCAGATTCATCAACACAATGGTGTACGTCTGGCAGGAATTCTCATGTCCAATAAAACATGGAGGCTGGAGAAATGGACCTCCAAGAAATTTGGACATGGCTTAAAGAAAGCAAAGCTGTTGCCTCATCCATTTGCCTCTAGGAAATCCAGGATAGGGTTCAGCTCCTCCTGTCAAGCCAGAGAAGAACAGTCTGTAAGTTCTGACCTGAGAGATGCTTGCAGATGTTCTCCTGCCAGCACTGGGAGATAAGTCACCTCACTAGCTCTTCACTAGTCATTGGTCTATGCAGCCAACACCAGCATTAATGCTTGTCACAAAGTCTATCTCAGCAAAAGTGCCGTGATTTCTGCTAACAGCACATGAGCTTTCAGCTAATACTACCTTTTGTCACCTCATATATTACTCCCTCAACAGATTTTTTTCATTAATTGCTATCAGAAGAAGACATATCTTTCTCTTTCCAATCCTCCCCATGCTTTAGCAGGAAGAGCAGTGTTCAGGTGCTCTATCCCCATAATTACTGAAGTTTCTCACATGTGGAATGTCTGCATGAAGGCCCTCCCACCCACACCACCACATCCATCAGTATGCTTGCTCTCACCACCTCTTCCAAAGCAGCACAGTGGGTTGGTAACGCTGGCCACGGACACATTGCAGTTTTTCTCACAGGTAAGACCAGTGACATACCCAAACCACTGAACCATGGCAGGACATTTCTGCCATAACCTGGCAGCTGGGGAGTGACAGAGAAGAGCAGACTGACTGCATTGCTTGATCTCAGAGAGTGATTAAGTCACTTACCTGAAGCATCAACAAGAAAGGCTGAAGTGATGCTCAGAGAAACCCATTTTGTACACGCATCACATTTCCCAAGCTATGCCAGGGTGACCCTGCATCTTTCACTGCTCTCCAGTGAACAGCAGCAAATCCGCATGCTGCGCACCAGGGATCAAGGGTCTCCAACTGCAAGAGGAGGGGAACAGGGATACGTATCGAGATACAGGTCACAAGAAAGTGCAGTCATGTTTGTCAGTCAAAGCCTGTCCCCCTTCACTCCCACAGGTTTTGTGAAAGTAGAACACCATACCAGGAGCAATAACACATGCAGTTCTATGGAAGCCTGGAAAAAGACATCCAACAGGAGGTTTTCTACATTGCAATGTTCTCTAAATCATAAGAATATCGAATTGCTTGGTTCTTTTAAAAAGAATGCTAGGATTTACTTCTGTCCAGCACAAGTATATGAGATTGGAATTTGATTTCTTGTTTATTTGGTTTTCACATTTTGAAGGATTTTGCTGTTTGAGGGGAGAAATATGTGTCTGATGATCACAAAATCCAGCTCAGAGACATGTCTGAGATCATGGTTTTGAAAAAAAGCCATGGCCACCTTCAAAGGATGAGGCAGATTTCACTCACTAAAAAGCAAAACATGCTATTTTGTGCTTTCAAGCATGACTCATTTCCTGATGCAGTTAGGCTATGACTAGGAAAGTTAAGGTCAGATGAAAAGATCATTAATGCCTTTTGTAGTGGACTTTGAAACCAGGACCACAATGCCAGAATAAGGCTGTGGAGGCCTGTGAAGGAGATATCCTCTTGGAAATACATCATGGGGCTCTGTTTGGTTTGTCCCTGGATTTTTGAGTTATGGAGCTCCTCTTTTGCTGCATTGCCTTCATTTCTGTCAAATCCCCATGAGGATAAGCTTCTCTCCAGTCTCTTTACAAGAAAACTGATGTAAAAACATCACCTTCCTGGCTAGAAAATTCATAGGGCTATTTCTTGCTACATCATTGCAAACAAAAACCAAGAAGCCAAGAGAAAATAAATAATTCAACCTTCCTGCCACTCCTGCCAAATGAAACAACAGCCAGACAGAAGCTCAGAGCCAGATGCTCCTGCATCAATCTCTATGCTCTTCAGGGTGCTGTACATCCGCCATGCTACAGCAACTATACAAAATATGCTATAGTGACTCCATCTCAAATACAATCTATCAGATTCAGCATGCTGCAGTTACACACAGAGATTGGCCCACAGACCCACTGTTGTCTGAGGACACAGCCAGCACCTCCTCTGCTACACGCTCCGCCATCTGCTCAGTAGATCCAAAAATAGCACCAGAATTTCCTCTTCCAGGTGGACATAGAAAGGAACAGAGAGAGAGAGGGAAACTGAGCTGGTCCTAGCAACAGCTATATAAGCAAAACGCTGAAGCAAATAGTTTCAAATATATCTGCTACAAATGACCAAAATGTCATCACTGGAATAAGACAGATCTGATGCTCCTTTCACATCACAGAGCTTAGGCAGGAGCAATTTTTTCTCTGTTGCAAAATAAGATGACTAGTCAAGTAGGAGTACAGTGTCTGCTCAACACTATGACTTCAGCTCCCAACTGAGAGCTCCAGATGTTTATTTTTTTTCAAGTAACAGTATTTTGTTAGGAAAATGTTGCAATGTTCACCTGAAGATTTTGGGATTGATTTTCTACTAATGCCATGGATGAGCATGGATTGGTGACTGTCTTATTCTACTACACAAAATGGAATACAGAACAAAGTAATAAGGATCCTACTGATAACCGCAACTTTGTTTCAGTCAAATGAAATAGCAGGATGCTAACATTCAGGATGTAAACATCCACTGAGTGGATTGATTCCACCGCCAGATTTTCCTGCCTTCCAGAGGCAGTGTTGAATGGGTTAACAAAATATCACTTCCATGTTTTCTGCTTTTTCTATCAAGCCATTGAGTAGAAAAACAGACAGAATTAAACCACTCAGGTGATCCACAGAGCTTTCTCTTGTTGACCAAGTAAGAATCACCATAAAGAATCACCATAAACCAACTGGAAGTTCAACTTTTTATGTACGATTACAAGTCTTGTCATTCTTCACACACCACTGTTCATCAAACACATACCCCAATGAGAGTTAAAGTAAGATAATTTCATGGCTCACCACAGGTGTAGATGACATTGAGATGCTTTCGGATGCCTGGGTAACAAGGATCTCCAAATTCGTAGGTACTAGCATATATGCTGCAACTTCTTTTCCCGTGGCAGCGCTTGATCATGAGTTGGAGAGCAGTAGCTGACTGACACTCTAGAAGGGAAAAAGGATACTTATTTGTGAATATTTGTCCATTCACATCAGAAATTGCCTTAAAAAAATTACAAGATGCAGATTGTGAGAGCACATACATATGAGCTTTCCATGAATATTTAAAAATCTTTTTTTTTACAAGGAAGGTGTATCTGGCTCTAAAACACCTCTAATAAACTGTAAATTGATGAAAGAAAATTATCAAAAAGAACAGTGACAAATCAGGAATGCCTATACATCTGTAGAAAGAAGGTTGCAAATAAAAGATGGCTTGTTTATAAAGGGAAAAGGCTACCCAAACCATAATACAAATAATTCCTTCTCACCTGGCATTTATTCTATAAGGGTCTGAAAGGAGTCTAAGACATGTATCAGCATCTTCATTTTAACAGACAGAGAAACAGAGTCACAGAAAATTAAAAAGACTAACAACAGCAAATCAATGCAGAGCATGGAAAAAGACTCAGACCTTTGGAGTCTCATTCCAATGTATTTATCCAGACACACTACAAACTTACCCATAAACTAAGAGACTGTCATAGGAACAGAAAATAGATTAATATGACAGTTATAATATTAATATGGAATTCCTGTAGATTTATTTAGCTGTGTGATAATGCAATTGATAACAGTAACAACTGCAATGTTATTGGCAAATTCCCATCTCACAGATGTAAGGGGGATGAACATTGTGATCTTTTTCAGGGAAGGGTAAAACTCTGATTTGATTTTGGTGTTTTGATTTTTTCCAAGTTTTGCTTGTGGGGTGGCTGGACACCAGGTGCCCACCAAATCTGCTCTATCACTCACCTCCTCAGCTGGACAGGGGAGAGAAAATGTAATGAAAGGCTCATGGGTTGAGATAAGGGCTGGTAGACATCACTCACCAATTACTGTCACAGGCAAAACAGACTCAACTTGGGGAAAAAATAATTTATTACCAGTCAAATCAGAGTAGGATAATGAGAAATAAACCCAAATCTTAAAACACCCTCCCCTCACCCCTCCCTTCTTCCCAGGCTTAACTTTACTCCAGGTTTTCTCTACCTCCTCCCCTCTGAGCAGCACAGGGGGGCGGGAATGGAGGTTGGGGTCAGTTAATCACACGCCATCTCTGCCACTCCTTCCTCCGCAGGGGCAGGACTCATCACACTCTTCCCCTGCTCCCACAGGAGCCAGTCCTCCATGAACTTCTCCAACATGGGTCCTTCCCATGGGCTGCAGCGCTTCACGAACTGCTCCAGCATGGGTCCCTTCCAGGGGCTGCAGTCCTTCAGGCACAGACTGCTCCAGCGTGAGTCCCCCACGGGGTCCCAAGTCCTGCCAGAAAACCTGCTCCAGCCTGGGCTCCTCTCTCCATGGGGCCACAGGTCCTGCCAGGAGCCTGCTCCNNNNTCACCGTGGTCTTCATCACCACGGGCTGCAGGGGAATCTCTGCTCCGGCGCCTGGAGCATCTCCTCCTCCTTCTGCATTGACCTGGGGGTTTGCAAGGCTGTTGCTCTCACATGTTCTCACTCCTCTCTGCAGGTTCTGTTGTACAGGTTCTTTTTTCCTTCTTAAATATGTTATCGCAAAGGCACTACCACTGTCGCTGATGGGCTCAGCCTTGGCTGGCGGTGGGTCCAACTTGGAGCCAGCTGGTATTGGCTCTGTCGGACACAGGGAAAGCTTCTGGCAGCTTCTCACAGAAGCCACCCCTGCAGCCTCCCACTACCAAAACCTTGTCACACAAAACCAATACATTTGTTTAATTTTGAGGGGAAGAGATAGGGAGATTGGGTTGGCTTTTTTGAGCCTTTGCTATGTCCAAGAGAGTTGTCTCATGTCACCATCTCTGTCCCCCTTCTGCAGACAGAGGTGATCAGTGTCCCTGTCTGCTCTTAGAAAATGCTGTATTTATAAGAAGTCTAATGAGGGTTACTATGAGGTCAAAAAATTGTAATGTTACCAACTACCATCTAAACAGAAATGTTCTGTTAAGCATGTTTATTCCATGCAAGCAGAAATGTTTGTCATATCAGGAATTTAGAATATGGAAAGCTCCAAAAGTAGATATTTTCTGAAGTATTATTTTCTGTCAGATGATTTGTGCTTGTTTTCTCAGATAAGGTGAAAATTATTTCTACAGACAAGCTCTCAGACTTTTAGGTGCTAGACTGGTAGTTTGCTTTCACTGTCCAGGCAGGGCCAAGCACAAGGGGAAGCTGACAAGAAGATATTTCTTCAACATTAATTTGTTGCTAAAAGCAACAGGAAAGCTACGGAGAAAGGAATACAAACCCCTTTTGGTCACTAATCAGAAGGCAGGGAAAGGGACAATGAACCCCAAAAGGTATTGAATGCTAGAACCAGCACAACAACAAAAGCCATGAGAGACTGGGGAAAGCCAGAGAAAACTAAGCTTAGAGGGCAACATCTCTTTTTTTCTCAAATCAAAGGCAGCATTTTATTTCACATGCTGTAAATGACAAAAGAACAGGGCCCCATGTGAGCATTTTCATACTGAACCACCCAAACTTCCTTAGGGGATTTTTGATCCAACGAGTGTCAGAGGTTCCAGTGGAAACATCTGGCATGCAGCAATCCTGCTTTATTGTCTTTTTGTCAAATGTCCAGTTAGAGAAACTCATCAAATCTAAGCACTGCACAGGATTTCATGGAGGGCAACTATTCTTTTAATTTGTTATTGTTCTCATGCAAAACAGACAGCATCCCACAGCTGTCTGCACAGAGGTCTCACCCGCTGGCACAGGAGCACACTACCTCCGTGGGACGGTGAGGAATTACCCATTACTGGTCCTGTGAGAGGCACAAGAAATCTTCTGCATAGGTTGCCATCAGACATGGCCAGCCTTTGGGATGCTCCTTTTGTAGGAATGAGCTGTGACAAACTAAAGACTCTGCTCTCCACCTTAACAAACTGGACTGACTCTTCAGGTGCCAGGTCTGTAGATTCAGCACACTGAAAACACTTCTAGGAGTTTTATCTGTCAAATACCCTCACAGTAACATCACTAGCTTTTCTAGCCACCACCAGTCATGTCTTGATATTGGTGACCTCCTTCCTTCCATGCAGTTCTGAGCAGGCTACCATCTCCATCCATATTGACTTCAGCAGCAGCATCTGCACTAGGAAATCAAAGGGAGCTCAAATCCAGACACACCATTATCCCCCTTGTTTAAGCGCTACCCTGTTCCTTAGAATGATTTTGCCAACTAGCATTACCCCAAACAGGTAATATAGTCTGAGATATAAACAGGGCTCATCCCAATTGTCAAATTGCAGAAGGCCCCCCAGATATTTTGGATGGAATGTAGAGGAGCAGGAGTATGTGGTAGAGGGTTTAGCGGCATGGACATGAGGTCAGCCAGCCACAGGGCCAGGCAGCAGGCTCTTCCTCACCATATTCAGTACAGAGTAGCTGATGTGTACACAGTAGGTGAGCACAATCCCGATGCTACCTTTGTCAAGTAGTAGCTGCATTTTTTTGCCCCCGGGAGAGGACAGCCTTGCCCATGTTACCCACTGAAAACAACATGCAATACCGCCCACAGGCAGCTGTGGGACCCCGCTCTAGCCCCTTCACCAGCCCCACTACAAATGTAGACGTAGCCTGAGTTATAAGAGCCTCTTCTATGTAGCTCCATCTGCCAGAGCAGCTCCTAATACTGCAACGCCTACTTGTATTTTAACAGCGCCCATGTCCAGCCTACGCTGGCTACACGTTCCTGGTAAATGAAAACTTACCCTAGCCCATTCCCTGGCCTGGAGGCCAGCTGTGGTGGAACATCCCACATCCATGCTACTAAACACTCTTACCCTCCAAAACAGAGTTGTGATACCCAGTACCTGTCCTATAAGCAACCTCAAACCATCTTCTGGACTACCTAGGAGAGTGTTAGCTGGGCTCAGGCAACAAACCATGCCAAGGACCATGCTACAATTTAACAGTACAAAAGATCTATCTCCAGTATCTCTGCTCAGGCCCAGGTACTGCTAGCTTACCAGCATACATGTAGCCCTAGATACTCAGCTTCTTTGGACACAGATCAGGCCTCCATATTCACAAACAGCAGTAGTGAAAACCTCAACTCTCCAATTGCCAGGCTGCTGCAGCTCAACCTGCATGAGCCAAAATGAGCAGAAAAGCAGAAGAGACTCAATATGCTTCAATTACAGATGGGGATGAAATTCCCTAGCACAGAAAGTAAGGTACCGAGATTTTTAAAGCCTCTCGTTTACATGGACTTTCTGCAAACCTTAACATTGAAAATATATCCAGGAAAAAAGTCACCTATTGGGACTGCAGCACATAAACCATACAATAATTTAGCTAAAAGCAATATCTGGAGCCTATCCAGACCAACCTCCTGCTCAAGGCACAGCCAGCTTTGATGTTACATCAGGTTGCTCAGGAATTTGCCCAGGCAAGTTTTGAAAAATCTCCTCAGGTAAATATTCCCCAAACTCCTTGGGCACCTGTTCCAGGGCTAAACCGCTCTCCAGGTGAAGCATTTTTTCCTTGTATCTAATCAGATTTCCATTGCTGCAACTTGTATTCATTGCTTTTGGTGTTTGTTTGTTTTTTTTCCTGTGTGTTTCCAAGAACCGTCTTCTGTAGAGCCACTTATTAGATAGTAGAAAACAACAATAAGATCCCACTCTGAGTTTTATCTTCTTGAGACCGAACAAACCCAGGTTCCTCAACATTTCCCTACATGCTGTGTGCTCCAGTCCCCCCAGTTCACTGGACTTGCTCCAATTTTTCAACATAACTCTTTATCTGGGGAGCCCCAAACTGGACACTCCAGTACTCCAGTTAAGTGGAATGCCAAATAGAGTGAATAAACCCTCTCCTGGATGTGCTTACAATATTTCTACTAATAAAGTCCAGTATCCATTTAGCCACTATTGCCACAAGAGCACACCACTGACTCATGTTCAACTTCTTATCCCCCGAGACCCATTGGTCCTTTTTCTGCAGAGCTGCTTTCTAGCCAGCTGGTCCCTAGCCTGTGCTGTTGCAGAGGGTTATTCAGGTGCAGAACTTTGCACTTGCCTTTGTTGAACTTTAGAAGGTTTTATGAGAGTTCTCCAGCTCACTGAGGTTCCCCAAGGTCCCTAACCCCTGCTGTAACAACTGTGCTGTCCGTTTGGTACCACCTGCAAACTCTGTCCCATTATCTAGGTCATTACTAAAGATGTTAAATAATATTGATCTCTGACTGCTTTTAAGTGGCTGCTAGTTTGACTTCAACATAGTGTTGTGGAGGTTTCTTGTAGCACTCAATTTCCTTGGCTCTTGTAGCCAACAAACAGCCACAATTTAGGCAAGCCTTTACTGTTGCCACTGACCTCCAAACTCTAATGAGCACCAAAATCTGATGAATGCAGGAGTGGCAGAAAGTCATCTGAGGTACCCATGTTACAAGACCCAGTGAAACTCTGCCGACAACACCAGGCTCCCACATGGTAAATCCAAATACTCTTCTAATTTTCCCCATGGTAAGGCCTGAGACATTCTCTTGGAATCAGTCATATTGTTCCAGCCCTGAAAAAAAGAAGTGGACTCTGTGGACAAAATTTGACAAAGTATTCACTTCAAAGACTTCCCTTTGGTCACAACAGGGAATTTTCCCCATTTTTCCCTCCATACAATTTCTAAGCACAAATGCCTTGTGAGTTCCCATAAATGCCAGGGCAAGCATCCAGCAGTACTTTGAGGGAGGACTACACTGATACTGAAATTAGTTTGGTCTCCCCTTTTTTGGGGGAGATCTTTTTTTGATCTGTCAATGTGTTCATCCTCCCCATAAAACACCGAACTGAAAAATGTAAAAGCAGTGATCAAAACCTTCAAATGGGACCATCTCCCTTATACATTTCAAAGAATTTGTGATAAGGAGGTCATTTAGCTGGATGCCAAAATGTCATATTCAAGCATCTTTATTCCCTCGCTAACTAGCATTGAAGATGTCAATAATTCATTTGAGAGATGGCTGAGTGATAGATGAGGCTATAGCACATTCATAAATCACAGTCACCACCATGTCATTCAGAGCTCTAGAAGCGACGACGTGGCATTTTCTTTTACCCTGATGTCTCAGGAGTATAAAAACACTCAACATCACTCCTGTTGCCTGTTATGAAGTGCATGTAGGCAATTTAACTTCCAAATGTAAACAAGTCCTTAGGGAGCTAGATTGAAGCAAGATCTCCAAGTACATTAGTACCTCTTCAGGAGGTGATTCCAGGCTAGAAGTCTTCACTTCCAGGTGCCCATTCCCAGAGCTCAGAGAGGCAAGAAAACATTTTTTTTATCCATAAATCATGCAGTTATCCTCTCAAAAAGATGCAGGGGAGCCAAGTCCCGCAATGTGGTAGAGCAGAGTTGGGCTATGGTCCCCTTCAGCTGGCCAAATTCACATTTTCCAGGTCTTCAGAAGTGGGAGACTAGATGTGACACCCCTACTGCACCAGATGGCACGCTCATTTGGGCAACATCTCCTCTTTTTTGCTGCTTGTCTGCTTGCTAAATGCAAACTGTGGATGTTATATGAACTACTATCCTGACATCAGTGACAAACACGTGATCCCATGTGTCAGGGATATAGAAAGGACACTCACAAATGCCAACACCATATCTCTAAGTCTGAGGTAAGTACTACTAAGCAGAGCCAGGCCCCTGCAAAGAACCTTTTAAAGCCCACAAAGCTCAAATCCCACAGCAGAGCAATAAAAAATGCTTTAAGACCTCATAGATGATAAGAGAGCCCACTTACACAGGTTGGGCCAGAGTTACCCTCGGCTTTCATTAGTCTTGGATTGCTTCAGTACACTGCTGAAGAGCAAATACGAATCCTGGCTACGGTGAAACTTCCACATGTGAAAGTGATTAAAGATATCAGCTGTGCTTTTGTAATATGGTATTTCAAACTACAGTTTGGGTTTAGGGGAGAGTGGGATCAGTTCACTTTATCCTCTTTATTCCTGGCCCTGCTTTCTAGAATTTGCACATCCCTCCAGCGTTGCTTCTGGTACAAGGTGAATTCCCTTTCACAGAATCACTCCACAAATGCAGACTGCTGGCCAGTTTCATTCCACAACTCTTAGTCTAAGCCCTCAGTAGGTAATTCATCGTACCACTTGCATTTAGTATGATAATACTCCCTGATCTCCTATCTTTATCAGCCCAACCTCTGACAGGGTAAAAAACCCAAATCAGATGGCAACAAAGCCATGCTGGAAGACTTTACCAGCTGCAGCTTGCAGCCAGCATTAGCTTTAAAACTGGAATCAGTCTCAGTGATGTAATGCCCATATCAAGCTCACCACAGTGAATGGGTTTTAGTCAGTTTAAGGCTGCTTCCCAGCATGACTATTTCTTTATTACCTCTTCCTGGTGAAAAAAAGAAATTGGAGCCAATGCCTGTTAATCACATCCGTTACTTTGGTTACTCACTGTTACTTGTTTTTCTCCAATAAGGGTGACACATCCAAATCTGAAATCCAAGCCATACATTGCTGCTTTTGATTGCAAAACCTATCTGGGCTTGAAAGAATGTTTCCAAACAGTTTAATTTTTGCATTACAGTAACTCTTAGATGCTCTGGTGGAGACTGGAGCCTCTTTCAAGGCGGCAGTCACCACAGATGGATCCATAAACAGATTTAGACACCTAGTTTTGAAATGGGTGACTAACCTCACAGTGAAGTTGGGCATATGCCAGATGCTCAAGAACATCCGTGCATCTGTTAACCCCAGGATCAGACTCACCTGTCACATCCATGTTGAGCCTGCAAAGGCAGGTTCCCATACAGATGAGGCAGGCTGTCCAGAGCAAGCAGGACCATATACACCTGAACTTGTGAATACGTTAGCATGCTGTAAGGCTGTCAGGTAGTGGTTTTCCACAGGCTGTCCATGGATCTGGAGAGGCAGCAGAGCATGGAGCACACCCCAATATCAACATGTATGCACTTAAAAAAAGAAAAATAGAACTCAAGAAGAAAATTCCACCCACTCGTCAGAGGATGCACTCTGAGTCCATGAATTTAGCAAAAAAAAAATTGGAGCACTCATTCTACTTTTTCAACCAACAAAGTATAAGGCCTTGAAGTATCAAAAGGACCAAATGATTGGCTGTAATTAAAGGCTTCAGAAAGAGAATCACTGTCTAAAATACCATTTCCAGCAGTGCATGTGAGGTAAGTGATGAGGAACTGGAACAGGACCAGTGGTACCTGATCAAAAGATTAATTCTATGACACACTTTAGCTCAGTGTAAAGGCATCAGGAGCAGACCTACATTTCAAATTAAAACAGTCAGCAGAACCCTAGCTTTCCTTGCTATCTTTTGAAAAGCAGGTAAAAGGAACAACCTAAGATAAATATTCCCTTGAGGGAAGTAATTTACAAACAATTGACAGCTCTAGGAGGAAACTTCTCCCAAGCAGAGGACAGGATTTTTTTCCAAAACATGCAGCATAATTTCTTGCTAGAGAATAAAACAGGAAAAGCTACTTGCTGAGAGCTATGAAGCAGGGAGGACAGAATGAAAGATGAAAGAGGCAGGAGTCAATTAACTAAGAGGAGAGAAATTTAGTTCCTGTAAAGAAAGCTGACAGATGCCTGAATCAGCACTGTGGTTATCTACTCATCTGCCAAAAGAGAAAGCAAACTTCGATGGAATGGCAAAAAGGACGTAAGCAGGAAGAAAGTAACTCCAACTTTGCAGGTGAGGCAGCTGCCTAAATTCCTTCACATTTTACCTAGGAGTGACTCAGAACTGCTTCATTCTGCAAGAGAATCTCTGTCATAAACAGGAGGGAATGAAGTTCTGCTCTTGGACAGTTTCTCATTTATTTTAAAGATGCTCCATTAGCTGTGGTTGATACAAAGTTCAGCTCCTTAATAAAGCAACAGTGGCTGGAGGTGTCTAAGCCTCTGCTTCAGCTGCTAAATTAGCCAAAATTAGCCATCCTAGCAGCCTGAGAAGGATGTCTTCGTAGAGTATGGATGAGCCAGTCTGCATCACGTGCAGTATATCAAATCCCAGGTATTTTCCACTTAGCCCACATGCATTAAGTTTCATACTCTTTTTAAAAGCCAGTGCAGAAGGCAGTTAATAAAGATGGGTTTTGTCCACTTTCTGTCTACAGTAAGCACCATGGGAAGGTAATTTCTTTATCAGCATAGGACTGTCACATGGTTTCAGATAGGGACAACATGGGATTTCTCTTTCTTGCCATGGCACACAAGCCTCTATAGAGGACACAAGAAGTAAGCTGGGTTTAGAACCACAGGGAGTGTAGAAGGCAAAAGGGAGAAAACCAAACTACAGATACTTAGCCCTTAAGGCCAACCAATGTGAAGACCAACCAATGAAAACAAAAGACTACTTTTAAACTAGAGAAAATGCAGAAGTAGGTGTGTAAAGAGGAAAGCTCAGGAGCAGAGACCCAAAACAATTAAAAGGCTGATGATTTGGAAGTCAGAACAGAATGGGCTTCAGAAAACCTGCACGGTCCATCTGTTCCAAGCACAAGAAAACCCTCTTCAAGTAGGGCAATAAAGGAAATTAAAGAAATTAATTCGTTAGAGGAGATTGTTAAAGCACTTCAGAGCTGTAAGCATGGGCTCAGGAGATTTTTTGCTTGACAAGCCACTGGGCTGTGGAAAAGGGTTTGAAGTCAGGAGTGGTGGGGAAGTATCACTGTGGCTTTGGCCCACACATTAGCTCTGGTTTCCCAGGTCCCTGCTCCCCGGCTATGGTAAGAGCACTATCTGATGCTGTGCAGAACAGAGTCAGAGAGATGTTCCAACATCCCACGGTCCATGTTGAAGCCAAGAAGAGTCTACGTGCCCCACAACAGCATCAGTCCCAGCATGCTGTTTCTTCTTCTGTGAGCTTTTATATTTGAGGGACTTTCTATTTGGTTTTTGCTTTGGCAGTGTCAGGTACTTTGGTATCATGTTGAGCTTGGTTTCTGATATATATTGCTATCATCATTATTACAAATAGCAGCAGGGAACTTCGCGCTGGTGCAGCTGGATATAGCATCTATGTCTTGCACAATGTCACTGAAAACAGCTGGCTAAAAAAGAAATCTACATCCAAACATTAGAAGGATGTGCAAAGAAGGCCAGCATTACATTAAAAATGGCATTTTAATGAAAGAGAGTGAAAAATTACTCACCACACACTTCATAAAACCTCAGAAACTTCAGCAGTAGGCCAGAAAAGAGAAAATTATCTGAAAAGAATAAACGTCTAGAGACTGCAGCTGAAGGATCAATTGCAGTTTTAATTACAAATGCTATTGTTACATTTAGAAACACTCAGTTTATTCATGTGAACTCAAATTATCTTATCACCTCCGTATCTGGAACCAGAACTCACATAAAGCATATGAGGCTCCAGTTTTGCAGAGACTGATTCAGAGTGTGTAAGGTTGAGCAAATTAATAATATTTTTGCAGGTTTGGGGGCTAAAGTGAGAATCTGAGGACAACTTCAAACTTGGCTCCAAGAAGTGTCAGAGAACAGAGCAGTTTTGGTCTGGCAATGACAGTAAAATTTGTGTTTAATTTGCAGCAGAGAAGAGTTGATTGTGGGCTGTAAGGCATTCAAGATAAAAAGAAAAGCAGCTAACAGCTTTAGCTTTGCTCAGTAGAAGACAGGGATGGTGAATTCAGTGCATCTACTGCTTTGTGAGGTCCCTGAGTGCCTCTGTCCCTCCTATTCATTACAGCCCAGCAAAAGAATTTTCCTGAACATGGGTATAGTTCAACAAGTGCCTACACCTAGGCTGAAGCAAGGTCTGAACTTTGGAAACTGTGGGACTGGCCCACTTTTTTTAAGAGACCACTCAGCTGACACAATCTGCAAGTCAATTCTTGCCCTTGGTTCCTAAAATAAAGCACAGCATGCTTGCAACCTCACAGGTGTCACATTACCTTTGTTTCTCAGGCTCAGCATTCACCACTGTGCTAATTTTGTAATATTCTTGCGTGACATCTGAATTTTTTTAAGAGGAACTTTATCAGTTCTGAACAAGTTACACTGGTTTTCATTCACAGTAACTCCATGGAAACAAGTTGAGTTGCTATAGATTTAAATCTCTTAAATTCTGCCCTTTTATTATTAGGATTATATTCTGGATTTGCTTTTAACTAATAGTGGGGCAATAGGCATCTTTTATAAGACCAGCTACTAATACAAATACCCCCTTTACTTCCTCAAATATTGTACCAGTATCATCACAGAGCCTGCTAGTGCTATTTAAATTACTACTTTCAGAATTTTTATTTACAACCACTGCATGGGGTCATACCCTACTGTAAACAACTTTTTTAAAACCAAGTTGAACCTTGGCTTTGAGAAAGATCTTGCCCAGAAGCAAATTTGAATGGATTTTTTCATTTTTTTTTAAAAACAGCAATTGTGTGCATATAAAAATGACTTCATATAAATCATTTTTTATGACTCTATGGAATCCAACAATAGTTTGAGTTTTCTAGAAACAGCTGTAAAGTGATTTTAATTACCTCCTGGTGTTTTGAGACAAAAAGTGAAACACGCAAAGTATCTAAAATTGAAAAACAACTTTCTGAAAGCAGGCTTTGTCCCACTAACTTAGTGTTCTAACTGGGAATTTCATTTCAATTTAAATTTAATAAGGTATTATATGTGAATTAAACAGCAACTGATATTTATTTAGCTTTCAAACTTGGATATTTGTGGGGTTTATTACATACAAACAGATTGGCCTCTAAAAACATGTTCTTAATCGTGAGCTATACACATAATAAATTAGTTTCTGCACTGCATGTAAATGACACGTACATAGAGTCACACCTACGGGCAGGGGTGCCCTGGAAGCCTGGTGTGCACATTAGAGAGGAAAGACGCAGTCTGACTCCGTCCCAGGTCTGCTGCTCATCCCACAAACCCAGCCTTACAGCTATTTTAAAGGCAGTCATCTCCCATATGGTGAAATCAGGACATAGCACGAGAGCGTTTCGGCCACAAGCACTCAGATCTCCTAAAGGACGGCTGTGCTACGTGGCATTATCTGATCAGCACAGATTTCAGTGGATACCCCATCTCGTCCTGCCACCCTGGTCCCCCACGGCTTCCCTCATCAGCGCCAGAGGTTACTGCCCCTCACCGCTCCAGCTCCACAGTTTGGAGGCCTTTTATTTTTAAGTATTTCACTTAAGACAAAGATTAGAGCACAGCCATAAACATGTACTGATGGAAACTTAGAATGGAAAATGGTCACGGAGAGTGAAGTAGAAGAGAGACAGAAATGCACGGCTGGAGGGGCAGCAGTCTCTTAAAACCAGCTCTTCTGATGGCAGGATCAGTAACAAGTACCACAGAATTTTTTTTACTGCATGTAAAAACATACTTATTCACACATTAGATCTGATCACAGATAAACAAACTAGAAGAGTCCATTTTTTATATGGTGTAGTAAATATTTATATGAGGGACTGTGAAGGCTCTGGTTCAAGTCATACATACATCTGCATTAGGAGGAGGAAATCAAAACAAAGTGAGTTGGATCACCTTCTGCCACTGCATTAAAATGAAAAATGCCAGGGAATGAGCACCCAAAGCACAGGCTCCTTTGCTGAACTCATTTCTCTGCTCTTTCATTATCAGATCCAAAGAGTTAGAGAGTGCCACTGACCATCTGCATTTCCTCAGGGCTTTGTAAACACATCCATTTTCCCCTTACAGAGGCACAGGAGAGAACTTGTATGTTAAGTGACAAGGACATTTCACTTCTCAGCAGACTACTCAGTTTAACCCACACACCACAACCCAAAGTTAGGCTTTGGAGCCAGAGTTCCCACAGTCTTGCACCGACTCCAAAACCAAGCCCAGATTCCTTCTACCCAGGCTGAGGAGTTAAATTGCTGTGGGCTGTTTGTGTACGTGATGGAGAGAGACAAGGTCCATGAGAAGGAGACCTGGATCCTGATGTTAGAAGTCAACTGAACATGTCCACCTCACTCTCTGTGGTTCAGGGCTGTAGCTACCATAAAAATGTACATGTGAACATGTCAGGTGCCCTGAATATGATCAAGGATATCACTCCACTAAATGATGAAAAGGGTAATTGCTTTACATCCAAGTTCTTCCTCCTCGGTATCCTAATTAGATCATTACCTTGCACTCAGATACAAGCAGGAAAAGGCCATTTTTTAAAATTTGCTTCTCTTGGTATAGGCAAGTCACTCAGAGATGCAGGCAGAGACAGCTGTAAACAGCACGATAAAGGGGCAAAGGGCTCACTGGGCTGAAGGATATTAATGGCTTGCTGCTTGCGAATAACCCTTTCCCCAGAGACCTCCCTGTGCTCTGTGTATTCTCTCTGGACACGCTGGCAGCAATGTGGAGACTTTATTAAGAGAGTTACAAATAAGGTCAAATTCCTTTAGGAGCTTTTCAGAGTTCCCAAGGCATTCAAGGAGGGGTCTAGCTGTTTGTAGGGGTTTCCCATTATGGTCAGAGACACAAGTTTCAGCATGTTCCCAGTTAAAAGAGGATCCTGGCAGGTTTCCTTTTTAACATGACAGGGATAGGATGGAGTTCCTCACAATAACTTTCCTTTCACAGATGCTAAGCACATTCGTATAGACATGAGGCAGAGAGAAAGCATGCATCTGGCATGGCATGGTGTGTGAAGCCTGACTTGGGGATCTTACATCACCCAGAAGCAGCACAATGATGGCTGGGTTATGTAGGTGTTCTAGGGCTGCAGTGTCATGATACCTCAGATCCCTCCACCTCAGCACCTAACGTACCTCAGGTCTCTGCAGAATCCAAGAAACTCACCATTAGTGGACTTCATCTCCTCAACACTCTGGCAGCAGTACAAGGTCTTGTTTTTCAAGGCAGAAACAACAAAAACTAAATCATTTGTTCCCTTACCTTATGGCAGAGTCAGAAATATATAGAATGTTCTATTAGGCCACCCTCCTCCTCATCTTAGACCTCAGTTCTTTAAAAGCCTCATCTGTATAAGCTGTAGATTTCTAAATTCAACCCAAATGTGCATTTTGTTCAGAGGAAAAAAATGGAATAAAATTTTCTGAACTGTTTTTCATTAGGAAAGGAAGAAAAGATACCCGTCCCCAGCTTTGGGGCAAGTACAAGTTCTTCATTCATCAAGTAACTCATGCTGCCTGGATAAAAATAATCACTGTAAACTTGTCCAGGACCTACTTCCCGGGAAAAAGCCCTTTGCCAATGCTCAGACTTGACACGAATCATCAGTTCTGTGAAATTCAAACAGAATAAATCTTCCATGTGCAGAACATAGCTGGGTTCTGCCTTACGGGAACTGGATGCTGCTGCGAAGTCTGAGTCATACGGTCATATTTGTAAGATCAGCTCGTTGCGAATGTCTGAGATCAAAGGCTGTCATGGAGCAGCCCTCCTCGTACTGCAGGGCTGTGGAAATGTGCAGGGAAACGTTTTCTAGCTAGAGAAAGCTTTGATTTATAAGCCGTGATGTTTTCACCTGCTCCTGAAGGAACAGAGTTGCCTGCTGGGCTAGGCAGGCCCGTGGCAGGAGTACAGTCTCTGGAGCAGGTTGGGGGACTCTGCGAGCTGCTCCCACGATCGCTAGTGACAGCTGGGAGCACAACCCCCTTGCTTCAGTGCTGTAAACGTAGGCAGGACTATTATTTCTTGCAGCATGCTGTGGGGAAGCATGGTGTGAATATGCTTTTCACTGATTTGGGTTACAGATGGATCCTACACCAGTTTCTCCTATGAGGCCAAGAAAGGAGTGATAACCACAGCCAACTCACCTTCCCTTTCCTGCATCACGAGAGGTCTGTCCTGTTTGATCCACTTGCACAAACAGATGAAGGGAAGGTCACGATAAGCAGAGACTACCCATAGCATTGGCAGCATCACGCTGAGGGGATCAGCGAGCTGTTGCTGAACACACTAGCAGACCTGGACAAACACTCTCAAATACAGCTGGGATTTGAGAGATGGAGCATGGTGAGTTGAAAGACCACATGCTCATTCCCTTTTTTTTTTAGTTAAGCTCACACACACACCCCCTCCACTCGGGATTTCAGCCTGCGGGGGAACATCAGCATCAACAGCTATACTGTTTGTCTTTCACAGTACCCACACAGTGCCCAAATGCCTGGGAAAACCTGGGGAAGGCATTGCTCCTTGGTGAGTGCCTCACCTCTCATCCCCAGCCCTGCAGGGCGTGCAGCCAGCCACTGTCCCAGAGACACTTCCCTTTGCTGTTATGTAGGCAAGACATACCTTGCCCCTCAGCACCCCAGCAGCACCAGGCTAACAGATACTTGAGACCCCAGCAACTCCAAATATGCAGATATTTACTCCTGTCCAACAACTCAGTCATTTTTAACATCCGTTCACAGCTTAAAACCTTGCACTGGATTTCAGTGTAAAGCTACCTCAGCATTCCCACTACTAGCTCGGCATGACATTGTCTTGTACTGAGTCTGCCTTCATAACTGGTTTCATTTAATAGCTGACACCAGAGGAAAGTCTTGCCTCATCCCAGCAGCAGACTGCATGCTACACTCTAGGATCCGATACTTTATTTCCTTGGACAAACATCCCAATTTGTAGAGATCACAAGGCCAGTTTGAAAATAACAGGGCATCAAGCGCTATAGATGGCATGGCACGTGCAGCCCTGTTGTCACACCTCACTGCTTGTTCTCTTTGCTGCAGCTTTGCTCTCCTGGCTCCACTGCCTCCCGTCCCATTTTCTAGTGCCACATACCCTGCTCTCAGGCACTACAAGTTTGGGGACTTTGCATCTGGGCAAAGAGTAAAACTTTACCCTTTCTGGCTTCACGTAGAGTTTTGCTTCAAACTGACATTCAAGAGCAGGTCCCGGTGCTAGTACCTTGTCCCCAGTACGTGCCTGTTTCTGCTCTCTCAGCAAGGACAAAGGAGCCGTGTGCTCAGTTGTATGCTAGAAACCCACTGAGTTTCGATGACTCCACAAGTTATCACCCAGAAGCCGAACCACCACAGCAACCAGCATAAATACTCTTAGCCCATCCCAAACACCACATGAAAGATGTCTAGGCTAACCTGTTACACCATCTGTTTTGGCTTCTGCACCCTGGCAGCTGGGGGACAGCAGGAGCACATCCAGAGACATAGGTCACCTCAGGAGACAGGAGGCAACTTGTTAAAGGACGGTGAGTCTCCTGCCATGCATCTGAACCATGGGGCTGGGTAGGAGACCCTGAACTACTCAGCTGTGGGGCAAGTGCTCAGATTTTCACAGCTACACAACTAAGGTACTCACCACATCCCACAATTAACCTGACTGGCCTGATTCCACCTCTTTTCCTACTGACACCCATCATCTGCATATCGTATTTCCAAGCAGTCACTTCACATGCTTGCATTTGAATAGCATTTAACTCCTTAAGGGCACTGGATCAGCAGCTGTGAAGCCAAAGATCCCCAGACACAGCTGAACAGATACCAGCATAGGCAATAGCAGCAGCTCAAGCTTCCCTGCACAGCCCCTTCTGAAGCCTTTCCTCCTCTGGAGGCAATTCCTTTGGGAAACCAGTTGATTCCCTCTCACCTCTGCAGAGAAGGATGATGAGGAATGCTGACCACAGGATTTTGCACTGCAGGCAGTTGTTCTCTCTGACACAGCCTAAAATATTCAAAGTCATTTCACACTGGCTCAAGAACAGACAGTTCTAGTGAATGTTTTTAAATGTATTGATCTTTAATACATGAGTGTAAGAGACTATGTGATAGCCTGAGAGTAAAGAAGGTACTTGAAGGTACTGTAAGTCAACTGTATCATGATGCAACTTAATAACTTGCTTTTTGAATTTTCACCCCTTGTTTTAACTTCAGTAAAGGTTTAAATGCAATGTCAAGGCTTGACTTGGCCACAGATGGTCCATGACAACCAACAGTAATATGCTCCCCCATATTATAGATAGAGGTTCAGTATATAAACCACCAGGAGGACAGAAAATTGAACAAGTTCAAGATGTATCTTCAAGCATATAAGCTGATGAATCTGCTAAAGGTCTGCAGCTTGGTAACTGGGCTAGACGATCTAGCTGAACCTCAGTTTGGTGCTCATGATGAAGCTCACCACTGGTTAATAAGATACCACACATCAGGAGCACCACTGTGGCAGGTTGCATGTCCCAGTGCTGCTTTTCCTAATCAGGACCTGTGCCAGCTCTACCATGACGACAGTAAATGAAATCACCCTGCCCAGATCAGTGTGCTCTGTCAAGCCATTCCCCTGCTTACCAATCATGGGCATCCCTAGGTTTTGGTATGGGCACTCCAGGCTGCCTCCTTGTGTCCTTCCAAAGATAGCAGAGTAAATGGCTATCACCATGCTCTTCTTACAGCTTAGCCTCAGCTTGTCATCTTCACAGGCTACTTTACTCTTGTATTCATCTGGAAGGAAACAAACACTTAATTACTTGGCTGATCCAGAGATGGGCACTCAGCATGAAGGGAGCCCTCTCACCTCCCCATGGTGTGAGCTTGTCAGAGGCAGCAGCGATTCTGGGCATATGCCCAGAGGTGCACATCAGCTGCCAGCACAATCCCAGCCTTACAACTATATTTGCTAGAGTAGCACTGATCATTTGCATTATACATGCTCTCTCTGGCATTATCAGCTCATTTAATGAACATACTTTAACCTAGCACACGTCAGTTCCGGTAAATAGCCAATAATTTCATTTTGCAGACAAATAAGTTAGGCATGGCAATTGAGTAATTTCCACATGGTGGTATTAGAAGCCTGTGGCAGGGGAAGGTAAAAGCCTATCTTTAGGCACCTTTCTCATCCACTGATCAGCCCTTTATGTGCCAAGCATTTATTCTACATCACAGCAGCTCAAATGCAAACATAGTTATGCTCAATAGCTTTTTTTCACAGCAGCTCTCCCTTTGCAAATTCAATAGGAGCTATACTAAATTTGTTAATGTTGGAAGCTGCTCCTGCCTGGTGCAAATACAGATATGCAAAGCTGCTCCCCAAATCCTTCTGGAAATAGTCAGTCCAAGAATGCAAAATACACTCCTGCTTTTATAAGGCTGGTGCATGCAGAACATTCACTCAGTTTACATCTGTCAAGGAGACTGGGCAATTATTCCATAACAAATCACACGTCATTCCCTTCTCTTTACTGTTATTATTTGTATTATGGGAACCTCTAGAGGTCCCAACCTAGAACAGGCCCTACACATGTATGTCTGCCAACACACCACAGAAAACAAACACTATTTTGAAGAGCTGAGTCTTTATCAGCTAGACATCTGCAAGTGTGAAAGAAAGAGACTAAGAAAACTGAAGTGGCATGTCTACAGTCACCCCAGCCAACTCAGGGCACAACCAGGAATATAACCTCAACCTCCCCAGCCTCTGTAGAGTTACCTTCCACTTAATTATATTATTTATTGTTAGAAATGTAGCCACAACAGTATCCAAACTGCCTAACGGGAAGGGTCCCTGACCCACGGTAACCTCCCAAGCATGATTAGTCATTTCTTCTGAAATGTTCTCCGTTGTACCAGGTCAGAATTGTGCCATAGAGCACACTAACAACCAAACAGTGTAGATGATAAACATCAGCCAGTGCCTGGGGCTGCCCCTGGGCCTGTATTATTTACTAGCATAGACATGACCTTCATCTCTCCCTGTCACTGGTTCTCTATGCCTAATATCACACATACACAGACACACAGACACACACAAGAACTTACATGAAGTCCATATGCATCAAACTACTCAGTAACTGAGAACACTACTACTAATTACTTTATAGTTTAATACTTAAGTCTTTGCACCATGGCAGCTAGCACTTAATGTGACATTTTTTACTGCATTGTAACTATAGCTTCAAGAATCATTTTTTTTTATTGGAGACGGAGAGGAATTTTCCATCAAAGTTGAATTATAGAATTTAGGTTGGAAGACTCCTCGGGAGGTCATCTGGTTTAACCCATACTTAGAACAGGGCTAATTTCTACATTAGATTAGATTTTTTTGGAAGAAACTCCATGGAGAAAACACATATTATGCCAAAACAGGCACATGCTGATTCAAAAGAAACGTCTAAGAACAAACAACTCCTCATGCTCAACAAGGAAATTCCTACTCAAAGCCAAATAATTGCCCTTTCAAAATAGCCTATTACTCGGTGATCAGAGCATCCTCACAGCCCAGGTGACAATCTTTACCCTAGATACTATTCCAGTATGTAATCTTCCTTCTCACTCTGCAACCTTTTTACAAAAATCTCTGAAAGATCCTAGGTTTTATCCCACTGCAGGGAAACTTTCAAACCTCTAAAATATTTTTTAAATCAGAAAATACTTTCTTATCCATTCCTGTAGATGAAGACAGAATTAAGACCTAAGTCATTCATGGGAGAATCTCTGTGAAGAACATGCATCCTTCTTCAGCAATACCTACAGGGATAAACCCACGGCCAGCTGAATGTGTAGAACTGTGACAGGAATCAGGAATACAAGCTGTTTTCAACATCAGAGTATGTAGGGAGAGAGGAATCTCATACAGCTGTGAAGAATCAATCATCATTTTATCTATGTAGGTATTTCATCCACAGTCACCATGAAGGCGTCTGAATAATACACTGAACGTAGTAAGTGTTATCATCTTCACCTATAATTGTCTCCCATAGAATTTTTTTTCTTCTCTAAGGGAAATGGGATCAAAGCTTTAACCTGGCAATACAGTGTAAAACCTAACAGTATAACATAAATTTATAGACTTAAGAGAGTTCTTTTCCTTAGGAAAAAAACCTAACACATGGATTCAGGCTAAAAGCACAAAGCCACAAAACTCTGTAATAGGACAAGCTACACATAGTTAATGTTAAACCAATATGATGGAAAGGGAGAGTACTTGTGACTAGCTGACGTGGTTGAAATATTAAACAGTTGATTAACTTTAGAAAAAGATCAATTTTGAAGTCTCTAACAAGTGAGTGCCAGGGTCCTCTGTGAAGGTCTTATTTCTTACAAGGCACTAACCCAATTTCCTCTTCTGATTTGGTTATTATTAGTTACATCTCCCAATTAACACGAATAACTGATTGCTTAACCACATGTCCAGTGGACACATTTAAGTTCCTTAGAATATTTATTAAATTCTGTTGACCACTCAAAGTGAGGGCTTGTAATTTGGAAACTTGACTGGGATTTAAACACAGCAAGTGTCACATTTAGCCTGGAAGACACTGGGATGCACAGGCATTCACATATCTTCTGAAAGTCAGTCCAGCAGTCATGAGACAGTCAACAACAAAACTCTGCCTCTCACATTTGTAGTTGCTCTGGGAAGTCATGTACAGGGCTTATGGGCGGCTTGAGATATTAGACCAGGGTGGTGACCCTGAGTGCACACTCCTTGGGAACCAGTGCAGCTTATGGGTGATGTGCTCCTGGCACACTGCTGTGTGGAGTAAGAGGGCTGTGCCACCTGAAACAGATGCCACCTCATGGTCACTAAATTCTGTCCTAGGAAACACCTATTGGACCTCTCAGTTCCCAAGGGTCTGGCTGAGTCCAAACTGGTTAGGGCTGCAGTCCCCGGGGCTGGAACAGATAAAAGACACTTCCTTCTTAAAATGAAGAAAAAAAGAAGGAAAAAGAAAGGATGAAATACACAGTAGTATTTCAGACTCCCAAAAGGTTCCCCTTAAGCTTGATCACTGGAGAACAGATGCTCTCAGTGTTTCAGGGCAACCTGATAGAAATCTGGATAAATAGATAGAAAGTGATGTTGCAGAGGACACAAGTCCCTGGAAGTATTTTCTGTTTCATAGCATTGCCACCTTCATCTTAGCCGGGATGAAGCAAAGCCAGCTGTCTTTCATCCAGACACTGATGGCTCCCAAACATCGGATGATGGTAAGGACTGTGACTGATACTAAAAAAATACAGAGCTAAGCATCATCCATATATTTACTGGTACTTCAACTCATAATAGCCTTATATAAATATTGAAAAGAACAGAGTCAGTGTGAAATAAGAGAGCTGGGACTGGGAACGAACCTGCATTTTTCTCTCTCACTCTCCCAAGAAGAACTGGCCTCCTACAGATCAGTCACAATCTGGTCCTAAGCTTGCTATAACTGTTACAGTCTGGATATAATTCAGTCCAAATGCAAACATTTGTATTAGTGGGTTTCATGTTTCACCCTGAAAAATTAAACATACTTAAATGGCCTAGGAAAGGTGGCAGTGATATTCAGCAAATGGCTTACTCAACTCTAATCCCCCATGCAGTCATTTGTAGGGCAACAGAGATTTACCATGATTAAGATATTTGCTAAGGATAATATCCCTTTTATTACTGCCTGTTTTCAGAGACACTGGCTTAAATATAACTCAGTAGAGAGAAACTAAGGAAGGAACAGCTGCAGGCTTTTCTAGACACATTTTTAAAGGTCATTATATGACATGATTATAACATAGCTAGAACAATTAAGGGAAAACAATTATAAATGTTTCTAATGGAAAAATTGGCCCTCTCAAACACTAAAGTGAACAAGAAGACCCTTTGTAATTACAGGATGTGTACAAGAATATTAAAGTATTGACCTGCAGTAAATACATTTACCCAGTGTCTTAATAACATTTTCCCCTAAGGTCCATGACAATTTTCTGAATGATCTTCATTAGGAAGCTTGAAACTAAATGTCAGTTGGCTCAATCTTTGCAAGACCTTAGAGATAAAAGCTCCTAAAAAGATTTTTGTGTCCAACAAAGTGATGGAATACATTAATGCCAGAGGTTTAGCTTGCCAAAAGCTACATTTTTCAACAGAACTTGTAGAAAAATTTATGAAATTTTGCTAATTAAAATATGCATGCTTCACATAATCAGTGCATAATAGTTGAACCTATTTCCCAGATCAAAGAACTGGAAATACAAGTAAAGATAAATTTGTCTTCCTTACAAAATCCTAAAGGATTTAAATTTTAGAATCGGGGATCTGAGCAAAGAAAGATATTTTGTAGGAAAGAGAGTTGGCCCACTTCCTTATCAGGTCAGGACTGTTTCCAATAGAAGACTATCTTACCTAGTTTATAACCATGAAATTAATGAGACTGCACCCAAGATGCCACTTCAGAACTGAACTACACTCCATGTTAGCCAGTAACGTCTCTTTAGTCCAATTTTTGCCTTGCTCACCTTCAACCCAGCTTTGTTAGCATTTCCACTGCATACAACCCAACAAAGAACATTTCTTGCCTTCAGATTCATAACTCTTCCTTATATCCAGCCATTCCACCAATACCTATTTTCCTTTAACTGAGAAATGAATGTGTTTAACTATTGGGTGGTGGTTAGTGTTGGTCTGTGAAAAAGGGCATAGGGACAACTCCCTTTCTCACTCAGCCACTCTCTCCAGAACTGTGTTAATGGCAGATATATCTCCAATGCTCTGTTTCACTCCTCCTACCTACATCTCCTACTGCATCTGTCAGATACGGATTGGTTGCAATATTGAACAGCTGAGATGCATGCTGGGCCAGATGGCACAAGTGGAATACACAACCTTTCTGTCACAAGTTAAAATTCAACAAACTTTTATGGACACTGAAAGTCATCACGTGGTGAGATTTTGCTTATTTCAGCACACGTCTAGGCAGAACACTTATATTGCAAAAGTCGCCACATAGCAATTTTTTGTGTCAGCCTAAAGAGAAAAGTCAAAATAGGGGTTAACCATGGATATATTAACTCTTTACTGTGGTTGTAGTCACTCCAGACCATAAGTCACAGAGTCACAGAGGACAGAAGGCACCTCTGGAGACTGTCTAGGCCCCATGTTCATACCAGAGTCAGCTAGACCAGCAGGTTGCTGAGAGCCATGTCCATTCAAGTTTTTAACACCTCCAAAGATTGAAACTCCACGACTTGCTTGGGCAACCTGTTCCAGTGATCCTGTTATTCATGTGAGAGATGAGTATAGTGAGTACCTGTTACTATCTCTTCTGGGGGAACTAGGAAGATGAGTCTTCAAGACAGGAAACCTATTAAACACTAGGACAGACACCTCTAAGCAGCATCCTTGAACAATGGTGCCTGAAGAAAGGACTGCCCATGAACAGCTCATCTTGGAGATACCCATCCAGTACCCTTCCTTGTAACCTGTGACCCTCATTTTTATATACTTTTATTTTCCCCCATAATCAGCTAATTCCCAGTACTTTCTGTAAGATATAGAGAAAATTTTTGAGTGCATGTAGATCTAAGTACATCTCAAAGCAGACAGAGCAAAAGTGCCTTGGACAGCTTTCATTGACTCCTACAGTCCTCTGTGAAGAAGGTAATTGGTCTAAAAGGATATTTTCCATTTGGCACTCCCCTTCAAACCTTTTCCCCACACTCTTATTTCTATGCTCGTGTATTTAATTACTTTTTATTTCAAGCAAGCATTTCTTATCTGAGTTTTGCATCCTCTTTTACACTTTGAAAAATAAAAGCAGATTCTGGCTTCCAAGTCCCTGAATGCAAATAAGTCAACATAGATCAGAAATTCCCCACAGTGGCAAATGCCTACTCTTTAGACCAGTGCACTTGCTATGGCTCCTTGCTTTTTGTTTTCTTCCAATTTCCTTTCACTTATGACATGCAGCTCATATCCTGAGTTCCAGAGCTTCCTCCTCATCCATGTAAACCTGCTACTAAAGAGAACTTTCTGTTCATCTCGGGATTTGAATAAATCCATATCAATCAAGTCAGCATTCCCTTAGGCAGGTTTGGGTGGAGGAAACCTTTCCAGGACAGCAAAGGACTCCAGAGTCCTGAAGTACAGCTTATCCTCTGACTCCCCAACAAGCACTTAAGCTGTGGGCTGCCTGGACATTTTCTCACTTCAACAGCCAGGATATAAAAAGGATTGTCCCCTTTAATTTGGAGAATTAAAAAGTGAGAATGTCACAAATTCATACATTTGCACAGAAGTATCTTTCAACATTATTTCAGTTCAATTTTCCCTTGAGAAACTTTCTGTGAAGATGCTGTAACTTAACTTTTAAAAATGGAAGTTTGCTACCTTCGATGGCATGGAGCACACTGCTTACTTCTGCAGAAGCTAATCTGAAACTCTGAAAGATACAGCTCAGATGACAGTCCAGAGCTATATCAAATAAGCAGTTTGCCAACTTCAGAAGTACCCTGAAAACTCAAGAGTACCAACTTTTGGAGGTCTGAAACAATTTCAACAAGTAAGAAGACTGTTCTTTGCAAACGACCTTGTCAGATTCCTTTAAAATTACGCTCCTGATGCACCCATCCAATTTGCGATGTTTAAAAGGCGCCTTTCCCCACTGTCACTTTCATTAGTCTGAAGTAGTTGTCTTTTTATATTCTGCTGTGAAAAGGCTGGCAGTGCTGCAAATTAACTGCTACATTGCATTTCACAAGTAGAGTTCAGATGCACCTAGCTGCACTTTTCTGTTGGGCAAACAGAGGTATATGGTTACCTAAGGAGGAAAAAGGGAACAATATTGAAATATCTATGGTAGACTGTGAGATGAGAGTTAAACAAACACTTGGGAGCCCCGGACGAATTTAATTCTCAACCTACTTCTTCCATTAATGAATTTGGGCTGATCTTCTGAAGCAGCTGTGACTTACTGGTGTTCTGCTGCTAGAGCCTCTGCCTCACCATTTATCAGTCCTCCTTCCAAGGACCTGAGAACCAGCTGGCTAAATTTCAGTGAAATTTGTCAGAAACATTGAGATGACAAATGTAGTTAAGTCCCTATACATTTTTTAAGAACTGGTAGCCAATTAAAGAAGAGAGCCAAATCAGTGCCAAAGCTGCTTGTAGTTGTTGCACTGTCCCACTGACCAAGTAGCATGGATGTAATATCTGGCTGATTAGCATGTATATAAATATGAACTAGCTACACCATAGGAGGCAACATAGGAAGCATGGTGAAAACCTTTGTCACCACAATAAAATGATGGGAGGGATGCATGAAGGAAAAATTACTTGAATATGTAAGGAAAAAGACTTCATTAGTACCACTGCTGATGGCACTTTTGTTCTTCTCTTCCAGTGATGGTGTAAATCTGGAGTAATGCTACTTAAAGTTATTATTGAAATAGCTGAAAAGAAGAATTTAGTCTTATATCATTAGAACTGTCTTCTTCAAATGTTAAAATAATGGCAATGATAATCCTGACACAGGAACATTAAAAGGATACCTGATTGATATTTTTACATATAATCCATGGGGCTGCCTAGAGCATAAAACATGGGAAAATGAGGCCTACTAGATTAAAAGCTAGTTCACTACTGTCTTAAATAATTAAACACACAGTATTCCCTCAATGGCTTTGCCTGAGAAGAAAAAATGTAGCTGGGAGAAATACAGTTATGAAATCTCCCAAATTCATCACAGATGCTTTGGAAGTCCCAGTTCCCAGAGACATGATTAGGTGACAACCTCCAGTGCCTTTTAAGTAGTCGGAAAAATAAGTGTGTAACTGAGAAGAGCTTGATGCACCATTAGTATGATGAAAAGCTGAAAATAGCGAGATATGTTTTAAAAATATATAATTGATTTCAAAAGCAAATGTAGGAGTGATATTGAAAAAATATTGAAGAAATCCACAGTATTGGAAAGAGTTCATTACCACACCTCTAGCCTAGAGAAGATTTACTCTTCTCTGCTTTGTTTCCAAGAGACACTTGTTTGAGGAGAGCAATTGATCTATATTTTCTGTCTTGAATACGTCCATATTCAGGACCTCCTACAGAAGTACTATATAAATTTACTTCCCTGTTCTGTGAGGCCTACGTGCATGGTTCAAACTGTGGATTCAATATAACAGATCCAAACTTTCACAAAAGTAAACCTTTGCGGCATCTCAATTTGGTTTATAAGCACATCATTTCTGGGATACGCTTTTCCTCTCACGCTTCTTCACCAGTATGCCAGAAAATCTTGAAATCCATCATTCAGAGCTTGCAAACCTCTACCACAGTAGGACTGTGCTGAGATTTAGATTTACAGGTTTCATTTTTCAAAACTTAGTTTCCTTGTGTTTATTCTAGTTAATTGCCCCAGGGACACCCCCTTGCTCTTCTGGGGAGAAGGGTCCCAGATCACTTTCTCTGGCAGCGGCCAAAGCCATTCATGACACCTGAAGCACCATCCACAACGCAGCCTTCAGCAGCAGCCCAGAAAGATATCGCAGGTGCCCACAGTGCCTGAGGATGGGCTGGATCTCCTGAAGTGTGCGAGGGCAAAGGCTCCCAGGTCCTTCTGGCAATGCTATTGACTCACCTGTCCCAGCACAGAAAGACTGCGGTGTAACCTTTCCTTGTCCTTCACTAAAAATTCATGGCTTAAAATGTTGGGGTTTTTTTACCCTTGGGTTTTTCCTAGGACCCCACAGAAAACTTATATGCCAATTGACAAAGGAGGTCTATAAAAGTCACAGTACTATGATTCATACAATTTAGGCAGATTTGAGAATTTCTCTTTTTTAATTGATCACATCTGGATACTGGAGACCTGATCCAACAAAGGGAATCTTTCCACCTACATCAATAGGAAGGACCCTGGTCTTCCCTGGCTCCTTATTACGCCAGTCAGGGCTAACTGACGAGGTCTGAAAGAAAACTGGGAATTCTTTTTTTTTATTACTTTTTTTTAAATTCTCCCAGCTCAGCAGCATTTTCCTTCTCCATGGGGGCAGGGGCTGACAATAAACTCTGCATTTGCTGACAATGAAATCACGCATTCCTCTTAATCCTGCTCCTGACAGTCAAGTGATTAGTGTGCTACAGAGATAGGGCTATTTGACAGCACCTGAAAATCTCTGTGCATCAATGGCTTAAAACAATATTAATTGTTAGCATTAAAGTTTCTCTGACCCCGACTGTAGGCTGATGGATCTGTCCTCTGTTATTTATAACGTTCCTTTATTTACACCTTTTCATCACCACAGCATTTGCTGCCTGCGGTTTTATTGCCCTTATAAATTTCCACTCCCTGAATCACCTTAACAGTTTTGAAATAATACAGATAGGCAAAAGCAAGCTGATGAATGCAGGAGGTAAAGGGTTTATTCTGTTGCCTCGGTGGCTGGGCCAGAAGGATGTGCCCATTAAACAGCCCTCACTCCATTGCGCTGCTTTGGAAAGCCTGGCCCACCAAAAAGCAATGCGGTGAACAATACAGTGAACTTCTCCTGCCACCAATAAACCTGTCTTACAAAGGAGATTAATGCTTTTCTGAAAGGCTTGATAACTGCTGAATTACCAATCTATCCCAGCACTAAAATCAATCACCACTGTTAAAGGGACCAGGAATACATTTAGGTCCCTCTTTGCTCTCATCTGAAATTTCTACAAAACCTCTGTTCTTTCCATAGCCCTCCTCTCTTGCTTACAGTATTTTGCAAATTCTGCCTAGGGAGTGAAAGCCTTGAGGGTGTGTGATGAGACCAGGCTTTTCATGTTTGTCCTGGGTTCAGCTGGGATAGAGTTAATTTTCACAGGAACCTGGGAAGGGGCACAGCCGGGACAGCTGACCTGAACTAGCCAAGGAGCTATTCCATACCATGTGCCACCGTGCCCAGTATAGAAATGGGGAGCAGGCTGGGGGGGGGTCTCTGGGCTTTCGGTGGGGAAGTGGTGGAGCGGTGGGTTCCGGGTGGGGAGCGGTTGCACTGGGCATCACTCGTTTTGTGTATTCTCTTATTTGTATTGTTATTGTTCTCTTTTTGTGTTGCCCCAGTAAACTGTCCTTATCTCAACCCTCGAGGTTCTGGGTTTTTTTTTTCCTTTTCCCTTTCTGGTTCTCCTCCCCATCCCACCGGAGTGGGGTGGGGGGAGTGAGCGAACGGCTGCGTGGGCCTTTGTTACCGGCTGGGCTGAAACCACGACAATGCTACATTCACTGAATTTATCAGAACAAGTGTAATCCTCAGCCCAGCAAATTCAATGGCAAAGCCCACACTAGATTCAAAATTGAAGGAATTGACTGTAAGGAAATTAAAAGGTGAACAAGATGCATTCACTGCAAGCCTAAACAGTCCTTCCAAAATGTCCTTTCCGTAATTTTCAGCCAATCCAACTGAAATCTGATGAGCAGATCTGTCCTATTCCCCAAAAGACATAAGACAGCTTCACATTCACCAGTAATCGGGAACCACCAACACAGAGGATGACTCCGCAGTTCTCTGATAGCTGGAAAAGCTCTGCCACAAGTAATGGTATTCTGCTGGGTTTATAGGTTTTGAAATACCACTGGCAAAAAAAATCACACGTCTTCACCAAAAGGCAGACACTCCTGGGACAAAGCATGGCAGCTCCATCACTAATCTGACAGAAAGTGCAAATTTGAAGATGCCATTTTTATCAGAAGATGATCTTATTGGAATTAATTCCTAATTGATTTTAAATTCAGTTGCTCTCTAATTAAAATTACCTAGGGCTGTTAAGAAAAATAAAGTTACCTGAGTACGATTTTGGCACAGGCATAAGGACAGGCATTCCCATGTTTGAAAAAAGTCTTTGACATTTCACAGTATTAACTGGGCTTCTTAGAGTAGAATTAAATCAATGGTGGAGAGAATGACTGCCTGCTCTCTTCAAAACACGTATCCAGGTCGATTCTCAGCACAAAAGTTTTCCCATAAATCAAAGCTACAGGTTCTGAACTAGAACAAAGTGACCTCCCCCATCCTTTTTCCCCCTCCTATTCCCACACAAACTTTTGGCATTTCACCCTTTGCCAGCAAACGCAACCTTCCTTCCCAGATGCATTTCTCGGAGCCTTGATGTGCCTTTCACAAATAAGTTTTTGTATTGTTACAGAGGAATCTGAGCTGCAATTGGAGCCCAGGTCACAATCCAAGCTTTCTGAAACTTCAAAGGTTTTAGGCTTACATTTGTGAATAGAAGGGAGAGCAGCAAAGTTTGGATTTACACTTTGTTACATCGCTGCAATGATTAATACAGGGAGACTTCACACCCGCCAGCCTCCAATTATCACATCCAGCTGTTCCACCCCACATTTTAAGATTACACACAAATAATATTAATTTAAAGAAAACAAAACACCGTATGGAGATTATCTCTCCCAGAATCCTTGAAGTCCTAAGCTAAATTAGCAACTGCCTGATAGGAAAGAGGGAAAATATCACTATAGCATTACAGGAGGCTGCAGCTTAGGATATTCAGAGCCGAGAAGGGGACAGTACATCCAGGATAGCATGGCAATTGCAGAGGAGGAGACAAGAGAAAGGGACTACATGAAGGAGTCATAGGGGAAGCCACATAAGCAAGATAGGAGCTCTCTCCTTTCTCAACAGCACTGCCAGTGAATGCCCACTCAGGCAACACATCTCATCCTAAGTAATCCCTTCGCAGAGACAGGCAGGCAGGTCCCCATTTTGTTCAGGAGCATTGGCACTTTTGAAATAACAAAGCCAAAAAAATAACCAAACAACCAAAAAGTCACCATGAGTGAACAGGTGCTGTGCACAGGCAGATCAATCCTTGCCTCTGTGCTGCAGCAACCAACCCCGGTAAAATCAGCTGCAGTGGTATTGCTGGGGTGCAGAGAGGTGAAGTTATTTCTTCAGCATGACTTGGGCAGGCCCACAGATCCTGTTCCCAGCCAGGATTAGACTTCACAGCCCCTCTGGAAAGTCTGGCACACAGAGCAAATATTTCCTAGCTTACAATAACACAGGATCTTACACGGCTCTCCGTCTCTGAAGTAATGGGATGAACACTGAATTGTTTGAATAATATTGGTGAATCCATATTTCACTTAGAGGGAATTCATGTTAGACCAATTAAATAGTATGTCAATTCCCTCTAATTATATGTTCCTGCAGCCTACCCAGTAATTATACTTAATAGGTCTAAATCAAATCAGCATGTTACCTGAGAAATAATTGGATTTGTGTGCAATTTTTTAATGTTCCTGAAAGGTACCCAAGAGACTGAAGTTCTCTGTGTGTTCAGGGCTTGATCCTAGGATTCAGCGTGCTTTGCGTGTGGATCTCAGGCTACACTGGCCCTGATAAATTAAATATGCCAGTTCTCTGATGCTGAGGCCAACCGGCAAGGGACAGCCCACAGCCATTCTCATCAACTTTTTTAGCCTCTAAAACAGAGTGGCCATATCCAGACTTCCCACTGGAAACCATCCTCACCAAGTACTAAATGCCAGACTACATCTACAGTAGCAGAGAACAACTTCAGGTTTCACAGCTACAGCAACATGTCCCAACCTTGACGTGCAACAACGTTCTGGGGACTCTCTACTCAGGCTGCAGATAGCAGGATGATTTACAGAGGCACCTCCAAGTTTAGGAGCACAAGTCATAGCTGTGCTCTGCTGAGACCTGTACTGTGCTTTTGAACATCTGCCCAAAGGTTAGTGCATATTAGAAACTAAGACCCACATGCTATGGGTAAATCAACTAAAAGTTAAGCCTCTATATACTTTGATGAACCTTGGCCCTCAAATCACATAGCAGCAATATAAGTCTCACTTGCCCCAAAATGAGACAGAACAGAGCATTTTATTGATTATTTCTGATCACCTTAAACACCCTATACCTTAGAATTAGATGTACACACACACATAGTATATTTATTTACAGGCACAGAGAATACTCAGGACTGCCAAACATCTGACATTTAAAAACAGTCCCATGAACATCTGAGTCCTGTACACGCAAGATGAGTGTCCACTAGACCCCAGATCCTTCCATTGGATCAGAGGGGACCATGATTAGCACAAGACTTCCCCAAAAAACACACAAGCCATTGAATTTCTCACTGCTTCTAGTTAAGCACTCACTTCTCTGAACTATTTTTTTTTAATTTCTAGAGGAGGTGAACCACAACACCTCTGCACAAGTCTTCCCTGCTTCCACCGAAAGCAGTCTCAGAGCAATTAGTGCAGTAGAGATCCTCCCCCATTGCCCTGCTCCCTGGAGCCCCATTTGGAAAATCTGGGCCTTTCAGTTTCAACATGATTTACTGTCCTCCATCTCCTTGAAATTCTGCCCACGAGAAACCAAAATAGCACCTTGCCTTGTGAGTGAACCCCATACAGCCAGCGAGCATCGAAACCACTAGATTTCAAATGCAACGTAATGTCAGAGAGGCATAACTGCAGTGACAGTGGCTGGAGGGGATGACTGCACCATCTAGTTATTCTTCAGCAAAGGTACAAGTAAATGCCACTAACTTCACTTTCGGTTTCTTTCAAGGAAGTCTTTCTTTTTAGATAACTACCTCTAGTCAGGGGCCTTTTGAGGCTCCAGCATGACTCTGAGAGTGGGAAGGCTTGGACATCCTTATTTTATGTTAAAGATGTCCTGTCCAAAATCTGCAGGCCACTTCCCAAGGCACCCCTCATACCCATATACAGGGAAACTCATATTCATTCTACCTAGGTAGGCACTTAACCAAGGCACCTGCTTCAGTAGCATGGTCACATTGGGCTCCCTCAATAAGCAAAGGAAAGAAATAGATGTCTCTAGAAGACAATTCAGACCTTAAATAGCTTCTTATTGAAGTAATTCTGCCATGTCTACTGTTAAGAAGGACAAATTCAGGAAGAGAACCCAAAATTTGCGTTTCTTTTTTGATAAAGTTATGGATTGAACCATGTGCCAGGCAGTGAGCTCTTGACAAGGACTCTCTGGTGCTCTTCAGTTACATTTATGTGTGCTCAGACTTTCTGGAGCAGGTCAACCACAGCTTTTGGAATTAGTTCTAAAACATATATTCATTTACAGCTCATAAACAATACTCAAATACCCAATAACCCAAAAAGCCCACCAAAATTTCTCAAGGTCCTGCATTTTGCATTCTATGGATCCATCTTTTTTCAGTCCCCCCATTAACCTTCTCCCTACAGAAAGGTGGAAAGGCTTATCGAACTCACACAAGCTTGAGATTCTGTTTGTGAGACTGAAATTTAACATTTTGAATCATCATGTCCTGCTATACCTGTGCAAAGCTAATCCTCACATATTTCAAATCTTGCTATTAATCCAGTGGGTTCTCATTAAAAGTTTGTCCAGTGACTAAGAAACAATAATTTGTGTCAGGTTACCCTGTTTCACCCTGCAAAATTGGAGCTGCCTGAAAAATGTCTTGGGGAAATGTTTTGAAGCAGCTTCCCTTGCTCTCTTTCAGGAAAATCACCTACCCAGCACACAGGCAAACTTCTTCCTTTCTAGCGTATCTGTAATTAGCAAAGAATGCCAAGCCACAAATATTTATGCACAGATGGGATCCTGAAGTACCTTCAGAAGTTCAGCAGAGGCCTCAATAGTTAGATTTTTCAAGGAAGCTTTGATGCAAAACCTGCAGGTTCAGGAGGATCTGTCAGAACACCCTACTAATCACCCCTCTTGGAGATGCATTTCTCACCCAACAAGGGATGTTACAACCACTTGCGAAAACCCCACAACAGATGCAGGTGCTTCATTACCTACTTTTCACTTGAATTCCTCACAGATCTTGCCAGATCCCTTCACTTCATTAGCACAGGTCTCTGCGTGCTGGGGCAAAAGCCTTCTTCTGTGCTGCTGACAGAGTCTGAATGTTTCTGCTTTTGTTTCAAACCTTTTCTGAAATCAGATATGTTTTTCTTCCCTGTGCAAACTTTTTTTTTATTTCTTGCCCCAAAATTTTGCTGATGTGATGCTGGAACCATGTTAGTTATGTCATCTAAAAAGCTTGGGATTAGGCTGGTCTGATATGCCATGCCCAGACTATTAATTCAAATAAGAGTCAGGTCCTGTTCTTAGGTTGAAATCAGTTGGCACAATTTGGCCACCATCAAACCCTGTCTGTCTCCAAACTAGTGTCTGTGTCCAAAGCACTGATGGAGAATGGTGCCCAGGCTGTGCTAACTGCCCCGGTGAGGCCAGAAATTGGCCAAGAGGGTATTGATTGTCCTGGGCCAAAGCTGCACCAGGCTCACTCCTCTGCAGCATGCGTGATTGCACTCCCAGTGTCCAGGCACCAGCCCCATTTAATTTAAAAACAGGTAATGAGATCACGCAAAACACAGGTTAACATTTCCCAGCCTGATCTGGAAGCCATTAAAAGCTGGCTTATGGCATGGCATGGGCAGGTGAGCTTCCCGTCGCACCACCGTCTCCAGTGCCTGCCTTAGGCACCCAGCTCTGAAGTCTTTGCCCACGCAAAATGCTCCTGCTCCTTCTGGAGGGGTAGGCAGAGGGGGGACAAGTCTCAGTAGCCCCCCAGGACAGGAGGGCAGCTGCAGATGGGAGCAGAAGCAGCCCACCCACCGCCGACAGCATAAGCTCAGCATTGGAAAAGGCTTTCTCTGGCACCTGCAAAAACAATCTGCATCTTGTGCTGCCAGCGAGGAGGAAGGAGACAGAGCAGTAGCATCCCAGCAAGGCAGCAAGCGAGGGGGAGAGGGGAAATGCTCCGCACACCCAGGGGGTTATGTTACACTGAAAATAAAGGTAGAAGGGGACAAAGAGTCCTAGGAGGCCTCTCTGATGATCATTAAGGATGAAAATGCTTTAGTCTCACCAGAGAAAACAGATTGGATAGCGAGATACTCACTTGGCCTGCACTTGTACCATACAATGAGGTACTTGCCGGTTCCAGGGCATGGATCTGCACCAAACAGCCGGTTATTGACGAGAAACTGGCAGCTCCGCCTGTCCTGGCACTCGTCCAGCATCTTCTGCAGCCAGGAATGCATACAAGAAACAGAGAGACAAAAGCACTTCAGTATCTCCACCAAGGGGATCGTCAAATACAGACAAGCTGGAGAACAGCGAGGCCATCGTTGCCTCCTCAACTGGCACTGGCACAAGGCAGGCAATGGGGCTCAACACAGTGGGTACTGCAGGAGCCGTGGACTAGGAGAGGACTAAACCTTGCACTGTTTTAAGGAGCATGATTTCTTTCTCCTTCATGCATGCAAAAGGAGGGATTTGCATAGGGAATGTCACAGAGATTTTGAGACATTTGCGTGCAATTTAACCATACTACAAGGCAGTACTGTCCCAGGAAAAGCAGCTTTGAGGCAACGGATCAGCCTTGACAGTTAAAACCAGAGACTCAAACTCTGCCACCACCATTCTGCTTTAGATTTCTCTAGAGATGCACAATTTCAACCACAGCTTTCAAGAGAGCTTCTCTCGGTTGTATAAAAGCTTTGGCAATTACTGGTATTCCAATAATTAGTAGTTGTGGTGGGAACACTTTTATGCAGCCAACTTGGTCTGTTTTTAATAGGGCTCACTCCTCTTCCCCCATGACTATTGCATTCCTTTTAGCTAAACTCAGCAAGGGCCTGTGAGTCGGGGGGTCCTCCCACTGCTGGCATTTTGGGTCCTATGCCCTTTTTTGCACTGCTTTTCCTCTAGCGCTTGCTCCCCACTTCCCCATTCATAACACTCATAAAAACTCCATCTCATAATCCACAGGGGCAAGACATTCTGTCTCCTGCTAGAAAATAGCTTCATTAAGGAAGATTAATGATTTCTTTTAACCCTATGATCCTCTAAAGCAGTAGTGGGGGGGAGAATATTATTAAGTGGGGCAGTAATTAAGTTTTAAATTCAGCTGGATGGCTTAGGTGGTATTTATGTACTCCTGTAGAGCCCTTAAAGCACTAAAATTACCATAATGTTTGCCTGACACACACAAACCTGTCAGAGCATTTTGAGACCACAGAGCGAGGTAATCCACCAGCCTTGCTAAGTCCCTGTGATACAGAGCTGTGAATTCCAGTCCCAAAACAATTAATTTTCACTTGCAAGGAGGCACTGGAAAATCCTTTCTCAGAAATTCCCCTAGACTTCCCTGGTCTCTTTTGTCTTCTCCCTGTTCCCTTTTCTTACACCCACCACGACATCTGGGCTTTCCCACAATCTTATCCCCATGCCATTAACATAAAGGCTGTTCCTTTTTTTACCATGCGCCATCCAAACCAATTTTCTCTCTGCCTCAGTGACTACTCTCTATTTTTGAGTTCTCCCTGAATGTAATATATATAATCTTTAGCATTACAACTCTGAATGTCACCCTTTGAACAACAGGAACAACAGCTGTTCCAGTTTCAAGCGCAATCTGAAACTGCTTCATTTGAGGTTGCTCATAACTTCCTAAAGCTTTCACCTTTTGGGCTGACACATGCAAGAATTTGTGCCTGCCTCAAGTCTGACCTTCACTTTAAAGTTCAAACCAAGACAATTCAGGCCTTTTCTAGTGAGCAGAGAACATATGCTGTTGTTTTCCACTTACAAAGGTAATAAAATGCAGTCATCTTGTTTTGAAATAAAGAGCTTAGGATGGAAAGGCTGAAAGGTGAACACTGAAGGAGGTGCCTGGGAGCATTAGCCCCAACTTGACCGTCACGTTAAAATGCATAGAAATAGCATATTCTTTCCTCTAGGCTCATAAGGGTTGACTGCTCACTCAGCGTGTGAAATTTAATTTAAGGCAAAATCCAATGAGTTGCAAAGGAATTTAAGTGAGGCCTCTACGTAGATACCTCTTTTGATCTCAAAAGGCAAAGAACAACTGGCACAACTCTTGAGTGCTTCACATACGGAGAGAAATCCTCTCTAAATCACTGCAGATCTGAAAGGATTTGCTGGTACTGGACGGCCACGGCTGTGTTTACACCCAAGCAGTGCTAAGAAAATGGAGCAGGGAAAGAAGCAGCACCCCAAATGTCTTCTTTCCCACAAGGGAAGCTTTCTCCCCTCAGAGGCAGCAGACTTGGGTTTTTGGTCAACAAACCTGTTCACAGCAGATGGGTGGGATTTTCAAAAGCCTTCAGCACTGCATAATAGGTGCTATTAAAACCAGTGGGAAAACCACCCGGGGTTTCAGCAGAGACTGAGTTAGGCCAACATGAAGTGTCTTTGAAAACCTCAGCTTCCCTGCCTAAGCGGCGCTTGTTCATCTGTCCTTGGGCTCAGCACCAGGAGCGAAGGCAATTACTTACCAGCCTCAGAGAACCATGACCATGGGCAGCCTTAATATATTGCCACTTTGTCTTGCTCAGCTCTAACTCTTGGCAGCTCTTGCTTACTCCATGTATTCCACATAAGTGAAACCTCCTGAGTTTACTTCCTGCAGTATGCAAAGTAACACAGAGCCCTAGGGAGAAGTTTGTACCTAAATTAAGGAGCAAAAGTCATCTATGCCACTGTGAGACTGTAGAAAAAGGGAAGAGTTCTTGAGGCTGAATAAGCCTTTTACTAATTGGTTTTAGTGTTTAGCTACAGTTTCAAATTAATTTGTTAATAGCCATGACTTTGAGAAGTTATTTCATGGGGGGAGAGAAATCAATATTTACTTTTCATTCACGTAATTCTAATGTGCCTCCCCCTGAAGGGCAATGATCTTCTTGAAAATATAAAAAATCATCAAGATTTCTGATTTTCTGCAGACTGTTTGAGTAAAGTCTTAGGTATAATGAAATACATCCATAAAGAGTAAAATAAAAAAAAAATGTTCAATGCTCAGTTAAATACATCAGGAAAAACGCAAAGAAAATTAGAAATGGTTGACTGTGCCATGTTCTTGAGCAAAAATAATGAACAAAGATGCTGAACCAGCCCTAACGTTAACTTAAAAACTTGTGCATACAATTTTTACCTATCCTTGCCACAGAAATCTTCTTCCCCACTGCTTACATCAGTATGTGCTATATACTGGCATCTTCTTAAACACTGTGCAACACAGCGACTCTACAGAACATGCATGACAAGATGACCCACTACAGGTACACTTTCCCTGCAGGTCCAGTGTATCTGGCGTTTACAGGGGCCCTTACAAACCAAGACCTTGGCTTTCTGGTCTTACTCTCAAAAATTACACTTCTAGGCAGTATCAGAGCTCTGGCAGATGTCAGGTGTCATTTCTGAAGTCTTTGCAGATGATCAGCTAGATTGACACGAGGAAGGCTCTGAGTTTACTTGGTAGTGAGGGAACATCCTGAGCTCACATGGCTTTTGCTTAATGGCTGGAAAAAACTAAGCAATTCATTCTACATTTGCCTTGGTTTTCTGGCTGTCAATGTCAGCTGTAAAGGTGGGAAAACACAACCACAAAACCAAACAAATAGAGGCCCACAAACAACCTGAACTTGCACAGAAATAGTAGTAGGCACACAGAACCATCCATCCTTAACTGGGATATATAGTCAGCTGTTTATGTCATTGCCATCTGGTAGACCCCTCACCAATGCAAAATAAAGTTGCATTGGATTAGATTATATTATAAAAATCACTCCAACTGAAGAAGGTGGAGGAGGAATTCCTATTTGGCATAAAAGGGGAGGGAAGACACATTAATTATGTTGTGCCATTTTATAATTGCGTTCCAGTGGTAAATCAAGCCTGAGGGCTGACAGCCAGTGCTCAGGAGGGAAGCTGCGGCTGTTTAAACCCATTCCATTCTCTGGTTCACGATTGAGCTAAGAAGCTGCAAGATTTAGAGGAGATAAGAGAGCAAGAAATGTGAATTCAAGTAAAACAAAATCTAACCCCTGTGATTTATGCGCTGGATTAATCTCACTGCGGTGACCCGAGTGTTAAAGCAAGGGCAGCCTCAAGCTCAAAACCATGTCTTTCTAGTAGGCATTGCAGATGAAACACATTTCTTGTGCTCATTTTGTTGTGCTGATTAGCTAAGTAATTGCTTGTGCTCATTAGATAACAAACTTTTAAATCTGGAACTGGATGTGAGCTCTGCAAGAAGGCTGTCCTCAGCCATTCCCAAGGGTGCACTCTTTTTTAATCTGTCTCTTCAAATCACTCTTTAAGAAGCGCTTCCCCTGCACATTTAAAATAAACCACAACTGAGCTTAACACCCAAGGCAATTAAAATTATCTCTCTTAGTTCTTAGTCCCTTGTAATAGTTCATAGATTCAACACACTTAGGGTGCAACTTTGGACCCATAGAAGCCAATGGTGAAACTCAAAGGGAACTCAGATTTTGCCACAGGGCTGCTCTCTGTACAGCCTCCATCATCAAAGGAACATAAAGATGACTGCAGGGCATGTCAGTCAGGCATGAAATTACAAGGAGGAAGCCCACTAAATAATTTCCCAAATTGTATGTTGCTGAGGAGAATAACTCAGAGAGCAAACTGCATGAATGGATCAGAGCTGTGTGCAGTCAAATGAAGACAGGCAGAGATTTGTACTAAGAACTTTACACAAGAAGATACCAGTAATTAAAAAAAAATACGATCAAGCATTTTTAGGTCAAATTCAGTCCAGGTACAGTCATTGTGGTGGAGTTACACCAACACTTATATTGGTGCACCTCCTTGAGTTTTGCAATGGGAAGAAGTAAATACAACAAACAAGGTAGCATGAATTCTCCCTACAAAGCCACACAGCACAATGGATTTATAATGGCTTCATGTCACATTTCATTTGAATTTTGATACTCTTTTATATACCCCTGAATATTGATATTAGTTTAAAAGGCGCTCTATACTTATTACTTTCAAGTTGCAAACTTATTTATAGGTCCTTTTTCCAATTATGTGAAGACTGCGTGTTTATCTCTACTCATTCAGGCAAACTACCGAAGGGCATGGAGCAAGTTTTCCAAGAATCAGCAACAGGGAAGGACAGATGACATGAGGAAGTGAAATTCACGTTCATGAGACACAGGTTACCCACCTATGGCTTCATCAGGCAACCTTCCCAGCCTGCTCCACTAGGAAGTAATGCAGCTTTGCCCAAATTACCGCATTCAGTCTGTGGATCGCATGAACAAGGGATCAAAGGCCTGAATCCTAACCACTGATCTATGGCCTACTAGCTATCTCATCGTTCTTCCATGGACCTTGCAATGCTCACAGCAGACTCAGCACGAGGGAACTATGCCCACATGTTTGGTGACTCACATTAACACGCCAGACTGTGAAATAAAGAGCGGAAAACTGGGCACACAGTCCCTTTCACCAGCTCCGCTATGGGAGTAATAACCACCAGTAGGGCAGGCAGCAGTGGGCTGGAATGTTAAAACACAACAGCAAGATTCACCAGAGCTCCTCTGGCAGAGCCTTGTGTCCTGGATTTGGCTGGGATAGAGTTATTTCCTTTCTTGTAGCTGGTATAGTGTTATGGTTTGGATTTAGTAAGAGAAGAATGTTGATAACACACTAATGTTTTGAGTTGTTGCTAAGTAGTGTTTTTACCAAGTCAAGGTTTTTTCAGCTTTTGATGCCCAGTCAGCAGGAAGGCTGGAGGGGCACGAGAAGTTGGGAGGGGACACAGCCAGGGCAGTGACCCAGACTGGCCAAAGACGCCATGTGATGTCATGCCCAGTGTATAAACTGGGGGGAGTTGGCCTGGGGAAAGTGGATCGCTGCTCAGGAACTAACTGGGCATCGGTCGGCAAGTGGTGAGCAATTGTGTTGTGCATCACTTGTTTTGTATATTCCAGTTCTATTACTATGATTATCATTATTATTGTCATATTATTACTATCATTATTATAATTATCATTATTAAATTCTTCCTTCCTGTCCTATTAAACTCTCTTCATCTCAACCCACAAGTTTTACTTTTTTCCCAATTCTCTCCCCATCCCACTGGGTGGGGGGCAAGTGAGCGAGCGGCTGCGTGGTTTTTAGTTGCTGGCTGGGGTTGAACCATGACACCTTGAAAGAGCCCAGAGACAGGGATTCACAAAAGCAGGAACATGCTCAGCAAATAGAAGGACCCGATAAAAGCTGCATTACAAATATCACCTAATTAACCATTACCTACATTTCCTAACAGTAGGAAACTTAATCTGTATGCAGGGTCAACTTCAAAGGGAGAGGAGGTCTAGGCTGAAGAAGTACAAAAGGATGCATAACCAAAAGCCATGGGATTAAAGAAAGGGAAAGGTTAAAACACAAACTGGAAAAAAATCATTGAGAGCAAACCATTACACTGTCAGGCAGAGTGTTAGTGGCAATGATGGAAGTCCCATGACTTGGAAAGTTTAAATTTAGAGTAAACAAAGCATTAGGAGGCTTACACCCCAGGGAGCAGTCTTGCCTCATCAGGGAGAAAGCCTGCACCGGCCACCTCTGCCTCTAGTGTCTCCTCTTCTGCAGTACATAATCACACTGCTCTGATGAGCTATTTCAGTCAAGCCAAATATTTCAAAGATACAGCAGTTTAGACATTATCTATGACCTGTGCATCAAGCAGTTCTTCTACTTGCAAATAATTAGCTTGGGGAACTGCTTGCCAGGGAGTTATATTTCAGCCTGGGCAAGATTCATGAATGAAGCTGCACTGTTTCTGTGATTTTTAAGAGCAACTTTGGCACTGCAGTAACCTCTTCTAGACCCTGAGCTCACTGCTCACCATGCTCTGCAAAGTAATTAATGTAGTCTGATGAAGAGTTGCCAGAACTGCTCTTTAATTCACTGACATTCTGAGGCTGAAACTTTCCTTGTCCAAAGTGTCTGTAAGCTGTAGAGATCTTCTAGTACGCAGTATGACAAACGGTGGGTTCTCCTCCCAGTGGTACTGATGACCCATATTCTTCCCTTCTATCATTTTCCTCCCTCTTTCCCCTTGACCATCATAACCTTACAGATGTTCAGAGTCATGAGAAAGGGCCCTTTCTCATTCCTTTTGAGGCCTTTAACTTAATGGTGTTACATCAGTGGGACCATGCAATATCCTGCAACTAGGCAAGGCAGTAGCCACTCTCCCTGGCCTACCAAGAAAGCTAGAGCAGTTGGATCATTTTCTTCTACTTTGTATTTTACTCTACCACGGTGTCAGTCCAGAATACTTGGGGAAAATAAAACCGTCTTCAGAAAGAGTAACACACAGACCCACCTTCCATCCCCATCATTTTGTGATCAACAGCTGGCCCATGCTTTGAGAGTCATACAGCTACTGGAAAGCTTATCTCACCTTTCACCAAAGAGGTCAGGTCAGCTCCCCTTTGCTTTCTATCACAGAAACCTTCCTGGTAGGTGCAAGTAAGAGGGGGGGAAGAAAGGCTCAGGCAATCCTGTTGTTAGCATGCAAGGAATCTTCTCCCTTCTGTACTGCTGCTGGAGGGACAGCAGGACAGGTGGCAGCAAAAGTGTCCTATATCTTACTTAAAGGACAAAAGGAAATACCACATCAGCAGCACTAGTGATTCTTGTCACCAACGCCTGGTTGTCCTGGAGAGTGTTGAAAGAGACCGAGTCCACAGGCCATGCCTAATCTCCCTCCCCAAACTAGTTAATCTTTCTGAGGAGAGGTGTGACTGGGCTCCAGAGCACCTTCTAAGCACAGCTCCTCTTGGGGAAACAAGTCACACGGTAAAACATTGCCCTCTGAAGTGGTTTCCTGCTGATTTCAGTATGTGCATATATGAAGACAGAAGTTAGCCTACAATGTCTTTGATAAATATCTGGGAACAGAAACACAATGGATAAGTGCCTCTCCAGGGCTTTCTATTTTCATTCTAAACAAGCTTTGCTCCAGGGCTTTCTGCTTTCCTTCCAAATGAGCTGTGGTTTTACTTCTCTGTCAATTTACCAAAATGAGAATATTGCAGGTAATCTGCTGTAAAGTATAATCTACTTTTCTGGTAATAAGTAATAATTTTAGGCCAACCATTAAACATTCTTCCATAGAGACCTTGAGTGGTTTATTGCTGAAAACTAGTGATATCAGGAATACTGATCCAGGAATGAGCAGCTGCGGAAAACTTTATAAGCAAGCTACTCCAAACCTCCTCTTCTTCAGCTCAGCAGCTTCCTTCAAATATAACGGTGCTGCTGTGTATTTTTGCAGGCACAAGTTGGGCATTGTGAGCTTGGCTAGGTTTGACTAGGTTTCTTACTTAACAGGCTTCACTTATGAGGAGGCACTTATCATTAGGCAATGCAGAACACTTAACAATCCTATTTCTCCTTTGACCTCTGTGCCAGCATTTATTTGTTCATCTGAATAAACATACACTGCTGCTGTATCAGCTTCCTTATTTCCACAGAGGCAAGATCTCATGAGATGTCCCCATGGCAGGGAAATGCAAATGTATGCAGTAGTGTGACAGGTGAGAGAACCACAGCTAAAGCAGATGAGGATGGTACCCAGCAGATCTCCTTGGAGTAAAAGGTGTCTCCAGATGTTCCCATGTCACCCCCTGCTGTGCAGGAAGGTAATTTAGCTTATTCTCCATACACTTACACTAAAAAAATCAGACACTGGGAGGATTAAAAACGGGCTTGACCAAGCCTATCTGGGTGACAGGGGACAGAGCAAGAGAAAAATGCCACTGTGAAAGCACAATGCACAGACCTAAAAAATCTTCAAGCTCTCAAAATTGTTAGGTTGCATGCTCAGATCAACTGCACCTGCACAATTGCTCCAAAGGGGTAAAGGTATGTGGGAGTTACAGGTCATCACAAAGACACCAACGCACACAGGACCATGCTAACACAGCTCTGCTCTTCAGGACCCAAACTAACCTCTTCGCATGACCTTGCTTTGAAGATAGAGACTTTCTAGTGGGCATACAACTCAACTCTCTCCATAAATTATGCAGTGTGGGTAAACATCCTCTTACCTACTGCCAACCATTTTCAGTAGCACGATTTCAATATGCCTAAATGACCCTTAATATTCAAGATTTACTTTTCTGGGTGGAAGATGAATAGATTTTCATCCTGGCAGCTGCTCTTCCTGACTTACAAGCAAGAAAAGAGATGGTTCTGCCAAGGAGGACAGTTTTCACTGCATGGGTCCCTTTTACCAGAGTCACCAAGGGTCCAGGTGTTCCTCTTCTCTGTCACCCATCCATCCCTCCTGGCTGGGACAAGGACATTGCTCTCATTACTTCACAGTCAGGAATACCCTCTGCAGGATGCCACAAGAAAAGTGCAGAAGAGATAATACCAGACCAGACTGTTAATTAACAGCACTAGTCCCCCACATTAGCTTCTATTATTAAAGGATGAGTGGGAATTTTCTATATTTTGATCTTCAAAATACCTCAAAGATGCTTCACAAATGCAGCACAAATCTCCTTCCTTCCTGCCATATATCTCATGTGACTTGTGCTAACTCTGGGCTCCCCTGTTAAACAGAGTGAAGTGCGGGGACCAGGGGGAGCTATTTTAAAAGCAAATGCCTGGCTTTCAACACAACTTTATTTTGTTGTTCTGATCCTTCCATATTCATGTGACTTGATCTAGAAGTTAACAAGAGACCAACCACATCAAAACTGAAATCCCAGACTGAATGTCCAAGTTCTTTGTGCGTTTGGTAATCTCCCACTGAATCTGACATTACGGTGTTAGAACAACATAAATGTGTAGTTTGGGGTCACTGCCTTAATGTCTCGGACACGCTCTCCCAAGTGGTCTGCATTTCATTTCAAACAAAAATGAGTGACTAAAGCGAGGGATCCTGGCAGCCAACCACGTAAGGCTGGATTAGAGTGGTTGTCTCAGTGTAATAACCCTTTCTTTTCCCTTCTTAACATAGAAATAATGTCTGAACTGGACATTTGAAAGGGAGGGAGCTTCTAAATGGGAATTAACTATTATTCATAGGTAGTGTTTCCGAGGAACAGTATTAATAACTGCTCCTAACACTCCCTCCAGGCCACTCCCCAGAGAAGCAGCAAATTTATACAGTCATGGGTTTGATTAGACACAGTGATTTTATATACTTAATTTTGAAGGGCTTAGTTTGGCTGGCTTTTTAAATTACTGACAATCAGAATATACACACAATTGGTTCTGCCTATAGCAGCCATATAGCTGAATTTCAAAACCACAAGAATACATGCCATTTCCTTGTCTACAGCTTTCCAATTTTCCTATATACATGCATTTCCTACCAGCAAGCTGCAGGCAGCTTGCCATTCAACTTGTGGAGTTTCTGGCTTACCCTTCAGAGAGGCCTCACCCCCTCCAGGACTGAGAAAGAAGACAAGATTCATCTCTGGCATTTGGACTCAACCTACCCTGGCCAAGCACAGCACATTGAGGTATCAAAGCCACATTTGGGGGCACCAAAGAGGCACTGCGGATCTCCTCCAAAGACACTCAGGAACTTGTCCAAGGTCCCCCAAGAAATTTGTGGCAGAACAGAGAATGTCAGCTACTTCCCTACGACATCTGCATCCCCAAAAATGGGTGGAGTGTTCTGTTCTCAGTCATGTAACAAACGTATTGTACAACAGATCTGCTGTAAGACTACCTACAGAGAACATAATTCTTGCTCTGATAAATAGGGGAGCTGTAGTTACAAGCACTGTAAGTGTTAGAGGCAAAGCTAATGGGTAACAGCTCTGAGGACATAAGGAGCTAAGTCGGGCAGATAAGGATTTCTTTTAAATCCCTCCTGCACATAAAACCATGGCATGGAAAGCCAAAGGCTACATATTCCCTGTTCTCAAGTTCTTCCAGATGCCTTAAATGGGCCACTCACCCACAAAGGATGAGGCTACACACTTAGCTATCAATCCCACTGGTAAATGAAATGTTTCAAGTAAATTTTGCAGTAAATCAATAAAAGAAAGAAGGGAAGGCTAGCCTCTGCCAAAGTCTTCAGTCCATGTTCTCCCACCCTAAACAACACAACTAACTCTTGTCTGTTGTATTACTAACTTTCATTTTAATATTTGGGAAAACCTTCCACTGATAAGGACCATGTCCTCCCATACTACAACTCAGTCATTTGTTGTGCAGTGGAAGTGTTATGAGGACAACTGCAAATCTCTCAGCTTAAGGGTTACACTACAGGTAAACACCAACCCTGTGCAATTTCTTAAGAATTTACCACTAACATTTGGAAGCCAAAGCACTCATATCATAAAAATATATGCTATAAATTCTTCTTAAAAACCCTGGATGCAAGAGTGAGAAGTGATGTGGGAAATTCTGGCCTTTATAAAAATTATAAAAGAAATTATTCACTAGCCCTGTAGGTTCATTAGTCTAGTTCTGCTATAAATTTTCATTAAAAGTTATTATTGATTCATAGCCATAAACACAGTGGATGCTTGAGATCTTTGCCCAAAAGTTTTCACAGTCCCAAATCCTGCACTTGGAAAGACTTGTGCTTACTTTAATATCCAGGAGCAGACCCCATTCATCTCAACATCAGCCAACTCATGTTTGTAATTTTAGTTGTTCCTACTGACAGTTGAGTAACACTGGCACCTTCCAAATAATCCTTTAATTTGCTGACATCACATGTGCTCTTGGGAGGATACATATAGTCAGCATCCCCTACACAAATGGATGGAGTTGATTGATTAACTACTGGTGCTTGGGACATTACAAGCTTCAGTGATGTATGATCACTTTCAGTGGCCTAAGAGCCAAATGAGTCAGAAGAAGTAAAGCCAAGGATTCTCTCTGGGTTTCAAGTTACCAAAGTAAAAGCCTCTTGAAACAGGATCAGTTCTGAAGTCAAAAGAATGCCACAGCAACTTCTGAATGTGTTGAAAAAGCTAACCACTGGGAATGAAAACTATAAAAAAAAAATCTTTGAATGCAGTCAAACATAATGTGGTTTTGCAGTGTAATTCTGCTTCAACCACATTCCTGAACTGTTACTGTCTAGAGTTGCAGCAAATTAAGAAATTAATCAGCAAAATCTAACTCAGTCCTATCTAAACTACAAAGATTAATTACCCACTAAGCTGTGTGAGATGTCAGTGCTTCCATGCTGGGTAGCATTGCTTAATACAGGTCTATGCAGCACCAGCACAGAAAGCTGCTGCCTGGCCAAGGAAAGATGCAGTCCAAAATGAACAGATCCAGTTTAACATGCAATACCTGAAGGGAAGTGCCAGCTGAACAGGCAACATCTTCTTTAATTAAAGTTGCATAGGAGTGGGGATAGCGAGAAGGACACATCTGATGACTTGGTACAATTCGGCCATAAAAAGAAGACTGGATACTGATGGTGGTTCTGTGAGGACATCTCAGGGAGACATATTCTCCATCACAGGCATGGTCAGTGTAATTCTTTAGTACTTGTGATATGTAACCTGCAAAAACCATGACAAAAACCATCATTAGTGAAAGGTAGTTAATATTTAGGTGATTTACAGCAGTGCAGTCTAATAAATACACAACTAAGAAGCAATGAGGGATGCAGATTTTATTACTCATCTCACACATGTGCAAAGGAGAGACTCAGTGACGGGGTGGGGCTTGGTGATTTGGCCTTCAGCCGTGTTATACATCCTTAGTGGAAGCAATATTCAGATGCTCCAAACTCTTAGTCTAATCATAGCCCTTATTTACATTGGCATATCTGTCAAGTTTACAGGAGATGCAGCTGAGCCAGACTCATCATTTAGACCACATCTAGATACCACATGCAATTTTTGGCCCACTAACACAAGACACAGTTCAATAAACTGGAGTGAGTTCAACAGAGGGCCACTGAGATGGGTGAGAGCTGGAGCACTTGCCTGGTAAGAAATGGCTTGTTCAGCCTGTAGAAGAGACAGCTTTGCAGGAAACTAATAGCAGCCTGCCAGTATCTACAGGGAGGTTATCAAGGAGATGGAGCCAGGCTTTTCACAATGGTGCATGGTAGGAGAATGAGAGATAACAGACACAAGATGAAACAACAGAGTTTCAGACCAGGTATATGGAACAACTTTTTCACTGTGAGGGCAGTCAACCAGTGGAGCAGGTTGCCCAGAGAAGTTGTACAGTCTACATCCTTGGAGGTTTTCAAGACCTTGCTGGATAAAGCCCTGAGCAACTTGGCCTGACCTTCTAGTTGACCCTCTTTTGAGCAGGAGGTTAGACTAGAGAACTGAAGTCCCTTCCAATCACTTTTCCTGTGAACTTACGATCATGGGCAAGAAAGGCCCAGACACAGAGCCACTAAGAGGAAAGTTGGGGTTACAGTTGGTTGTATGAGGTCCTATTCCATCATGACACACCAGTCACATCTTTGATCTCCCTTCACAATATACCATTTTAATTGTTCTGGTTGCCCCTTCTGTTCTAGGCCTTTGACACAAAAGCTTTGCTTTCTCTCCAATTTTGCAAAGTTTCAATCTTTTTAGAAGGAAAAAGGGATGCAGAACCAAATGTCTCCTTGTTTGTTAGAGGATGACATTATCCACAATAATGAAGTTATTAACAAGAATAAAGCATGGGATCAAAGCCTCATAAAAGTTACACCAAGTTAAAAGGGCTGATTACAGTCGGGTTGCCACGGCAACTGCCAGACAAATCCTGACTTTGCCACACTCATGCATGAGGAGACATCACTGTGGTGCTGATATAGAGACTTCTGTGCCAGGAACTCTATAGTATGTCCTTTATCAGCATCAGCCATGGTCCCATTCAACCCTACAGACTTCCTCTCTGTAATGAGTTTGAAAGTCCCCTTCCCGCTACTGGTCACCCACACAAGTCTATCAGCAGCAATCCCACAACACCCTGTCCCTGTCTTCCTCTACCTTTTCTTAAGAAGAAGACAGGGACAGGGTGTTGTGGGACTGCGGGATTGCTGCTGGTAGACTCATTTCTTAAGAGGCAGGGTAGAGAGAAAAGATAAAACCTTTAAGAGAAACAAGTAATCCCTGGACAAATTCCCAAAAGGGCACCTGAGGTATATCTTGGACTTGTTTTTAAAAAATGGCTAAAATGTGATTATTCTCTTGCTGGCCTATAATCACAGAACAATTTAGGCTGGTACGTCTGCAAGTCATCTAGTCCAATCTTCTGCTCAAAGCAGGGCCAGCTTAGACCAGGTTTCCAGGGCCTTACCCAGTTCTGAATATCTCCAAGGATGAGACCTCCACAACCTCCCTGGGCAACCTGTACCAATGCTTAACAGCTTTCTCAGTGAAAAATTTTTTCATTACATGCAATTGGAATTTCTCATATTATGACTTTTTTTTTGTTCCCTCTGGTTCTTTCATTGTACATTTCAGAGAAAAGACTGGTTCCATTTTCTTTATACCTTTAGGTAGTGTAAACCAGTAATTATATCCCGCTCTCTTTAGTCTTTACTTATGCTAAATGAACAGACCAGCTCCCTCACTCTCTTATCATTTATCATATGTTCCAGTACCCTTGCCTTCCTGGCAGCCAAAGGGACTCTCTCCAGATTCTCAACATCTTTGCTCTACTGAGGGGCCAGCTTGGTATGCAGTTAGCCTTCATTACTGCAAGGTGCACTGCATCCTCATGTTCATCATCCTGTCCTCCAAGACATGGCGATGCACAGAGGGAAGTACAATTCATGTGATTTGAGAGAATTCATGTGGTTTGCTCAGAATAATTTCAACATCAGCTCTAGCTATCCTTGTAGACACATCTGTAGGGTATATTTACTCCACTAAGTTAGACACTCTTGGAGCCTTTTCTCTGTCCCTAAGGCCACATCCAGCAACTTCCTCTTACTCTCCAAAATAGTATGGACCACATCCAGAGCTTTTACTGGGAATAGTTTTTCTCCCATACCAACACTGAAACCTAGCTCAGGAGCTGTGTGAAAGAATACTGGTCTGAACAAATTTCGAGGTGCTTAAAACAACTATAATCATTGTTCTTAGAGATAACCAACCCACAGTAATTTAGCTTCAGCATTCAAGCTGCCACTATGATGGCTGCATTCTCTGATTTCTCTAAATTTTAGCCTGTAGCTCTTATTTAGCAGTTCTGTTGCTGCAGTGCCTCAAGGTGTGTGCCAAATAGATATTTACTCAAATCAACATACTAATTTCCAAGTCCCCAGGGCAGCATTTGCTTATGAGAAAAAGGCTAAGACACAGCCCCAATAATTAGAGTGAGTGACAGGGATGCATCAGATCAGGGAACAGCGGGGTTTAATTTAGTGCCTTTATCTCACTTGTTCAAGGAAGCGCTCTGGGGATAAAACTAACTACTGGAGTGCACCTCCTTTCCCAGTAAGTAGAATACATTCTCTGTGTGATGCTGTACACCTAGCTCTGGAGTCAGATCAGCACTTCTCCCTCAAAAGTAAGGCAACCATACAAGATGGGCATCAGGAAATGCAAACTACAGACAAAACCAGAATATAACACAAAACATTAAACCCCACTTTCCATACTGTTACTCCAGTGCATTAGGACTTTTCCCTGAGGCTGACCTATTAGGGAGCCAGACAAATACAACCAAAGTGCAGTCAAGACTCTACTGGCTCTTCTGAATATTCAATTATTCTGTCAGAACAGCCATCTTAGAGCATGCCTTTCATATTACTAATTCAGGATCAAGGAAGGTTTCAACCCCTGCAATTAGTGCACATCACTTGTTGAAAAGACTCCTCCCTCTCGGCTTCCATCAGCAATCTCAAAATAGCTTGAGTTCGTTCAAGCTCAAGATATTGAAGGGATTGAATGCTTTGATGGTGACTGGGTAATAATAAATAAAGCACAATGTCTGAAGCACTGACTACTCTCAGAGAGAAGATACTGCATTAGGCATGGGCATGATCAGGGATGACATGATGTTCTTCAAAGAGCAAAAGGAAGTGGCTGTAGAGAATTAGTGCACTTCCCCCCATCCCACCCTTAAGTGTGCCAAATTTGCACTATGCTCATTGGTAGTCCTTTTGAAAGTGTTGGCAATTTGTTACCCACTGATTCATGGTCCAGTAACCTAAAATCTGAATTGTTTTCAGCATCCTTGCTGAATTTTCAGTAGCAAGTCTCCAATGACATTTTTACCACTACTTGTGGTACCAGGAGGGGAACTACTGGGATGCTCTTTATTGAATGAAATGCACAAACATGTAGCCAATGGCAAGTGTTTGAGGACTTTGATGACGCTTGTACACCAAGGTAAGAACCACTTCATAAGTATACAAGGAATAGCTTACAGAACTCTCTGACTTTCCTGGCAAGCATGAAACAATCTATTTTGGATGGCTGCAAGAAACTATTTTATTTCAGTACAGTGATACAGCAGATGACCAATCAGCTATTCATAGACCACAGAATATGACAGTCAAGAAACTGAGATTACTAACATATTATCGAGTTATTTTATCACTCCCTATCAAGTATATTTCTCTGCATTATTATCTGGGATATAAGCTACAGCCTTACAAGTGTCCACTCCAAAGATAAGGCAGGCTGTTATTAAAGATGGCCAAGGATATTTGCCACTCCTTTTTTCACTCTCAAATTCTGGGATATGAAATCACCATTGTCAGATCCAGGAACTGAAGGCAAGCAATTATTTGAGGGAAACATCCTAGCTGTACGACATAAATTCTCATGATTTTATCAGGAACTTTTTTGGTGGTTCACTTATTAGCCTGTCTAGGGAAGACAATGTTAGAGTAGGTGGTAATTTGAGCTTTTCTTTAAAAATATATATTTCATTTGAAAGTATGGTAAAAACATGAAAGAAATCTAAAGCATTAAGCCCACCACAACTTTTCTAAATGCTACATATTTTGAAAATCTGGGATAACAAAAACAATCTCAGAATCCTTTGGGTTTAGCGCGTCTCTTTTTTTAAGGATTGTGTTGAGGACATGGAAACTTTGCTGGTGGGCATTCATACTCCCAAATTAAATCAATATATAGAAGTCAAGTGCTAAACATCAACTCGATTCAAAAGACCAATGTGACTACCAAAGCAGGGATTTACACTCTGAAGACAGAATAAACAACCAAAAGTAGTGCATCACAAAAATGACAGATCGTTTTTTTTCCCTCTAACAAGAAGGAAGTGTTCCTTTCAAACACCAGTTGCAATTTATTTTTCCAAAGTCCAGAGTTTGACTCTTATCAGTCATCAGCAATTACTCTCCACTACTCACCAAACACAGCGCTTAATGCTGACTGTAACTCTATCCCACTGTCATGGTTTAACCCCAGCCAGCAACTAAGCCCCACTCCACTGCTTACTCACTCCCCCGCAGTGGGATGGGGGAGAGAATCATAAGAGTAAAAATGAGAAAACTTGTGGGTTGAGATAAAGGCAGCTTAACAGGTAAAGCAAAAGCCGTGTATGCAAGCAACACAAAACAAGGAATTCATTCCCCATTTCCCATGGGCAGGCAGGTGTTCAGCCATCTCCAGGAAAGCCGGGCTCCATCACACCTAACGGTGACTTGGGAAGACAAATGCCTTCACTCTGAACGTCCCCCCTTCCTTCTTCTTCCCCCAGCTTTATGTGCTGAGCACAATGTCCTATGGTCTGGAATATCCCTTTGGTCAGTCGGGGTCAGCTGTCCCAGCCGTGTCCCCTCCCAGCTCCTTGTGCCCCCCCAGCCTCCTCACTGGTGGGATGGGGTGAGAAGCAGAAAAGCCCTTGGCTCCGTGTGAGCACTGCTCAGCAGTAATGAAAACATCCCTGTGTTATCAACACTGTTTTCAGCACAAATCCAAAACACAGCCCCATACTAGCTACTGTGAAGAAAACTAACTCTATCCCAGCCCAAACCAGCACACTCACCTAGCAATGACAGTTCCCAAGAACCATTTTCACCATTGCCTCTCCAGGGAACTGTTGCTCAATTCTCATCCAACAGCCAGTTCTAACCCTTAACACACAGGTAGACTAAAGAAAAATAACAGTTTCATACAGAATATTATCATTGTACAGGTACTGTAAATCTAAACATCAACCTTTACTGACTCTCATAGAGCTACAACCCTGCCTTTTTGAAACCAAAGCAACTGTTGGAGTGGTTCACAAAAGCACAGATGATATAAGAGCTTCCATCCCATCCAGATATAGGATAATAGTAGAGTATACAAACACTCATTCATATATCCTATTTAATCATTGTTGTCTAAAAGCTGTAAGCCCTCTTTTCCTACTTCCACTAAATACAGTTCTAGTTTTGCATGACAAGGCACATAGCAACACACCAGCTCGCCAGTCATCAGAAGCCAAATTTCATCCTTCACCTGGAAACATCTCTGTGGGTGTGTGATGGAGGAATAGAGACAAGCACAATAAAACTAACTCTTTGTACAGTTTGGATATGATCTGAAACTTCTAATAAATTACAAGGAAAGTCAAAGCATTTTAACCGTTAATGAACTACTACACATAATTCAGCCAGAGCTTCATTAACATCTGCGTTGAGCTATATCTAAGCTATAGTAATGTCTTCTTAAAATATCCCATTTTGAGCTTTTGTAGTTACAAATATAGAAGTGTATACATATAACAAAGAAAAATCAACATAATGAAAAAAGAACATTATACTTAGAAATAAGCGATTTCCCATTATCTGAAACACATGAAGTCAGTGCAATTAACTGTGTTAGTGAACAAAACATTGCCTTGTTCCTGGTTCACACAGATTCTTTTATTTTTAATCCTCTTATTTTCCAAACCTGTATTGTTCTTTCAGTATCTACTGTTATTCTTTTCTAGTTTCCTCATCTTCCTTGCAGATGTTTTTGAAACTCTGAAGGTGAAACAGAATATTCTTCCAGGAGAGACCTTAATCAGATACTTTCTGAAAATCAGACTACGCCTATACCACACCATTTTTCAGAGAGGCAATGGACTTCAGAATTTCAGCTTATTCTTTATACGCAGAACACCAATACTCATCTCACAGAAACAGTGCTAAGCCTGTACAATAGAATAACACACTACAAGGATAGGCACACGGGGCTGAAATGTGACCCCAGGCAAGGCTTGAAGCCAGAGCAAGTAACTCAATGAATGCGTTTCATACAGGCATTACTGATAATCCTGCGGTTGCAGTAGTAAAAGCAGCTCTCTCAAATCACAGAGCAGCCTAGTACAGACAAGTAGGGTTTGTTTTGTTTTGTTACTAATACTGGAGATTAAAACTTGCTATTACAAACCTTCTACAGAGAGATTTACTTTCATTTCAGCTACTCCCCAACCCTTTCACCCTTCAGATACCATACGGCACTGGAAAAACTTGAACATCTTGTAAGCATGCTTAGGAAAATATTTTTATTTTAAGTCAACAGTTCCTTGCCCACTATCTGATCTTCTGTACCATGGTTGCGGCTCCAAACAGTATCCAGTGTTAACTTAGAAAAGCAGCTTTGAAACAAGAGTGAATTTAGAACTGCAGCTGAGTGCCAGCATTTCAAGGCTAAACAAGGTAATGTTTTGTAAATTCTGAACAGTATTTCATAGGTCTCCTGGGTTTGTGTACGGATGAGAAGGTAGTGGAAATTGAACTGCTGAAGGCTAGGGGTGACAGGAATAAAAACATGGTGGCTTTCAGCTCTGCAGGCTTGAATCTAACTCAGATACTAGTGAGGATTATTGCTAATTATTCCCTTAAATTTCCTAACTGTAATCTCTTCTAGAATTTAATAAAACACTACAGCCCTTGCACAGACTGTTGGAATAACTCTGGAGAATTTAATAAGCAACTCCAACTGCCAGTACTTTGGGTCTAGAACTTTAAAGTATTGCTCTAAAAATTGAATACAAAAAATCTTATTTGCTATTTGAACATAATTTTCATCATTTTCTTTGAATGTCCCATAAGTCTACCATTTCTTGAGAACTTACATTTTCTAACAGAAGTTTTTAAAGCCCTTATTGCTATAGAGCTTATTTTTTTCCTGATCTTTTAGATTTTGAAAGGCAAATGAACAGAGTTTAAAAATTATCTTTTTTTTTTAAGTTTATCTTTCTAGAATCAGGGAAATTTAGCCTGGAAGGGCCTCCTGGCGGTCATCTAGTCCAAACTGCTGCTCAGAGTAGGGCCAATATCAAAGTGAGATCAAGCTGCTGAGCACCTTCTTCAGCCCTTGCTCAGGACTGCCAAGGGCAGGGATCCCCCAGCCTCTGAAGTACCCATGCCAGTGCCTCACCACCCTTCTGATTAACGTTGTTTTCAAATAAGTGCTCAGAATTTCCCCTGTTAAAATTCGTGTCTGTTGCCTCTTGCCTTTTTATTTTGCATCTCTGAGAGGAGTCTAGCTTTGGTTTATGTATAACTATTTTTAGGAAGCAGAAGGAAGCATCTGGATATCCCCTCAGCCTTCCCTTCTCCAGCCTCACCTCCTATGCCATGTGCTGCAGCCCCAAACTTTCCTACTGGCCCTCCACTTGACTCCCTCCAGTTTGTCAGGGTTTCTCTTAGAATCTTGCACCAGTATCATGACCTGTAATTCAAGGAGTCGACCATCCAGTTCCTCTGGATTTAAGGACTTTTTTAAAAACTCATGTCACTAGCTGTATGGTTGCAGACCGCCATGATATTGAAGGAAATTTGATAGTACAGAGAATTTGGCTGGAAGGAGCTGCATCAAGACTTCACCAACCTGCAGCCCTCTCTCCAGCTCCTTATTTCTGCTCCCCTACTTCAGATCAAAGCCTCTTCCATTGATCTGGGTGGATGTGTGTGTATGGGGGTCTCAGTGACAGCAACCAGAGTGGGAGAACAGGTCAGAGGTCAACATGTGTGTCCTGCCAGCAACCGGAGCAAGTGAGGGTGTGCATAGTGTGTGGGTTGGGTTACGTATGTCCATCTGTGATCACCGGTATCTATCAAGCTGGACTAGCTGGCATGTAGAACAAGAGCTTTGGGAGCCAGGTATGAAAGCGTCCACAAGTCTGGGTCATGTACTGGAGAGACCAGACAGCCTGTGAGTGGGCTACAGGAGAGACCAGGAGGTCCAGGCTACCCGTGGGAAGACCAGGGGTCAGGGAGTCAACTGAGAGACCCATCTGTAAGCACACGTCTGTGTGGGAGGCGGCTGGAGATGAGAGGACCCATGAGCCAGCTATTGCATGGACTGTCTAAGGCCAGTTACTGAGGGATCCACATTGCATGTATGCATGCATATTTTCTGCTCACAGGCTTTCAACCTGATCAACGAGAGAGGGGAACAGGATGAGGCCACTGATGCTGTTTGTGTTTGTGTGAATGCTGAGTGTTTCTGCCTGTGTTCATCTGAGCAGCCTGAGACAGCTCAGCATCACTGCTGCCTGCACCTGGGAACACAGTGCTGCTGCTGACTTGCCTCTATCAGGCTACCAGATTTGGCAACTCCAAACACTTGCCACTAAAAATTCCATGTGTGTGTGTGTGCACATATGTGTATATATATAATGTACTTATATGTAGACATGCACACACACACACACACATGTGTTAAAAAAAAACCAACAAACAAACAACTTCGCATAATATTTTACCTATTTTACCCAGTTTAAGTTGCAGGAGAAGCCTGAACCCCACTATAACTGTGTTCATTTTTTGCAGCGCTAAATTTCTTAGAGCGCTTTGTTAAAATAGTGTTATAGCATTATAAATATTAATATGTTATATAATTAATGTTAGTGTTACAGCATTATAATTATTGTCTTACTCTCATTCCAAAAAGTATAACTTAGCATGCATTGGTATGTATTATGTGTCAATTATATCGAGTATATTGCACATAACACAATCATATTTATAAAATATATCTTATAGCATAACCTAAAGATAATTACCAGGTCACCTTGGGAAGCCTTACAGGGTTTGTTCAGTAGTCAGAGAATGAGAGCTGTAATTTTGAGAGATATTTAGTGTATACTTGTTACAGCCCACAAAGGTCAATTCCACGCACTATAGGCAAGCTAGGCACTATTTCATTCTAGAGATGCAGCTGCAGTTAGTGTTAAGGTTATCACTTTATAGCTGAAGGAACTACATAAGTGACACTTCCTGAGCAGCTTCAATTGGCTCTTTCTCCTTGGCTTTCAACCAAGTCCTTGCCAAAACATAGTCATCACAGAAATAAATGACAGCACTACTCACTGTGGCCTTGCTATTGCATTTTAAGTAGTGATCAAGAGCTCACACCACTAGGATAAATTAAGTTATAACAGGTTATTTTATTGAAAGGACAGTTTTTCTCTAGATGGCTTATATACCAGAGATTTTTCACAGCAAAACTACAGTGATATAATTAGGCTGCCATAATGATACCCATATAATTTTCCATAGTAAACATAGTCACATGGGGACACACTTGCATAACTACCAATGCACCTTTGCTGGTAAACTTCCTCATGTAGACAAGTTTTAGTGGTGTTCATTTTGACTTTCAGTTCCACAGTAAAGTCCTTTTGATCCCACCCCTCCTTGCGACAATTCTTATGGAAAACAAATTTGACCATGGAAATCAACATCATTACAAATCTAGCACGTAAACGGAAAGACCCTAGCTAAGAAAAAACAATCCCAAAGCTTGATATCTTCCTGCAGCCATAGGCAGCACTGCCTGACGCAAATTTTAAGAGCTCAAACAGGATCTGTGCCCACACTCAGCCTGCTCCCAGGGCATGCTGATGCTCAACCTTTCCTACAAGCATCACTGGGTCTTATGGCAAGAGACTGACAGCCCTTCTGCACCTTCTGGTCCAATCACTAAAATTGCTGAAATCAAATCTGTGGCATTTCTTAAGGGCCAGGGACCAACTTATTCATGTGTCACTAAAGCGATTTTAATCTTATGTAACAAGGAAAGAAGTCAAGAGCTGGATCCATGCTCCTCCCTCAGGGCATGCTCCGAGCTTACTGAACACCTCACTACTTATTCAAGAGGCCAAGAACATTTTATGGTGATGAACAATTTAGTCCACCTCCACCTAACCCATGATATAGAATAGCATTTGCACTCCCATGGCTTGTGTGGTCAATCTGCAAACAATCACTGTCACACTTTCTCCACTCCCAGAGGAGAAGCACCCTGTAAGCCTCTAAAAGGCACCTCTTTATCTCCAGCAAATCCCTTCTTGGGCCCTCCTTTGCCATATCACCCACAGAGAAGTCAATGCTGGTGAGCACAGTGCCTGACAGCAGTCTGTTGGTGCACCCTCATGCCCAAATAATGCACCTTTTGTTTTTTCCTCCAGTATTTTGAAAGCACGGGTCACCACATACCAAAGAAAATGCAGTCCCAGATCTTCTCTGGAAATAGGAAATATTTGGCATATGTCATGAAAGCAGCTGCTGTATATCAGGTCTCTGGTAAGGTCTGTGACAGCTCCTTCATGTCCCCGTGCAGCTTGACAGTGAGAGACAGAGCACCAACCTGGGAAAGTTGGGGACTGTCCAATTTGACCAAAAACATAGACTTTCACCATTGCAAACACAGGGGGAAGGGTTTGTTTCTGTATTAGAAACATGCAGCAAGGGAAATACAAATCAGCCTTGCTATAACCGTGCACCTCTGCAGAGCTACAGCAGAAGCGCCTAAAAGGAGCCTGGCCTTTGCCCACAGCTTTACTGGGAGTGACAGGGAAGTATCCTGTTACCACTCAAATTAAAAGAAAGCTTTTGCACAGCATATCACGCTGGGACAAAGAAAACAGTTATTTGACCACACAAGTGACAGACAAGATTTTATGTGCACTGACCAACTCTTTAAGCAAATCAAGAACTAAGCCATGACAATCTGACAAGGGCTAAAACACATCAGCACTAAATAAACAGGTTTCTGCCTATTTGGAAGAACTTATTCTGACAAGATTATGAGTACAGAGAGATGGCAGCTTTGTTTAGACTAGGGCAAATGGCAGGAGTGAAGGCAGAAGTGCCTAACCCTGCAGGGGCTGCTGCTAAAGCCGTCACAAGCAGATGCAAGTGCTTCACACACAGTGCCAGGAGCCAGCTCTGGGGCTCCCTGAGTGACCTACACATCCCTGAAAAAAGTAGATTTCAACTGGCAGGTCAAAATGTTGAACAACTCCTGTGATACTGGGGAGCAGATCTGAAATCCTGTTACCTTGCATGAAATAATACAGCATGACTTACATGTGCAAATATCATCTTGGCAGGGAAAAGTTCTCCTACAGGAAAATATTTCCAATCAGGTTTTAGTCTCTCTCACTGATTTTAACAAGCACTTCAATGCTCCAATGGTAATTTTTATTAGAAACTTTTTTGTATTGCAAACTGTGAAATTCAAGGCCTCCCTCATTTGAAGTCGTGTAATAAGGGTAGAGGGTAGGCAATTTTCATGCCCAAGTAGGTCGAATCACTCTGGATTGCTTTGCCACCTAGCAATTTTTCCACTGAAGAAGGAGGAAATTTGGGGGGACAGTGAAAAATTGCTGTCTCTGGTAGAAGTGGCAGCTACTGCTTGCAGACACTGCAGAGAATCCAAACTTGTGGTGCCCCTCTGGACTGGAGACCTTGTGCTTAATTCTCCCAGAATTCACCTCCCAAGAAAATTCAAAAATTAGGCAACAGCTTGTTTCCAACACTGGGATTTTAACATCTCCCTTTTCCTTTTGCTTTAAATTCCATATTTTTTTTAATTTATTCTTATTCAGGGTAGATTTGACAAATTTAATAAAAGCAACAGCTCCGGAATGAACGTGCATCCTTTTCCCCAGGACCTGCAATAAGAACTATGATGCTGCCCTCTGCATAACCTTTGCCTGTGAAATGCATATTTCTCTTTGCTTTGGCCAGGCCTTGGCAGCTTTATGAATCCCAAGAGGGGAAAGGAAATGAGGAAAGACTGAGACAAGATAGAAAAAGCTAAACAGTGAAAGGAAGAAGCAGAGTAAGGGAAAAAGAAGGAAATGAAAAAGGGAAAACAAAAGAAGACACAGGGTAGAGTAGACATATATAAAAAATAATTTCTCTTTCTCATTTGTCAGTTAGAAGTGTGGTCCCAGGAACTTATCCTGCCAGCAAGAATCAGCTGGAAGCATCGTGGAGGCTGGGTCACTTGAAACTGGAGAAGCAGAGAGCAGCCTTATAATACTAAAAAGGAGAAATGAGAAAGGTTTTGAGCAAGAATATACATTAGTAAGTGAACTCTCTATGTTCCCAAGTGGCCGAGCTCAAAATCATATCTGCTTGCAGAAAGGACTGTGTTACCCAGAGATAAAAATTATCCAGAAGAAAAGGGAGCTCAGACTGGCTGCAAAAAGAGAGAAAATAAGAAGATAAAAAGTAAGTTTGCATGAGTCTCCCCTAATTTCTGATACGCCCTATCTCTGTTGACTTGGCTCCAGACCTCAAATATTGCCTTAACAGAACATGCAGTGCGTTCGTTGCATATGCAACAACAGGCAAAACTGCCAGATGAGCATCTTCTGTTTAAGCCATTGATTTCAGCCAAGAGGGATTTTATTATTCACCAGTAACTGGACAACTTAAAGCAATGACAAATGTTGTCAGGGTAGCAGGACTGATGATTTCACAGGTAAATTGGATTTTTTATTGTTTGATATAAACAATACTAAGAAGAGACAGGCATCTTTCTTGAGCGTCACGGTTCAAGCTGTCAGGCTGCCCAAGCAGCCTGAAGCTAGTTAACCTCAACTTTCCACATGCTCCTCCTGGAAAAGACATTGCAGGAATGGACAGGAAATTAGCACTTGGGAGTAAAGGCAGGACGGTCTCTGTACCTTGGGCTGAAGATCAAGCATTAATGTAGGAGCTTCTTTTCTGCCTGTTAAACAAGCTATACCTTCCTGGTGCTCAAGTGAAAGCCTTCCCTGTCTCAAAATATCTCACCAATTTACCTGTAGTTTTATTTTTCCTGAAGAATCATATCACTCGATCACAGAACTTGTAGTACTCTTGTTGGGGCTTTAAAAATTACTGGCTAAATTAGTTTATCCTAGTTTAGGCTTCATTATCTAGACCTATTAGACCCCATCCTCAGATTTTTTCTTTTTTGCATTGGTGGGAAGGTAGCTTTGTTTCCTAGCTAAGCAAAGCCATAGTGTGGAGTGAGACTTTGGCTTAGAAGACTGCCCCTTCCAGCCCACCACACATGGTGTTTAGCTATCATTTGAGCTCCCTGCATAGAGTCAGTAGAAAGAAGAAAGCACTGTCAGGCATGAAACATTTTACTCTAAAGCAGATGTCTAACTAAGAAAAGGAGTAGAGGTCAGACAAGCCATGTCTGAAAGTGGTTTACACCTCTCTACTGAATGTAAAGGGAGACCCATCTAACTAGCTCAAACATAATTTCATTATAGGTATCTAAAGAAAGATGAGCTGAACTGCTCATTGTGTAGCACAGCATTAAGCAATGGCTTCATGACTTCCTTCTGATAAGGGTTTCCCAAGGTGAATCCCACCTTGGGTAAGGAAGGTCAGTTCCGTGGCAGCTCACTGCCCTGATCCCTCTGGGATCCCACACATGAATAAGGGTTTATGGTACAGCAACACAGTGGTTGCTAGCACTAGAACATAGTCTTTGGAGAGACTCTGGTGTTCTTCAGCCTCTGCTATTCCTGCTGCCACCTTAATTTTGTCTTTAGTACCTTAAATCACGTTAAAGTGATTCCTACATAAAACAAAAGAAAAACTGCATTTATATAAATAAAACAAGCCCAGGCTCAGTCCATAGCCCTGAGGGAGAAGGATGAAACAGCACTAGCATGACTGATAAGTTAAAATTACTACATTCTTCTTGCCCCCAAAACAAGGTGAAGTTGTCTGTTTGGACAGCCTGCACTGTCCCCTGAGCCATGCCCTGACAATGACTGGGAAACTGCTAGTTAGTGCAGGCCCAAATAGTGACTTTAAGCATGCAAAAACCTGAACAAGGCAATTATGTGGCAGTGGATTGTGTGGCAGTGGTTAGCACACCCCCCTGGTGCTGTTTAGTTTACTAGTATAAACATTTAACCCTACTGGTTTAGCTTCTTGGGACCAAAATGCCATTCACAAGCAGCTTCTACTCCTCTCTAGTGCCATCAAGAATGCCCAGCTCTGGCTGCCAGCCGCAGGGCCAGAGAAGAGTTCCCAGCACACTTCATCTGGGATCAGTTTCATCTGCACCTCACTTTCCCAAATACCAGCTGAAGATGATCCCAGTTCTGTATCTATGGGCAGGCTAGGAAAAAAGAAGGACCTGTGAATGGGAAGTAACGGGTGCCACAGAAACACTGGGGATAAAGAGATATAAATGCATAGATTTTGAATCAGTGGAATATAAGTTAATAATAATAATGAAGACATCTGACTAGCAGAGAAAAAACAGAACAGCCCTGTTCTACCACATCACCCCAATCATCTCTATAAAGGCATTAAGAGAAAACACAAAAGGTATTTTTCTACAGAGTCCCTTTTCTCCCTCACCTCTCACTGAGGCCATTCCCCATATTTGCAGCTTCTTTCAAGGACAGAAATAATATTTGGCTTCCTTGGCAACAAAGAACAAAGAAACAATAGAAATCCAACAGTGGAATTTATTAAGCTGCATACTACACTAACCCCTTGTATAGGGACAGCAGTCAGGCAGACCAGAATGGCCCCAGCGTAACAACAGTTAGAAAAGCTTTTTGGCTAAAAGCTATTTGCGCTGCTTTGACACGGAGCAGTTGTTTTGACTAATAGGCTAGAGAAGGGGATTTCTTTTGCAGAGTAACACTTTGAAGGGCTCTTCGCCTCACAGCTGTAACAGCAACGACATCCATAACACACGTTTTCCTCCTACCTATTGTATTACATACCAAAACACACCACAGGCCAAAACAGTTTCAGGGTCGGCTGCTGCTAAACTCAGCGAGAACTGTGCTCATATATGGACAGCATTACAGCTAAAGGCTGTGATTAAATTACAAGACCTGGGAGCATTTCCCAGTCTTTGGATCTGAGTGCACATCCCAGCTGTATCCCAACCCCATACTGGAAGCAGACACATCATCCCTCCCCAGAAAAGGTGATTTTTTCATTTTTATATTTTTTTAATCTTCAGACAGCTTAGACTCATGAATATCCCCTCCCTACATTATTCTGGTTTGGGACAGGATAGGGAACTGCACCTAGTTATTCTGCTGGTGAGTCCAGTGTTATGCTTTTCTGTTACACTGAGGAACACTTCTGAAGCTGTGTGTGTCATCTGCATATTTTGCAGATGATACAGAACTGGAAGAAGCAGTTGATAGACCAGGTGGTTGTTCCATCATCCAGAGGGACCTTGACAATCTGCAGAAATGAGCAAATAGGAATCCCACGAATTTTAACTAAGGGAAAATGCCAAGTCCTGCTTATCAGGAGGAGTAGCCCTCTGCACCATGCTGGGGACCAACAGGCTGGAAAGCAGCTTTGTACAAAAGTATTAGGGCATCCTGGTGGGTGCCAAGTTGACCATGAGCCAGTAATGTGCCCCCACAGCAAGGGCAGCCATTGGTAGGAGTATCACCAGCAGGTCAAGAGAGGTAAGCTCACCCCTCAGCACTGGTGAGACCCATCTGGAGTGTAGTGTCCAATTCTGGATTCCCCAGTACAAGAGAGACATGGGCATACTGGTGTGAGTCCAGTGAAGGGCCACAAAGAAGACCAAGGGGCTAGAATATCTGTCATATGAGGAGAGGCTGGGACTGCTTAGATTGGGGATGAGAAGGTTCAGAGGGATCTTGTCAATGTACATAAATAACTGATGTGGTGGGGATTAAAGAGGAGAGTCAGGTTCTCCTCAGTGGTACCCAGTGAGTGAACAAGAGGCAATGGGCACAAACTGAAATACAGGAAATTCCATTTAAACATATTTGTATAACTGTGAGGGTGGTCAAACACTGTAATGGATTAGCCAGAGTGGTTGTGGAGTATCTCACCTGCCAGATATTCAGAATCCAGTTAGACATGGCCCCCTGCTCTAGGTGACACTGCTCTAAGCAGATAGGTTGGACTAGACAATCTCAAGAGTATCTTCTAACCTCAGCTATTCTGTGATATCACATCACTTCTCAGCATGCATTGACAAGCCCCAGACTCCTTTAAAACACCCTGGAAAAAAAAAACTTTATTCAAAGTTGGAGTTCTGTTTGTCATGACCCCAAGTAGCATTTCAGTATCATTTCAGCTTTGTTCACACAGAGATGCCTATTAGTTAGGCTCAGACTGTCCTGCAACAGAGTTCAGGAGAGCAAGAAATGGCTTTCCCAGTTACATCTCCTGGACAAGCAGCACCACTGACCTTTATAAATGACATTATCATTTAAGCAAACTGCTGCTCCAGACAATGGAAATGGCACTTGGCACTCTGCTGAGTAAGCACTGTAACAAGATCACCTTTCAGGGTTTGTTAGTCTTGTCTATGAATTAGACTTACTCTGATGCAACCATGGAGAGTACTACAGGAACACGGTTTTAGATAATGAAATTTGAAAAATTTGTTATTAATTTTACATAATTACTTAGTGCCTAGATTTTACACAACCAATAGCATTCTCTTTTTGCCTGCTTGATTACTCCTTCTGAAGTTTGTTCTCCAAATCTCAACAAATGTCTTTCCAGATCATCACAAGAAATCTCTCAGCAAAGAGAAAATCACCTGGCCAGCGAAGAGAAGATGAGACATAGTCTCTGGAAATCAGGTGCTGCTCCCACCAGAAACACCACCCTCCACAGAGAGAGCTGCTTTCCCTGTCCAAGAGAAAAGGCCGTGCCAGGGGTGCTACAGAAAATGTGCTGGCAGATGCAAGCCACCTTGACCTCTGTTTTTCCGCAAGACTTGTGAGCACGTGTTGTGCTGGCAGCAAACTTGGCACTTTGAGGTCTGTCCTCATGCATTGCCTGGCAAAAGGGCTCCATCGGTGGGTGACACATTCAACATCCCCTTAGAGTTAGTGAAGAGAAGCAGGCATTTCTGTAACGTTTTATGCTAAAGCATCCATCCAACCCAGGTCTGAAGTGTCACACACTGAAAGTACTGCAGAGTGTACCGCAAGGTGAACAGCAGAAAGATTGCCCGACACTGAGAAGTGTGGTGATAAGTCACAGATAAAAGTCAAGGTAAATAAATGCAAAGTAACACACAATAGAGGTTTTGGAGTAGTAACAGTTCTGTGAAAATATAAAAATCAATATTCAGTAATAACCGGGGGGGGGGGGGAAGAAATACATGGAATTTTTAGGAAGGA
>JANZLQ010000017.1:22479817-22516098 GCA_026212715.1 Elanus axillaris | reverse complement strand
CTGTGTTTTGAGTTCAGTATGAGAAGAATGTTGATAACACACTGATGTTTTCAGTTGCTGCTAAGTAATGTTTATACCAAGTCAAGGATTTTTCAGCTTCTCATGCCCAACCAGCAAGAAGGCTGGAGGGGCACAAGAAGTTGGGAGGGGACACAACCAGGGCAGCTGACCCAAACTGGCCAGAGGGGTATTCCAGACCATGGGACATCATGCCCAGTATATAAACTGGGGGGAGTGGGGGTGCGGGATTGCCGCTCAGGGACTAACTGAGTGTCAATTGATGGGTGGTGAGCAATTGCACTGTGCATCATTTGTACATTCCAATCCTTTTACTATTACTGTTGTCATTTTATTAGTGCTATTATTATCATTATTACTTTCTTCTGTTCTATTTAACCATTCTTATCTCAACCCACAAGTTTTACTTCTTTTCCCAGTTTTCTCCCCCATCCCACTGGGGGGCGGGGGGGGTGAGCAAGTGGCTGCGTGGTGCTTACTTGCTGGCTGGGGTTAAATCACAACACACACCCTTAAAAATAACTAGTGGCAGGTCCCCTTCTCTTGCCCTGAGACAACTGGCATGGTCTGGCCTTGGCTCTATGGTTAATCCCTTGTATCCTCCAAATCAGTACTGCTGGACCCAACGTGCCCATCCCCAACTCCAGAAATTATACACAAACTGTTTAGAAAAGTGCCAGGGGACCAGTCTGACAGTACAACAGACTATCAAAACACACTGGCACTACAGTTATGATCCATGATTTCTTTTACAAATCACAAGGAAAAAGAAGCCAGAGAAAGGATATAGCCCATACCACAACTATGGCACAGCAGGAACCGCTCAGGCTCGCTCTTCAGTTGTTACTGCACTTCATGCAGAGCCTAAAAGTGATGGGAGCATATAATTCCCAAAAATCTATAGCGAATAATAAAATCCAGGGAGAGTTACAGCTTACAAAGACAGAACTCAGCACTTCAAAGCATGACCTGCACACTAAAGCATTCCCACATGTCAGAAAATAACATTAAAACCGAGTGATATTTGCACTCACAAAAGCAGATCTCTTTCTTTGTCTGAAAGGACATCTTGATTTCTGCATTACTCATCTTCAGAAAAAGGGCTCTGAGCATTTCCAACAGCATGAAGCCGTGTGTTAATTTGATTTCATCCCCTAAATGGACTATTAGTGGTGTAGGTGTTTGGTCTAAACTCATAAAAACAAGTTCAGGGCTCCAGCTGGGTATATACGAACATTTCTGCCTACATAAGCAACAGGTATTTTTCAGGCTGAAGTGCCGTCTTTTATAATCTTCACTATTGATTTTAGTGTTGGTTAAAAAAAACTCCTAAAACACTTAGAAATTCATTGTGACCAAAGTTCCCTACCTGTCTTGGATTATTAAAATTAAAAGAAATTAAAACCCACAACTGTGTACTTCACTAACAATTTTTCTGTTCTTGTTACTTTTCCTCCCAAATTAAAAAAGCAAGGCTTTTTGAGCAAAAGTTTTTGGTTTGTTTTGTCTTTGAAAAGTCTCATCTTATTTGGAAATGTCAGGTTCAAAAACTGGGAAAAAAAAATCTCACAGAAAAAAGAACTTGTAGAACCTGTTTTCATTTTTATTTAAAATAAAAACTGTGACTATTACTTGGCATTATGCTTTAAAGTGACGTGGTTTTGCACCACCACAATAATAATTCACACTTTTGGGTAGCCATTTGCTAAAGAGCTTTGAACTATTAGGTAGCCTGCTAGGGCTAAGGTGAAGTCATGGTCCCTCTCTTAAGAAGCAAAATTTTTCATTAATTCATTTGCAAAGAAGTCCAGCACTGAACAGGCTGAATTTCTTCCCATCAAACCTCAGCCCAGGATCCACTATACGCCATACATGCACAGCCAGCTCTCCCTCAGGAAGGGGAGCACTTTCCAGGAAAATCCCTGCTTTCCCAAAGACGGCAGGAGAGCACGTCCAGGCCAACCAGTGAGGGAGAAGCAGCAGCCAGGGCAGGGGGAACAGCGGGGCGCGAGGGCTCTGGATCAGGGTTTTCACCTCTTTCAGGACTTTCTTTTCAAAGCTGTCAGAGCCAAAAAAGAGTGGTCTATTCAAGTTCCAAATGCATAGGGTGTCTTTGGTATAAATGTTCTTAATCAGTAAAGACCAAATCCTAGCCTCACATCCCTGTGTGCAACCCAATTACTGAGATTTCAAAGCCAAGCAGCCCTATTAAGCCTGTTTAGCCAGACCTCCACCATAACCCAGGTCTTAGGTGTTCACATGACAAACCTTTCACTAAAGCTCAATAACTTCAAAAAGAAGTATTCACTGAGTAAAGCCCTGCATTTTGGATTGAAAAGCTCCAAGCAAGCAAAAATCTGTGGCATATCTTCATAAGCTACACTAATAGTAATTATCCTCCTTGTTAAATGCTCAAGTCTTGTTTCCAGCAAGCATTACTCACAACTGGATACAGGCCCAGGCTCTCTCCAGCTGAGGTAAATGAGTGTATTTTTCTCATCTCGGTTCCTTTCACTACACTCCTGGAATACAAAATGAGATTCAGTAATGGTAATTGAGCTGTTGACAAGTCTTCCCAGCCAGGGACATAGAATTAGTGTTGCTAACCTTCATAATTTAAATTACAAACCCAACAGTAATTCGTGTTTTTCTTGGAGCTCCATCTCCTGGAGACAGGTAATTATGGGAGAATCCCTACTTTTCTTACTTTAAAAGCACATTGCAGACACTGTGGAAAAATCTAGAAGTGCCTTGAGTACCCCTAGCAGATGTATGGGTACAACCAAAGACAGACTGAATTAACTCTAACTTTACTTATTTCTCATTAAAATTAATGATTATTGTTATAGCAGGTGTCATGATTTGCAGCTGTTGAATGTTTGGAAGGAGGGAGACTGCAGAGTTATCTCTGAGACAAGCAGAGGCTGAGAATATGAAAAGAAACCAGAAAATCCTTCTTCTGGGGCCGAGAGGAAAAGAGGTGAACACAAGAGTTTTGAGTTTGGGGCAGTCACCACCAGCAGAAATGATGCAAGCACCAAGGGAGCTCACATTGGCTTTGCTGCTACCTCTGGGAAATTGAGTACCAACTCTCATCACTGGAAAAGTCCTAAGTTTGCTTTGGCAATGGAAATCTCTGGCCAAGAAGACCTACAAAGATACAGGTATGCAATATCAGCTGAGACACAGAAAAATAAGCACATTCCTGATCCAAACACGTCAAGGTAGATGTAACTCCTGCAGTTGTCAGATATAAAAAAAAAGTGCTGGCCCAGAAGATGCAAGTCCTACACAGCAACTGAGAAGTTATGACTATATAAACTATCGCTTCTACTACTTAGTGATGATCCATTAATGAAGGTGACTTGTGTTATTCTATTATTTGAATTGAACTAATAAGTTTAACTGAAGACAAGAGAGTTCTAATTGAAGTTTCCCCTCAGGCTGGTCCTTGTGTATTCTGAAAACCAAGACAAACATCTTTTACAACAACACAGTGACCTCCTTGATTTACTAAAAGGCAGCACCACACTAATCTGCATGAGCATACAGGATGTTCAGCTTTCACATTCCCCACGTTTTTCTTCTGAATCTGCACTGTCAATGTTTGTCTCCAAGTTAAATTTGCCTTAAGGGTAATATAACAGTCCCCAGATTCTCACACTGCACAGGGTTAAGTCAGGCTAATTCAATCCGTCTCCCACTGAGCTCAGACAAACAAGGCCACATATCCCTCCTAAGGCAGGGGGGCAACCCTCTACTCTGAGAATGACTCCACAGTATTAGTAGCAGTCGAGACCCTCTTCTATCAAGAAAATGACATTTTCTAGTATCTGCAGTAAATATGGAAGGTATTTTCTCCAGGAATTCAGCCTCCCATGCTCAGTTGGAGAAAGATCTTAGTTCACAAATAGCAAATTTCTGCTTTATTTTTGACTATTCAATGAAAATTTCTATTCACTCAAGGGCTGGCAAACAGATTATTGGGTGCTGTTTTACTGGAACTAGTGCTCTGCAGAAGGCCATTTGATAGATTAGCTCTTCCTTAGATGTGGTCCCCAGGAGACAATTTAGGACATCTCTGAGTGCTGCTGTTCAGTAGTGTAAATGCTTAACCCTTTTTGTTTGTTTTTGCTTTCAGTGTTCAGTAGCCAAGAAGATAATCCCACAGCTGGGTTGCAGTGCATAATCTCACTATGTATTTATGCAGCTCCTCATTTACCTATGTGCTGTACAAAGTCCCACTTTACCTGCTCAAACTTCATCATTCCCTGAAACCCAGCAGCGTTTCCCCAGTGACTCTTCAATCAGCTGACAATCTCCTTGATAAACCTTGGTAGTCAGAGAGCATAGTCTGAAATATGTATCCTATAATAAATTAGGGACAATTAAACCTTTTAACTCTGGTTTCCCTTTATTTCAAAATACAGTGCAGGTGAAAAATAACTAACTCCCTCCTATGGTGCTACTTCAGCAATGGCATCAAATAAGAGTCTGCAATAAATCTCTAACTTACATTTTAAAAGCTCCACTTAATCATGTTAGAAGTTTAAAAAGAAGTTAATATTTAACTTTACATGTTTTAAAAGTTTATTCTACTTCGGCTTTTTGTTCCAAAAGTGATTTTTGTGTGTGAAAGGTCAACAAAAAATGCTTTCAAAGAGGGGAATCCAATTTGATTTAGCTCAGCTACTGCTCTGTCCTTCTTATAATTAGTCCTTTAAAATAAAAATAAAAATGCAGGTACACACCAAAATTAGACATTTCCAGAGAATCACTAAATATTTTTTTGAGTCTCAGCCTCCTTTACAATGGCAATGAACACTATAAATACCCCAAAATAGACAGAGAGATAAATAAGGAATCCAGGATTACTTTTAAAAGTAGAGTAAAAAGAACATATCCTCATCATAGAACTGTCAGATGCTATCAACATCTGGCTACATCTGCATGGGTTTGTAAATGGGAAATGATAATGCAGAATGACAATCTCGAGCTGCACCTGAGCAAGGTGGCATTTTAAACTGTGACAGCTAAAAACACAGCAAAATTGATGGGAAAGGCAACCTTTAAAAAGGCATGTGCAGAAGCATTAAGCACCTGTTTGCTTTATTGACAGGGCAGGTTTTGTTTAAGAAGAATAGGAAGCATATTTAATCTTCATGTCAAAAGACACAGTGGCATTAAAGGGTAGAGAGTTACCTCAGGGACAAAACTACAGTCTTTAATCATCCCGATCTTCATTGGTTTGAACACTGGAGCTTGATTCAACAACTTTACACTCACGCTCTTAGTCCCCACTACCAGTGCGGTGACTCCGAAAGGTCTGGGACTCCAGCCCTTGTTTTAAAGGTGGCAATTACACAAAACTGGCAACATCAACAGATTCTGGTTCCAGGTCAAGTAACACCAGAGAATAAGAAGGAGATATTAATTATAGAGAGTGGATAATTGCTTCCTTAGCAGCTAATCCTCCCATTTATCCACCCAAAAGGTCAGATCCAGAAACCCAACACCCTTTCAAAGTACAGTGAATAATCTGTCCTTGTGGCCCTATGCCAGAACTCTTGGCTATGCGTTAATCTGGACTACTTAGGGCTGAAGAGCCTGCACCAGCCATTTAAAGAAAATGTAAACATTCATCTTTCTTGCTAGCTACTTGAAATAGGCACCTTAAACCTATCAGAAACAGGCACAAATGCAATTCATCACAGCCAAGTTCTGTTGTTTAGCCAAGACAAGCAATACTTTGGTGTCTCATTATGCAAAGACAAGGTAAAACATGAGAGCTGTGAGTCTGTCTTCACATAAACTGGTGTGTGACATGACTGTGTCTAAGACCTACTGGGTTAGGCACTAAGGTGCTCTTCTCCTTCCCCATGGGGAGAGAAGGTAGCTTTTATCAGACCTGCCAATACTGAGCACACAACCAGCACTGCCAACACACATCATCTCTGAGCAGACAGGCTCCTGCTCTTCCAGTCAAAGCCATTTGAGGTCAGACAGCCAAATGAATAGTCTGGTAGCAGGTCAGTGGCCTCTGACTAATCAGACCAAACAAAACAGTAAAGTTAACATTATTATCCTATAATGAATCCTATTGATCAGCCACCTTGGATGTATGACGTGCAGAAAGTCACAGTGAGGTCTTTCAGGTAAAATATTCCTAATTTTTCATTACTATTTGAAGAACCCCCAGCACCCATCAAATGAGCAGACACTTGCCCCGCTATCTCTAGCTCTCACCTCCAAACCATCTGCTCCATTTTATTTTGGTCAGACTATTCTTACATCCCCATACATAGGCCTTCTTACGTGGCAGGGAGAGTGACAGCAAGGCAAGTGGTGGGGAAAAAGCCATGGTGCCAGGCAACAGCTGGAAATGTGCTCTCTGCTACAGCCCCTTCCACAACTCCTGTATGCATTTTCCCCCATCGCAAATGCAGAACAAGACCACGCTTCTGAATGAATATGAAATTAAACCCATCAAACTGTGTTTTAACAACTTTGAACCAGCAGAGGAAGTTCTTGCATTACAGTGCTGCAGCTCTTTTGATTGCAAAAGCCCTAAAGCTAGATTTCTTTTTTGGTAAGATTAGACTCCCACAGTGAAGTTTTGTACCATTAGTTATTCTAAAGGAAAACCATCCAGTGACTTTAAGTGACACGGGCTTAGACCCTGATTCAATACAAGATTTAGACTGAGTCCTGCTTAAAATCCTTACTTCTCACCAAAAATCAACCAAGAAGCCAGAAGTCTGAGCAAGAACAAAGATCCTACTTGGTTAAGATGCTACTTAAATCATGGTGTTTCAAAGACCATTAGAAGGGACTGACTTCTGGAGCTGCATCTCCCTCCCTGCTGCCCACTAAGGGAACTGTAACAACACTGAAGGTGGAAGGAGCTAAATTCTAGTCTCCCAAGTAAGGAAGGGTCGTTGCAAAGCAGGTTTTTCATACAAGCAACCACCTTAGACCAGGGCAGAGCAAGGCATTTTGCTTTATTTCCTGTAATAGCTAGACAACTCAAATAAGCCTCAAAAGCTTCTTTTACGAAACTAGAAAAAGAAAATAATGGTGCTCATGCAAAAGATCTGAATAAATGCATCAGGCAGATGACGGGATGCTCTCCGTGACATTTTAAAATGATGCAATAAATGTTATTTAATATGTCATCAACTAGTCTCAATTGCTTTCTTTCTTAATGGCAGTTTTTGCTCCCCACACAGAGCCAAATCTTAATTTGTTACAGGACAACAGGAACTTTTTGCTTTTGATATTTAGTATCAGCAATTTGTTTGGCACACACAGGGAGTATTTTAAGGTCATATTTCCCAGTCATTGCTCTGCTTACTGATCAGAAAGTGACTCTGGAGAGCTGGGAAAAGCCAGTGCCTCAGCAGCAGCTGGCAGAGATACAGCCTTACTTCCCTCTTCAGTTACATCTATGCTGCCTTAGAAAGAAAGAGCACGAGAGAGACCTTCACAGCTTCAGATTTGGGTAGAATTTGATCTTCCCTTCAATACACGAAACACCATATAATCAAACTTCGTAAAATCAAATCAAAGTCAGTTTTGAGCTACAGTCCTGTGGCAAAAGCTCCATTATCTGAAGGGTGCCAACTTTGTGTTTGAACTATACATCTGGGTTTTTTTCCCCTGGTTTGGGGCTTTTAAAAATTTCTTTCCCCACCCTCCTTGCAAGTCAGTCTCTGCCTGCAACATTCCTCAGTGAAATGCCTTTGCTGCCTTTCCTGTTAGGAAAACGCCTGCCGTACAGCAGGCACCATCACAGCCTAGTAAGTTGGCATTTTGTTATGTTTTTCCACTCCAACAGCTCTCTGCAGCCATCAGCTGTAAAGCAACATACAGAGGCTGCCAATTAATTTACTGGGCCATTAATCAGTGTATTCTATACCGCTAACTTTCAAACAGATAAAAGCCATACAGGACCAGAGCAGAGATGCCAGATTGCCCATGCTTGGCTGAGCTGTACTTGGTTCAGCTTCTCCTCTGTGTAAGGGCAGAAAGGGAGAGGAAAGTTTGGAAAGTGGCTGGGAGGGCTCCGACAGACATATGGTTGTACATTAAAGTCAGATGGTTGAAGCTGTTTTCATGCCTCCTGTCCTTTGATGGAAACATCCAATTCACACAGAAGTTGGCTCCTGAACTGCCAGTTCTTACTTTGGTAAGTTGAAGAAGTGCCCAGCCTTTGGCTAGGGCAAGTCACACAGGCCCCTCGTTTCAAACAGCTTTACAATATGAGCACAAACCGGATGCAGGACAGGGCATGGAAGTCATATCTGATTCCAAATACCCATGTTTTGTCATGTATCTACATGTGACAGAGGCATTTGTGTTTGTGTCATGTGACAGTTGGACAAATACCCATCACATCACATGGGACGCACAGACTCCCTCTGAAAGACTGTGACAGCGAGCAGGTCACCATAACAGTTCAGGTGGCCAGAAGATGTTCCCTGTCCACTTGCTGGGAGGACTCAGGAAAGGACACCTGGGAGCAGAGAAAGTCAATTTTTCTGGCAGAGACCTCCACCGTTCAAGACACCCCTAAACAACTGTCCTCCTGACTGTGGGTCCCCAGACACACTATATATTTACATCTCATTTCCAGCTGAACCATCGGGGCTGGCAAAACCTTATGCCGGGTCCTTGGGGTACCTGCGGCACGGAGCTGGCAGTGAAGTGCAGAAACCCTCCTCTGCCCAGTCAGGCTGCGAGGGTGCAGGGATATGTACCCCGGAGCACTGCTTCAGGCATAATTTCGAGCACATGCTGGCAACAACTACCACCTGCCAACACATCCCATCCCTTCAGCGGGGGAACCAAGGCACTGAACAGCATCATCCCTGGACCACCAATATAACACTTATGGAGGCTAACTCCAGTTAATGCTTACGTGGGGTTCTAACCTGCCCACTTGCTTTTAGGCTTTTACCACCAGCCCAATCTGTATTTCCTCTGTTCATCGACACAAATGTTACCAGAGAGAAGAGAATTGAATGTCTCCAAGCCCATTTACCCTCCATCTCACAAGGTACAGGGGTGGGTCCTGTATAAACAGGTTTTTTTGTTTGAGGGCTCCTGACAAAGCGGACCCTGACCTTTCCCCTTCAGGGGAACAGCAGGCTTCAATTAAACGTTGCCGAGGGTTGGGGCTATGTTACCCTCTTGCGGGTCAGGGTGATGCTTGAACTCTCCTTGCCTCAGCTCTCCCACCCACCCCATCAATCTCTCCTCTGCACTGCCCGACAGCTGGGGCCACTGTGATTTATAACAGCCTCCCCCACAGCTGCATCTCTTCTGGGACTTTCTCTGCCACTGCGAAGTGCTTCTGCTCACTGGACTGCCTAGCAGTCGGGTCCCCTTACAGCAGCAGAACCTAGACCCTTTGCAGGAGAAGGTCACTTGCCAGATTAACATTTTCCACATTAAATTCTACTTCCAGCACAGCTCTTAGGAATACATTATCATATGTATAGTGTTGGTTTTGACCCATGATAATGTAAATAGGACTCAAGATGGGGGCTAAGAAACTAGAGCTCATACTACTTTATGGGGATGGTAAAGGATCCTAGGAGAATGGTCCAGCTATGTTTAACCTGAGCTACTCTCAGGTTGTATACAGATCATTATCACTGCAGCATTGCTGCTGTCAGACCTATGTTATTGTACACTTACTGAAGATCCAGCGCACTGAACTTTCATAATACCAAACACACTAAACTACTATGAAAAAGTTCCTCCTTTCCCTTCTGCCATGAGATACAGAGTGCTGATGGGCTGCGTCCCAGTTACAAGTACATTTTTCAATAAGGCTTCTTATTGTAAATACACTCTTCATTATTTCACAGCCAGATGAAGTCTGGCTATTATTCTGGACACTGCTTTAAAGACTAAGAGCTTTTATCCAACTGTTCCAAGCTTGGGCACTCATCAGTAGAGCTCCCGCAATGGCCCAGAGCCCAGGACAAGCTTTTGCCTGCACTGGATGCTCACTAAAAGAAAATAGCACCAAGGTGCTGCCAGGTAAGGTGGTGAGAGTGTGCAATTAGATTTCCTCAGCTCTTGTTTTAGGCAACACAGCCAAGCTTGCAAACCCTCCTTATTGTTTGTTTCCTGGAAAAATGTTGCTGTGGGTAGATGACAGAGCTAAGGAATGAGTGCTTGTGTTGAGCATGGAGCAAAGCAGAAAGGAGAAAGACTATATCCAACTTCTTCCCACTTACCTTTGGGGTATCTCTTGGGCCACAACCCTGCAGAGAGACTCAGGATGGGAATTGTCTCAGTGTGTGCTGGTACCAAGCACGCTAAAAATGAATGGAAATTAAAGGAGCCAGCAGATCCTCTGTGAAAGCAGTATCTGGTGACAGTATTGAGCCAAGGTTGAGCTCAGGTTGAGCCAAGCCAAAACAGAGGTGTTCCTATCTCACAGGTCACTCTTGCAAACTGCAATTTTTTTTTCCTGTATTTTTTAGACCCTAAACCTCTATTTCTTGCCTACTTCAGTGGGGATGAAAGGACTGATCCCAGAAAATGAAGAGTTGAGCCCAAACAAAGTGTTATGTTGAAGGAGCCTACAATCTCATCCCAAAAACAAATATCGGGATTTCTGAATCTTAAGTCTTACATATTTGTGGATAAGAGGACACCATAAACACAACCTTCCCTACAGAACAAAGATATTTAAATTATGATCCCCTTCTAAAAGGATGAAATGTCAGGATTATTTCTTCTTGGTAAGCCACTGGTCATACAAGCACAGCAATATACTGCTGGTGCTTCATTAACTTTTGCTGGAGGCCCGTCTCTTACTGCCCAAAACTGGCCAAAACAAGACAGCAGGCCTCAATGAATCCCACAGGCCTGCACACAACTGAGACATCACTAAAACAGGTTTTTAGCTCAGAGAAATCACATGCTGCCTCTTGCTACAGCTTTTGTTCTTCAAAGATACCATTGACTCTCCTTCCTTCCAAATTAGTAGAACCACTATGCCAGGCCATCTGGTGCATCAAAATTTATCTTCAGATTTCATTATCCAAACCACTGACCCCACTGTTTCCTCCCATTCACTAATGAGATTAGCCCATCACCTCCTAATTGCAGCATTTATACCTAGTCTGCTTTACAACACCCAAGAAAACAAATCCCCATGTTGTTTCAGAGTGAATGAATGTCATTCTGCTCTTAGAACAAGCACAGCATTTCTAAGAATAAGAGATGGCACATACATCAAAACAATTAATGAATGTCCTTAGGCTGGAAAGTGAAAAATAGAAAATACAAGCACAAACACGTTAATCTCAAAACCACTGAGGCCAATCTCTTCACTCCTTGGGCTTGTTGAGCTCTATCAGAGCAATACAAGGAGTATTACCTAGCATTCCTCATAGTAAGGGAACAACTACAAGGCTAGCAATCCAGTACATAGACGTTACTTGTAAGGACACTAAGAGAGGGTGGTATTCCAGTTCCATACCTCACCACCCTAATAGGAAGTTTCTTGCAAAAGCTGTCCTAAAAAAGACAGAAAGAAGGAGTTACAGAATCACCTTATATCCATTGCATATCAGCAAAGTGCCAAGAACTAAAAAAGGCACAGGAGATGGGCTAGAATTCAGGTTGTCAGCTTTACTGCTCTCCACTTGAGTGATTTTGAGCAGGTTCCATCTAGTCTATGCTAGCTGTCTGGAACTTCTTTGGGTCATTGGAGAGGAACCTGCAATCATGGGATGCCAGTGATCTCAAGATGCAGATGTAATGCAGGTCAGATGATGCATCCTCTGGAAGTTGAAAGGAACAGTTTAGGTGAGATGAAGGTATCTTTGGAACAGTTAAGTAAAATGGAATCCTACTGCTGATGGTACAATCTGTGCCTCAGTTCCTCCACCTGCAAGATAGTGCTATCGGTATTTATCCTCTACAGCAAAATGCTCCTACAGCCATGAATGAGGAACGCTATGCAACTGTGAACTACTCTTGATAGATTTATTGAGTATACTTAAACATGTCAGTTGGAGACCTGGTGGAAAATCAGAACTAGAGGGAAAAGAGGGAGGAAACATTACAACTTTCAAGTAAAACTAGACAATTTAGAGTTAAGTCACAAACAAAAAGCACCTGTCCTGTCTTGACTTGGAGGCACACCAAGCTTCCAAGGTGTTTAACCTGCAGCCTTCCCTTACTACTACAGGTTTTAAAGTTTCCAGAGCAGTCCTAAAAGCCTCATTAGAAACACCAATAATGATTTATCACTGAAGCACTAGCATGAACAAGCCATCAGATTGAGAATAAAACAGCCTTCATCAGAGCATTCAAAATACACCAAGCTTTGCTCATGCCTGGGCATCAGAAGGGCTGGATCCTCCCCTCACATGGTCAGGCAAGATTAAGATGGAAAACAGCCTGGAAGAGTAAATCTCCACCTCTGTCCACCAATTCCCTGCATGCTTAATCTCTGTTTAAATACACCATTAGATGGATATTTCCCTACCCCTCCCCACCACATTTTTGGGATAAGTATGTCTTCCATGTGTTTAATGTCTAAGAAATCTTCTTACCCTCATTGCACATCCCACAGGGGCTGGAGCACAGCTGAGCTGTTATCACATGAGTTAGACACCATTTATGTGACGGCTCCTCTACAATGCAAATCAGGATCATTGTCACCAATGGAAAAAGGCCTAAATGAAAAGTTATTGCCCCTTGATAGCCACTCCTTCAAGAGCAGTAAAAGGTGTTGACCTCACTCTTGCCTCACCACCACCAGGCCAAGTATTCAGTGAAAAGCCTGATCTCCCTCCACATACATCAGTGCTGCCATTAAGCCAATGACATACGGCTGGGATGGAAGCAGCTCTGATCTCCTCCAGAAAACTATGCTAGGAAATGGGCCAGAAAGACCCTGAAACAAGGGATCAAGCATCTAGCCAGCCTCCCTCCCCATCCCCATTTTGTAGCTTGGGCTGCTTTGGCCAGCAGACAGAAATGTAGCTCTGTACTAATCCTCCAACACGGACAAGGCTGAGAGGGACTTTAAAAGGCAATTCTGCATCCAACAGGCACGGGTACTAGGGTAATATCTCACTCACGGTACTGACAGCATCCTGCAGCCCTCACTAACCCCACAGCAGAAAAGTAGATTTCAACCTGCAGAAGACTTCTGCAGAAAGGGACATGTCTGAGTTTAAAGACAATTCTGAAATCTCTTAAGATCATAGAATCACAGAATGGTTTTGGTTGGAAGGGACCTTTAAAGATCACCTAGTCCAATCCTCCCAACATCTTTCACTAGATCAGGTTGCTCAAAGCCCCATCCAACTTGACCTCAAACACTTTCAGGGATGATGCATCCACAGCTTCTCTGGGCAACATGTCCTAGTGTCTCACTACCCTCATCAAAAAATTTCTTCCTTATGTTTAAGTCTAAATCTACCCTCTTTCAGTTCAAAACTGTTGCCCCTTGTCCTATCATTACAGGCCTTGGTAAAAAGTCTCTCTCCTCTTTCTTATAAATCCCCTTTAAGTATTGAAAGGCTGCAATAAGGTCTCCCCTGGAGATCAAGGTAGGTCAGGCTGATTTGGTCCTTTGTAAGACAACATGTAAAGTTTGGACCAAGACAATTCTGATACTGCACTGGGGAGCAGAGGGGGCACAGGTGGGCCACAGCCCCAATGGTGAAAAAAGCAGTTAGAAGCGTTTTATTCTTTACCACCTTTGCAAGAAAGTCATGGGGACAGTGGAGAAGGTATATCAGAGCCTGCCATGTCAGGCCAAGCTGGCAAAGAAAACACTCCCACCAGCCACAGCTGCACCTTTACCTTACTCCAGGTGTGCTGCATGGCATAGGCAGGCAGCCACCATAAGTCTTATAGGCTAGCAACTTGCAGAAACAGTGTCTTGACAAAAGCATTTGCTGGCAAAGTTTACAAATGTGGGTAAACCCTCTGTATGCTACTTTTGAGCCTACTCCCATGATTTGGGCTGCAGAAGTGCAAATAGAGGCATCCTTCCCAGAGTAACTTCATCTAACTAGTCACAGGCAGGATCAAACAAAAACAATCATTTGAAAGCAGCAGATAGACGGGACTATCCATCTAACCATCTGCTCAGTTATCTATCTACTTTAGGAGACCTTTCTGTATCAGAAAGTCTTCAGACAGGCAGCACTATTAATGGGACAGCACACATACCCTTCAACTTCCCAGCCCCCAAACTATTTAGAAGTCACTACAATCCAGGCAACTATGGGATCTGGGCACCAAGAAAACCAGCAAGGAATCAAGCTACAGTAGAAGACACACAGAGACACTCAGGAAACATGTAATCAAAAGGGACAGGCAGGGAAACAGATGCTGAGTCCCATGGCCTCTCGCATGGGACTTCAGGGCTGTGTAGTCAGGACACACAGGAGGTCTGTGACAGTCTCTTTAATCACAGGGTCCCCTCACAATTGAACCAGGCTTGGTGCTACAGCCTCAGACTCCAGGACACCCAAGGATTGTGTCTCCAATTGGCTTGATGATATATTTCATTTCACTGAATACGATTTCTTTCCCATGTGCCTCACTCTCCCCTGTGCACATAAAGGATGCAAGCCTTTGAAGAAGCACTGAGAGAAATTCAGGGTGGGCATTAGTTACTATTTTTGACAGCACTAAAACAACATATGAAAAGGGTTTCTTTGTTGCTATGATTTTTTTTTCCCCCTCAGCTTAGAGGGGAAAAACAGAAGAAAATGTCCCATCCAATGCCTGCCTGATAGAGCATCAGAGGCTGGGTCTGCCACAGCACTGCAGAAGTTGTGCTTTTGGGGGAGTACTGGTTTTATTTCAGGAGAAAAAAAGGAAATGAGCAATCCCAGATGGAAAGGGTCTGAATGCTTGCTCAGGCTGGGACATGAAGAAAAGAGATTGGTATTGTCAAAGGGTGTTTCATTGTTCTGCTCTTTCTGAGAAACCTTAAAATACATCCAGAAATGTAACAAGAACAGAAAACAGACCTGTTTCTTCAGCTGCCTGTTTGCAACCTGGCTGGCAACAGATAGACTATAGCTTAGCAGTGTTATCCTGATTAACCCTTGCTCTTGCTAATGACATTTATTTTAAAAAACACCTCATATCCATCAGAAGTGGGCATAAAGAGAAGCCAAGTCTCCCTCATGTAAATAGCACCACTGCTTTATATTGAATTACTCACCAGGTCAGGACTCCTCACCCCTTAAACATTAGCCTCCAGACTAATCAATAGCAACAGATTACTACAATAACCGGCCAGGCTCATTATTTCATTGGTGCCACTTTCAAACACTGTCCACAGTCTGCCCTCCCTGCCAGACTGCTTCAAGCATGAACTTCCAGCCAGGAGTCAGGCTCCAGGCAGTACTTCCAAGATCAGTCACAGAAGTAAGACATAGGAGAGATGCATGGGCACAAGGATTTTCTTAAGGATCAGAAAATGGCTCTTAACCCAAGGAGCAGTGGGATTCACCCCTCTTAGCATCACTAGCATGGCTCCATCTCATGGAAGCAGCTGGAATCAGACAGGGCTGTACTTCTAATCTCCCAGAGCTGAGGGACCTCAGAAACAGGAAAAATTGCAGATAATACAAATAAGTAGATAAATAGATAGATAGGGTGGATCCCCAAAGCAGAATGTGAGGTTGCAAAGGGAAGAAAGCAAACAATAGACAACAATAGCACGTACAACATCAGTACTGAGCTAGGTAGGACCAACACGGGCATGCACATGAGCATCTCCAGAAGCAGCACCCCACAGCTCAGCATTGGTCCTGAGCCACAGCTTCTCCCTGAGAGCCTGCTGCAGGCACAGTCATGCCGCTCTCTTGCTGGCACTGGTGTGCACAGAGCCAGCTCAAAGCTCTCGGTCCCAAATGCTTGGTAAAGCAGCTTGGACAGTCCACATGCAACACATCAAGAGCCAACAACTGTCACCAAGAAGGATAGACAGAACCAACGCAGGTCACTGGTGAAAAGGTTTGTCTTTCTTTTCTGCAAAAAAGAGCTTCCCGTGTCCAGACATTGGAGAGGTTTTGGCGTGAATAAGTCCAGATTTTCTGACCTGTAGAAGAGAGTAATGCTGAGAGGCAGAAAAGGATCATCTTCTGTCTCACAGGTCACACCAGTGAAGGGGGGGCCTTAATCTCCGATACCCTGCAATAGGCATCTTAATCAGTCTTGTATTCCAATGACTTAAATCAAAGGAAACATTTAAAAAACACTTTATCATTCATATTGTGATATCACACTGGCCTATCAACTTCCTTTTCACACTCCAACAGGCTTTTCTTGAGCAGAAATAATCACCACCAGCTCCAACACACAGATGGATAAGCGATGGGAAAAAGCAGAGGAGGCTGGAGGGAACAAAAGGCACTTCAGGCCTGCTGGGGTCAGAATGCATATCTGTACGGTAGGTTAGACTCTTCACTAATCCAGCTCTGTTTCTAATGAGATTGGTTCCCATTACAGCCAAAGGAGGTCCATGGCTTAATTTGCTAAGGGGACCATTGTCATGCAGCTTAGGGAAGCAAAATAATCTTATCAGTTTGAACTTGAACCCTGCCCTGCAATTATATGGACAATGTTTAAGAAAAGAGAGATAAAGTGATTTTCATTTATCCAGCAAGAAAAATGGATTGTCTAACACCAAGCATTCAGCTTCCTGCAGCTACTGATATAGCTTTACACTCCAGCCACTGGCTATACCATTGCTAGAATGCACTACTATCTGTGCATGCTAACTCTAAACCAAATTCAAGCCAAATGGCACCAACCACATTTACAGTGCAACTTATTGGTATAGCAGAGCCTCTACTCTTGCAGTATAGCCAAACTGAAAGCCTGGGGCTGTCAGCTAAAGACAAACAAACCCATAGGGCAGGAAGAATCAGATTTTTTCACCCCTTCTTGCTGAACCTCTGTCTCTGCCTCCCTATTCAATCCATCAGCTCCCCTTGGCTGCTATAGAACAGACACCATGTCTTCTGGGAGTTCTGCATCCCACACAACACAACTAAAACAAAGAACATTTTGGCAAGTAACAGCCAGGCTTCATCTATTCTTTTTTCTATACAATTCATTCCTTCAAAGTTGTTTAGCTGAACAAAAACCAGTGCTATCCTTTATTGTGAGGCTAACAATAAACTAACATGTGAGCACAGCGTGGGTCACAGATGCATGTGCTTCATCATCAGCTGTGGAGCCACTTCCCTGCTCAACTCACTTTTATAAAGCTTTAACCTCTTTAAGCTGGAATTCAGCTTGAGCACATAAACCAGGAAGCAAACAGTGCTAACAAACAGAAGTGGCCCCTGTACAAAAGATACATGAAGAGACAGATGTGCTTTGGAAACAGTCACTGCCAACCTGAGTTTCCAAGGGGTTACCCACACAACAAAAATCAAGAGAGAAACTAAACTGTACAAATCCCCAGGACTCTAGTTTTTAGTGATATCACTTGCACCAAAGGATCTTTATTTCTGCCTTTGAATAGGCACTTTTACATTTTTTTCTCCTATGAAGGGACAGAAACAAACAAAAATTCGGAGAGGGAATGTCTTTAAAATTCATTTTTAAAGGTCTCTTGGAATACATTCCAAGGACCAACCCCCAATTTGTAACCCAATTTTAAGTAGTCTCATCTCATCCCAAATAAAGTAACCCTCAAAGCATGACTGCTCCGAGACAAAAACCTATGCAAAACCAGACCCTTCCTACAACTGCACTTTATGGGTCATATTGGCCAACTGAAAGCTTGCCATCATATCCACCTCTAGCTCATATTACATATAAAATACAGGTGTCATGTTGTCCTTATTGTACTGGATCTAACTGTGATGGAGTTAATTTTCTTCATAGCAGTTTGTATAGTGCTGTGCTTTGGATCTGTGACAAAAACATTATTGATAACCTATTAATGTTTTAGCAATTGCTGAACAGTGTTTGCACAGCATGAACGCTTTCTCTGTTTCTCAGTCTGCCCCCGCCCCGTTCAGCAATAAAACAGAGTGGAGTGGGGTTTAGGTAAGTCACCCATCTTTTGCTTGGGAACTGGCTGGACATCGGTCTACCTGTGAGAAGTGGTAAGTGACTGCATCACCCATTTTCTTTCTTTTTTCTTCCACTTCTCCTTCATTTATGAAACTGTTTTTATCTTGACCCAGGAGTTTTCTTGGTTTTACTCTTCCTTTCCTCTTCCCCTGTTCTACAGGGGGTGGTAAGGGGAGGCAAGCAAGCGGCTATGTGGTGCTTAGCTGCCTACGGGGGTTAACCCATAGCACTTAGCTACATGCACTTGACTTTGCAACTGTAATGCTCATTTTAAGCCATGCAGCCCTTTTGCATATATACATTACAGTATTGGAGAAGGAATTGTGTATTGAGTACCACATATTTCTTCCTGCTTATCACAGCTTGAGAGAATGGGTAAGGGGCTGCTCCTGGAGAAAGAGGTAGATACAGCTCCTGATGCTAATCTCTGCCTTGGATCCTCATCTGTGCAATGCAGGTAACACTCCATACTCTCCTTCCAGAAGGGTAAGTACATCCCTGTTTGTAGGATACTCACAACAAGCAGAACAGGGTTTAAATAACTCATCGTAAATAAGGCCATAAGGCCATAAGGAACCAGAAGGATAAAGAAAACAATTGTGAGGCAGCTATCCTGTGCACTGGACAATACAGGAGTCCCAAGGAGGTGAAGAAAAATAGTATGTTCTCATGAGAGTAACTCATAACATCAAAACCCAAAGGGCTGGTTTCAAGTAGGTAAAACTACCTTAATTTTAACATTTCTTAACTTCTACATGTTTGATTTGCAACCTTAACACTGTTCTTTGAATGTTCCACACAAAAGCTAAAATTTTTCAAAACCGAAGTGCAGATTTTTGTCCCATCACATTTTATGGACATCGCCAGGGCCACAGCAGCACTGCACATACAGGCCCCAAACAGACCACAGAGATAAGAGATTTCCCAAAGACTGAGGCCCAAAATTGAGCATAATCCAGCTAGAGGAGCTCAAGTTACAACCTATCAGTCTAATTGCATTAAGTGTCTGCACTCTTGGCCCAACACAGCTTTAAGTAAAAATGCATGAGCCAAAAGCCTATGCAAAATACAGCAAACATGGGAAATGAATGCAAGGAATAGGACCTGCCATAGACAAACCTTAATATCAATGCAGAGGAGCAAACAATAAAGGATCACAGCTGAGTCCACAGGTCCTAGGCACAGGATGCAGGTCACCCCAGCCCACACTGTGATACAAAAATCACAGAGGAAAAATCAGCAGAAAATCCCCCCACCACTGCTGTGTTTGTTTTTATATTTACTTGTTGGAGTAAAAGCCCATTTTGAACCCCTGAGGCTAATACAACACATGTTGATAATATCATTGCAGCAAAACCACAGGCATCTGATAATAGATGAAAATAAAATAACACAATCAGATAGGGGGTCTCAGAGTAGGTGGTCTGAATGGTCCTTTGTCAACAAACAGCACCATCAGGCACCAACTCTATTGAAGATTTAGTATAACTTACCTGAAGACAGCCCTCTCACACCCTGGTGATTCTGGTGCTTTTATGAGCTGCTGGATGAATGAAAAGTGTCTCTGCTGGCAGCTAGTGTCGATACCAAGTCAAAAGATGGTGCACAAAAGTACAATCAAAGAACTTCACGGTGTAAGTGTCTGACAAAACTTCTCATAGTCTGGGTCTCTAGGACATTCTCTTAATGTAATATTAAAAAAAGAAATACATTTTTTTTGCATCTTTCTTCCTCTGTTGTTAAGGGTATGGGATACTTTGCCTGCAGGTGGATGTAACCTCCCGTGCCCACTGCAACTAGAGTGCTTGGACAACATCTACTGCAAATTCTTCAGCAGTATGCTACATCAATCTGTTAATTCAAATACACTTTTGAAACCTGACCACTGAGTTTGCCCAAACTGCAGGTCCCACACACGCTGCTTCAACTTCATGCAAGGATCCAGATGGACCCAAGAGTGATTATTGCATAGCAAGACTTAACATCCAAAGGAGCCCCATCAACACTGATACCACAGCATCTACCAACATGGTTTAAGAGCACTCGGTATGTTGGAAGAGACTCAGCCAAGATGTATTTTACTGTGCGACTCAGAACTGCCAAACCATCATTGTCTCTGACATGAGAAGACATACACTGGGTTCCAGGCAGCCAAGCACTAAGCATCCCCAAAAGAGTAGACATACATACTTTAATTACTACAAATGAGCTCATATTCTCAGTTAGTGAGCTGAGCTGGGCATACTTGGATCAGCCCAAACCCAGGCTGAGAGACAGAAATCACCACCTTCCTTCAGGCAAAAGGAGCAGGTAGGTAATAAATAAATAAATAAATAAATAAATAAATAAATAAATAAATAAATAAATGGTAACCCAAGCAGTTCTCTTAAACATGTTCACAATTATTACTTCTTTATCAGATTTAATCAACAAGAAGATGAGTTGGGATTAACTTCTGTGCCTCTGTGTATCCTGCAAAGCTCTTGGCAAGTCAGCAAAGTTTACTCACAGCTGAGCTGAATTTGGCCTTTGCCTGCCTCTTGGAAAGAGCACAAAAATCCCAGACAACAGCAGTACCGGATCAGTGAGGCACAGCACTTGCAAGGACACACGGAACATTGTAGTATTGCACCAAAGCAACCTGACCAAAAGTCCTCAGAACAACTTTGTGCAGCACATTGGCTCTGTTCCTGCCGGCAGCCACATACCTTTCAAGGGACAGAAACAGACCAAGTTTGTGAAGGTCTTGGGTATCTGGATAAAAAAAGAATCACAAGAGCACAAAAAAAAAAACCAAACCCTAGGGGTAGTTGCTTCATATGGTCCCCCACAGGGACTGGGATTGCTATCTTGGAACAGAAAGCAAAAAGTTCAATCTAGACATGCACAAACATGCCAAGCACAAGCAGCCAATCTCACATAAGACATGTAAACAGTCCTGGAGTTGGCCGCCTAAATCACTGCACGCCCACCTAAATGCAGCATAGTCCAATTTTCAGTTCTGAACACCAAGTACTTTGGGAGATCAGGCCATGTTTAAATTAGCATCAACAAAAGGATCAGCAAAAGTGCCGAGTGTAAATACATAGGAGGGGTTTCCACCTGCAGACATTAAGCTTATTCTAAAAAAACCCAACTTAAATGATTATTTTAGCTTCTAAGTATCTTGGTTGAGAAAGGATATATTAAAATGCCTGCTTTTTCTTTTTTCTTTTTTTTTTTTAAATTGACCAAACTATTTGTGTTATATAAAATCTGCTTTCACAGAGTCTTAAATCCGGGAACAATTTTTACCTGAGGACACAAACAGTATCCCTAACAACACACAGACATAGGAAGAATACTGCAAGGACATTTTCCTCAAATAGATTGCGCATCTAGTGGGCACTGATAACCTGGGATACTTTGAATTGATTAAAATTACCACAGTGGATTATTTTTTTTTAATAATACTAATTAAATAAATTGTTCCTGGTACTGACAAAAGTCTGCATCAGCGGATCAGTTTCTGGGCCACTGCAATTAGTATGTACAATATAAACATTGCCAATCATCACATAGACATTGGGATCCCTGGGGTCTCTTGGCTCTTGCTGACAGCTCTGATGGCTAAAACAGTGGATTTCCACATGACGCGAACCAGATGCATACCTATGGCTCCTGAGCTTGAGGTTATTGCCTGCATGAGGTTTCACACGGACCCCTCACGAGACGTCCTGGCACCCACAGCAACCCCATCCCTCCCTCCCCGACAGTGCCTCCTTTCCCTGGCACCGCAAATACAGACTTGCAGCTGCTTTTCTGCAGCAGTAACAGCAGCACTTCTGGTCACAGCACAGGACCACAAACACATGGAATTGGAAACACGTGTTTCTCTTTCCTGAAGCTCAGTTTGGTCCCCTCAGCTGTCAGTAAGAGTAAACTCTGAACATATTAAGAGTCAGCAAGCGCCAAGTCCTCCCTCACAGCATTATCACCACAACTGCTGGAAAATCCACAGCGTTCTCTGGAGCAGGCCTCAGGACAGGAGCACACTGACACTTGTATCTTTGCTTGATGTGGTCTATTGATGCCCAGAAAGCTGCATCCCTGCTGACAAACCAGAACAGCTCTCCAAGGCACCAAAATAGCCCCAGCTTCTGCGCTTCTTCTCTCGCAAAAGCAGCAGAACTGGCACTTGACATTCCTTCATTGACTTCCTGCTCCAATACCTCTCAGCTCTCTGAGGTCTTTAGACTACTTCCCACTGACAGACAGACATACGTGACATAAAACCATCTGCAGCTTCCCCTTGTGAGAACCGCTCAGCCATGGCTCCCAGAGCCAGCCATCCCCTTCAGCTCCCCAGACGCATCCCCTGCAGCTCACCATGCAGCCACATCTCCAGAACATTACCAGAAGAGGCAAACAGTGGTTTTTAACTGGCTTTGATGAGGTTTCGGATTTTGTCACCTCTGCAAAGGAGAATTTCTCTACCCCAGTACAGACCTCCCCCAGTAAGCCAAACCACAGCCCACACAGCTGTGATGGATGGGTTGGCACATATGACCTCCAGCTGAGGAGGAAAACATCACCTGGGGCAAGGAGCTTGTCAAGCAGGAGCCTGAGGTCCATCCAACTTCGTCACTCAGAGCCTTTCACCAGGAGAAGGTATGGAGGTGGCCTGGGTTTGGCCCAGTCTTTAAATGAAGTCTAAAGCATGTCTGTTTGCCCCTGGGGTCAAAAGCACAAACCTCATTACTGAGTCACACCACCGTACTGGGAAAGAAATTGTATCTGCCTTTCTCTTGAAAACCCCCTTTCACAGCCTTCAGCTTTCAACACATGGAAATCCTGGACCCCCCTTGACACCATTGACCCATTCAGGGCTCCAAAACCAATATCAAAGTCTGACTAAAGCCATTCAGAAGCTGTTAGCATGTAGATTTTGGCGATAATTTGGTGAATGGACTTGTCAAACAAATTGCCTTTATTATGGACTGATTAAATGTAATCAGGGAGAAGTGCTTTTCTCCTCCCAGCTCCAGCCCTCATCAGCTCAAACAAACATACTGAGCCAATTAGCAGGGAGGTGGCAAAAGCAGCTTTCACTTGAAACCTGCCATTCTTGGGGGGGAGGGGGGACACGACAAAAAAACCACCAACTTTGTGCTTTCAAAGCCAGGAAGAGCCTTCAGGGAGAGGTCCGGAAAGCTACCCAGGACTCACCTGCAGGGTGTGGATGGGAGTTAGCAGTATTCATCTGGCTCGATGCCGGATCAGCTCCCTTAAGCAAAGTGCTGCTCACATCCAGCTTGTGCCAAATATAATGCAAAGAACATAAATATTAAAGCAGGCCCAGGGGGAGCAGTGCTACTGGGGCTGTTATTCCTACAGCTTTATGTCCTGCAGCTGGGTTCTCCTGTGTCAGAAAAGGCATGAGCTCCCATCAAAGCTATTTCCATGCCTAGAAACCTAACGTTTTGGCTTAGACCCCTGCAGTGGATTCTCTGATATCTGCAAATGGTTGAGTTCACAGCACAGCCTTTTCCGTACTGCAGCAGTAGTGAAGGGATCTGCCTCTGCTGACATGAAACTCACTGCAATTGCATAGATCTGATGCCACTACTTTTCTGTCCAACCTGCCTGAAATTAGCTAATGAATGGGAAAGTTACTGAAGAGAATTGGAGCACAGCATCATAATCACATAAGCCCAATTCCCTGCAGGTATACAGCTGGAAGTTAAATGGTCACCTTGGCTGGCAGCGGGTAGAGCAGAATTCAACATGTGTTTGCACAAATTAGCTTCAGAGACAGGAATCCCATGGCTGGAGCTAGAGACAGCACATGGGATATGAGCAATAGCTGTTAACTAAGCTTTCAACGCCTGCATTTTAAGTTAGCACCAAAGACTAATTTTGGACCCATTTTCATTAACCTAGTCCCTCTGTGCACTGTATATGGATCACTGCCTCCCAGAACCTACACAGAGGAGCTACAGCGTAGCTTCTTCTGGCAGGGCAAGGACATTGCTTTGTCTTGGACTCCCACCACAAATAGAAAAGGGCTAAAACAAAAGTGAAGTTTTATCAACCAGCAGGGATTTTGGAGAGTTCATTTCTGGGACTGAGATTAGGATTAAGGGTTTATAGCTCAAGCACAGAAATTCAAAAGACCAGCCTCTTACCCCACACCTCATCACAGTCTTCAAGTGTCACCTTGAACATAAGGGGTATATGACACATCACAACAGTGGGCCCTAAGTCTTCAAACAGTCCTGAGCACAAGAACTGATCACAGAATGAGATTAGATCAAGAGCCCGAACTACAAGCAGCCACACAGAAAAAGTCCAGGCCTTCTTAACAAGTGGCTGCAAAGTGCCTGATAACTCCACTCTTTCCCAAAGGACCTGCTTCCTACCCCCACACCCTCCTGCAAACATCAATGTTTTAAGAACTATTAAAGAAAACAACTTCAAAACTCTTCACATAGTTCAAATACTTCACTTTAAAGGAATTTTAATTCTTACATCTCAGATTGCACCAGTCCCCAGCAGGACATGCAGTCATCGTGTTCACGTTGTGACATTTCAGCTGTTCAAACATGAGAGATGGAGCCACAATGTGAGACCACGTGCTCAGAGGCCTGGGAGCTGAGATGATGGAGATCCCCACCAGCTCTACCTGCGCTTTCCCTTGAGTGCCACCCTGGGCCTCTCCTTACTCTCTCAGGGTGCCTTCCCATGACCTATATAAAGAAGAAATCTTCCTGCAGCCAAGAGACACACACCTTGAAGACCCAGCCAGTGGGAGAGTACTGGGACATGGATGGTACGCAATTCTTGGCAAGTCTTTTGGCCAGTCCTGTTGCATAGCTGCAGCGTGTAAGTCAGATTGGCACTGCTTGTGATCCGCTTAGAGCTCAAGACTGGCCATCCCTAAACTGTTTCTTTCCAGGGCTGGATCTATGCACTCTCTCTAGCCCATCACGAAAAAGCCATGACCTGTTACTAACAGCAGCACCTCCCTGGTAGTGCTGAGTTGAACCAAACTGAGAAGCCAGAGAAGCTTTTTTGCTAAACAAGGTCTACAGGACTGCGTTTAAAAAAACATTTTTCTCCAAAGAGCATCAACTGCTCTCTCTGGCTAGTACTGCTATTTGCAACCTGGAAAAGCCCTTACATCCCAATGAGCTGCATGTGGACAGCAGTTGAACTGCTGCAGAAACCTCTCATGGGATCGCAGTAAGCCTTGTACTCCTCAGCAGCAATAGCCAATGCAAATCCATTCATCTCCTTGGGATGCAGACAATTTATGTTTTGGATGCACCACCTCTCAATGGGATAGCATATGGTAAAGCTATAAGGCTTCCCCAAAGATGTTGTTGACCTGCTCAATTCCAGCCATGCCAGAGAAGAATCCAGAAGATGCCAAAGTATAAAAAAAGCATGTAAGTGGACAGAAACCTTTATGGTCAAATTATGTTAAAAGGCTACACCCCTTCCATTCCTCATGCCAGCTGACAATTCATATATAGGTGTAACAGTAACAAACAAGGTGCTCCATCAGGTAGGAAGAGTTATCTGGGCCACTGCTCCTTCAGAGAGGCACATGGTGCATGCCCTCAAGCATTGGAGGGAGACAAATGGGGTCTTTGCAGAATGTATTGGGGAAGTAAAAAGTGTAATTTTGAAAACGCTGTACCTTTTCCTACCCCCTTTCAGCTTTTGGCTAGCCAGCTCCTGAACTTAGAAAACCATATTCGAGCTGCTACACACTGGGTACAGCCCTTTCCTGCAGCAAACCGTGTTTCCTGTCCCACAAGGTACAGTCAGTCCAACAAGGCTGTGGATGTTTGCCAAGCCTGCTATCAGGAAACATAGCTTGGATCTGGCAGAACATTTCAACACTTGTGGAAACACACAGGAGGTTGTTCTGTTGGGATTACAGACCCTGCTTCAGTGTACAGCCTTGCTATGCACGTACACAGGGTTTTAAGCCACCCCTCTTCTCCCAAAGTGTGACAGTACAGTTCGATGTAGCAGAAAACATGATTTTGTTATCAGCAATCTTCTTATCCATTTTTTAAAAGGATAGCATCTGACCCCCTGCCAGCATCACCGAAGCCTATCGAATTTGCTTCCATTGCTCTAGCAATGTTTTGTCCACACAATGTAAAGTAGTACCTTTGCTCTGGGACACTTTTGCACATTTTAATCCTTAGCAATTTGGCCTGGCTGGGACAAATGTTATTTGTATTTCAGAAGGATCAGTACTTTCCCTGTTGCAGCTTTAGCCCCTGTCGTGCCCATTCCATGCACCCCTTCTGCATTGACATGCTTGCAAGGAGGAGCACAGAGAAAGCTCAATGGCAAGAAAGATAAAAACACACTAGAAACAGGGAAATGCCTCAGTCCTTTCCATTCAGAGGCAGATCTGCCTTGAATGGCAGCCCCCAGGACTGATCTGCCTCCAATGGAGACTGAATCACAAGCAAGTCAGCCCCCTTCAATTCACATTAAGACTTCAAGCTACTGTACATATTGTCCCCCCCTCCACCACAAGCTCCTCCTTTTTAACACAAATCTCTCACAGCACGAAGACACATGCACTCCCAGAAAGCAAGTAGCAGTGTTGTGATGTGTTGAAATGAGAGTTCGGTGAGATTCAGCTCTTGCTAATGGCACTTTTTCATCAGCAAACTGTAACTGGCAGCATTTAGCCACTACAAGAGTTTTGCAACACAGACCTAAAGAATATGCCAGACTAGACCTTCACATGAAAACCCAAACTGAGAACCAATATCCCAAAAGCAAAGTGACCCTCGTCAGCTATTCCCAAGCAAACTAATCAACCTTGCTCAACTGTAAAACAAGATGTACTATATTTTCTCTGATCCACATGTGCATCCACAAAGAACAGAAGCAGAAAGGTCATTTTAAAGTGACTGATGCAGCTGTACGTAGTTATAAAACTTACACAGGACTCCATACCTTCAAAGTGCTGTCTGTGTATTTACCTGCTGTGCACAACTCAAAACAAGTGCTATGAACATTTTTAGATTAAGAAATTATTTAGATTTAGAAATGAGACACTTTTTCTCCTGGCTTAAGCAAACATAGGCTCAGAGTATAATTCATTCTGTGCATGTAACATCTCCTTTATCTCAGCTCAGGGGTCTTTTGCAACAATCAGGAGCTGTATGTTAAGAGGAGGGGAATCTGGTACTTGGATCTTGCTATGTTAGCTTTAAGTTACGTCCTAGATCTTCCCAGTCTCCTAACCTAGCTCTTTTCACTCCTCAGAGAAACAGCACAAAACCCGCTACAAACTTAACACAAGTTAACACTCTTTCCTTCCTTGTTCCCAGAGTTACTCAGGCTAACTCTGCTGTAATAGTTTTGCTAAGGGTTATTGAGAAAGGCTTTTAACAAACTCAAAATCTTCTTACAGAAGATCCTTTTCATCAGCTTATTGTAAAAATATTAAAATTACCCCCCGCATAACTATCCCAGATCTGCTCACATCCCCTGTCCCTGAGCTGCTCCTGAGCCTCCCATCCATAAGCAGCCACCCCGCCTATGGAAGGGTCGGTGCTTCTCCCCTACCTGAGAAGTCTGCAGAAGTCTTAGCAAAGTTGCTGAAAGCTGTCAAGCACATGAGTCCTGTGAGGAAGGCGGAGGTGGGAGACACATCTGGGCAGCACATCCTTAGGTATCCTCACGGCTTATTTTCTTCCAGAGAAAAGGAAAGCGCTTTCTGCCCGAATCCAGTACTCATTGCCCGGAGAACAGTGTTAGTCCCATTGCTTGGAAGGATCACAGCCAGCAGCAGCGGGGAAGGAAAAGCAGTCGGCACACACACACACACACACACACACTCACACACATCCCTGGGAGTGAATGAATCCCGGCTGAGCGAGGCTGACGAATGAGACAGACCTACCTGAGCCTTGGCGGAGGTCCCAGGGTCCTAAAAGCCATCGCTTCCCCCAAATTTGCTGCGGACTATGAGTGTGCAGCTGTCCAGCAGCGGCACTGCAAAGCTGTCAGCGGGAAGAGTCGGGGGGGGGGGGGGGGATGTGCCCGGGGGGGCGGGTTTGGAGAAGCCCGGTGGCTGTGGGGTGAGATACCCTGGGATCCTGTCTCTCCGGTGCAGACAGACAGAAGGATGGGCAGCATTTTCAAAGGAGGGAGCCCACAACAAAGCGCTTGAATTCACACAGAATTTTGGAGTGACGAGTATTTGTAGCTGCTGCTGAAACCAGCGTGAGCAGTGCTGTCCTGCCAGACTGGTGACAGGGCAATTCTTCAGCTGCTTCCACTCTTGAGGGAGACCCTACAATGGAGGAGACTTTGCACAGGCCCGGGGATCAAACCTTTCTGGATCTCATTGCAGGACTGGGACTGGTGTCAGCCCACATATCCAAAATCCTCCTTCCTGTTGACAGCAGCCATCCATGTCAGGCTCCCTTTACCCCGCTGGACCCCTCTCCCCTCCATCAAATTCAACAGAGGATTTTCATGCAGATTCTAACCTGCGGTGCTCAGACCCAGGAGACCTGTCTCCTTCCACAGCAGTTACTCTAACCTCCAACTAGCATGGCCTCAGCTGCTAACTTGAGCACTGCTTACCCTGCAAAGTTAAAAGAAGGCTCCAGCACACCTGGAAGCACATCCAGTACTTGATCCTGCCTGATCTTCATATCCTGGTAGCATCAAGCCAGCCATGCTAACTTGGAAGACGTGAGCTGAGCTCTGGGGACACAAAGGTAGACTGGACTGGCAGATCCTGTTTCCCCCTGGGTACGGGAAGGAGATCCCAGGCTTTGGTCATCGGCGTTAGCTGCAGCTCAGGCATAGGTCTGCATATAAATAATGAACATAACCAATATATCTAGGCTAGAGCAGAGGCTGAGTGCCAGTGCAGACGGAGGGGGATAGTTTTCATAGGCAAAACCAACACCAGCCTTTTAGCAGCCTGTGTATATACAAAAACTTATGGAGCAGCACTGTGTGGGGCTGCCAGGGAAGGGGAGATGGAGCCAGGCACATGCACAGCTGCTGAACAAAGCTGCAGCTTCTATCCAGCAAAAATAACCTGAGTGGGAACACCCAAGGAAAACCACAACTGGTTTTTACTCCTCTTTCCTGTTCATCACATGGAGTTGAGTGAAACTTTCCAAAACATTCACCTTGGAGCTGAAAACAAGCATAGCAGACTTCAGCCCAAAGGGCTCTGGGTTTTTTTCAGAGCTGAGTGCACTTGTAAAGAGTTTCTTAAGATGAAATTTCTAACAATGTTTTGGCTGTTCTCAGACAAAAAAATCAGACTGGCTGTCAGATTATATGTGAAAGACATTTTCAAGAGCGCTGCCCTGAATACCACAGTCATTGTTTCTACCAGAAATCTGTCCTGGGATGATCTGTGTCCTAGAAGCAGACCTCAAGAGGATCCATTTGCTTTCTTTCCACATTGCCACTTGCTCAAGTTCCAACCAGCCACACTGAGGATGAGGGTAGTGTGGGAAATCTTGAGTTTGAGCTTGAATCCTGCCCATGTCACATCCACCCAGACCACATGAACAAGAGGCTGGTCTGGCCTGAATTGCACCCAAGCACCCCTCCTTCCCACAAACAGCCATTCACACACTGAGGATCTACAGTGAAGGTGCAGATGAGTCACCTCTCAAGGACAGTGGTGGCTCTGGGTTGACCTAACAGGACAAATGTACCCTGAGGCCCAGCAGGCTCTGTACAATCCAGTCCCTCCACTCTGCAGACAATCCTGCCACCTTACCTTTTTGCAGAGGGCTACTTAAGCAAGATCAAAGACCAGGAACTTCTATGGGCTGCCTTACTCTTTATATCACCTGAGACTTTAATCCCACATGCCAGACCCCTCTGACCCATACTTTCCAGAGCTGACCTAAGTTTTAAAGGGAAAAGATCAGGACATTGGCTCCTAGCATCTATGTATAATTCTTGTCTCACCTAATTCTGCTGCCCTTGCCAAGAGGAAGATTCACCACTATTGCTTTATAAGCATGAGATAACCATACCCATTACCAGATTATCAATCAAAGCTCCTTATCAACAGGACAAAGAAACAATAGGACCCCTAGAAATTTATCAGCACTCTGCAAAAGGGAAGCACTATTTGCTGAAAAGAGCCCACCCTGCTAGCAGGTGTTGATTTTAGTGATTAAAGGGTAATTAGGTTTGGCTGACTCAGTATATGGGGAAGAAAAAAACTCTGGTGACAAAGGGTTTAAGGCTAAACATGGGAAGTGTGCTTGAGCAGCCCTTTAGATTATTGTTAATAAAGTCAAACCAGAGGGAAGGAATTTTACAGCAGCATCATGTGAGGGCTTTGGTTTTAAGCAAGTTTGTAAAGATGTGTTCAAAAGGAAAGCAGAAAGCAGCTCTTGCTAAAAAAAAAAAGAAGTGCTACATTTGCCTTTGAGAAACAGACAATTCAGTTAAAGCCCATCTCCATAATGCCCTTATTCCTTAGGGCTTGTGGGAATGTCATCTGTGTGTTTCAAACGGAAAGAAGCCACCTGTCCCAACAGCAGCACAGACAAAAGATGGTTTCTCTGTCATAGACAGTCTCATGGGGTAAACATGAATCAAGGGGACATCAATATGGATCTTTATTCTTAGGAGTAACAGTCCTTGAAATACAGCCATGCCTTCAAATATGTCTCCTGGGAATAGGTAATAATACATATGATGATACACAATCTCTTGGATCCCTTGTCCCCAAAGCCACCCAGAAGTGGGAATAGGCCAGTACTGATGCAGTTTAGCATTACATCTTAGCTTGGAGGAATGATTATTTGGTCTCTTTCTCTCCACAGAGTAACTATGGAGAATGACTGCTTTTTTTAGATACAGCATTTGGGTATACGTAAAAACACTTCTTACCTCTAGAAGACACAGAGCCCTGTGTCCGAGCTGGGCTTTAATACCTTCCTGATCATGGCAAAAAGTCTTTGTGCCCAGCTTTGTGGATGGGGTCTTTGTGCCCAGCTTAAGTGAAGAATCCATAGCACCTAGTTACATCCACGGCGCCTAGGCCTGAGGTCAGCACCTCTCAGCTTCCCTTGCAGTAACTCGTGCTGTAGCCACTCAGTGCTGAGACACAGGCACACAAATCAGTTCCAGCTCCTGGGGTGCTTCTCCAGCCAGAGCTAAACCATGAGCTAGGCACCTGAATCCTAGCATGGCTTTAGTCCAAGATGGTTAACAACTGTACCTCGGTTCTCCTTTTTGACTATGATACATAAATACATTGTTCTTTCTCCTCCGATACTGCTCTCTCTTGCAGATCCTCTCCTCCTGCTACACATAAAACTATAATATCTGAAGCATGCACGCAAATTTCCAAAGTGCTTTAAAAGCAGATAGGTACAACTGCAAGTGGGGAACCTGAGGCACTGAGAAATTAAGCAATTTGTCATCCATTTTTGTCACCCCAACATCACCCAGTTTATAAATGGTAATCAGGAATAGACCCCGTTAGGATAATTCCCAGTTTAATGCTGCACGTGCTGATCTTGCTTCCTTCTAGGGATGATTTTTGGTAATGCTTCCCTGTTTTTCACTGATCCTGCACCACTAACCTCTACCTTGCTAACTAAACCATCAACAGCTCAAAGAAGGGCTGGTCAGTAGAAGAGCCAGACCAGGATTAGCTTTCAGCTAGAGAACCATATGTAGGGTTGAAACCATGTTTGTTTCCACAGTCACAAGCAGGTTTATTTGTACAAATGTAGTCTTGCTTTCTGAACCCTAGTAACATTACTTACTTCTTACTGTGTTTTCCCTACGGTCTCAAAGCACTCTCCAAAAGACCACCATTGCATTCTGCCATTTCACACATGGATGAAGCACAGTGATATGTTTGAGGTCACTAATTCTTCAAGGTCACTACTTCTTCAAGGTCAGCCAGGGGAAACTGTCACTGATGAGAGAATATTAAATACTTTTAATCTTTAAGTCCAGTTAGAGCTCTTTCCACTTGGACTGATTGCCTCCTTGCAAATGAATGTAAATTAATGACAAAGAATATGTGCATTTATACCTATAGAAATACATATAAACGGGGTGGACAGAGCATTAAATATAAAATAGCAAAGCTCTTTGTTGTTGTTTTCTTTTATCTTTCCCCTAAGAGTGTCTTACGAAAACAGATGAGGTTAGTCATGGAAGTAAGTGCCATTTGCTTTCATCAATTCGAAGGCACAGGACTTCACATAGTGCAGTTTTGCAATACAACACCAGTATCTCACAAGCAAAATCCTCCCATCTCCATATGCAATGTTAAACAACAGCTGTGCAGAATATTCAAACTGGTAAGCCTTTGAAGTTTTCACATTTTGTGCCTCTCAATCACCCCAGTTTACAAAATGAACATAAAACCTGGGGAACTTTGCTCCATACTGGGAGAGGTTTGGAGTGGGGGTGTTGCTTTAACATAATTCTGTGTAGAGTATAGGTGTCAAGTGATGCACTTATCTCACTAAAGCATTGGGAAATGTTGTACAGAGTGATGCAAAATCCTCCAATGCATGAAAGTGTCAAAAATAAAGTATTTGGAGCCTATAAAGTAATGCACAACAAAGCTGAAAACTTTCTCCTCTTGTCTGCACCAAGTAATTGATGTTGAAACCTCTCTCAGCGGACATTCTCCTTATCATAGTGATGCCATGTTCTATGTTAAAGGATACTGTATAGTCTGGTACTTTATCTGGCACCAGCATATCTGACTGGGTTTAGTTGGTGCCTTGTGTACAAGATGTTCTTGGGTTAATCATTAGAACTATGGGATTTGAAGTCATCTTCATACTTCATCTTTGTACTCCAATGCAAATCACATAAGGATTTTGAGAGACAAAGATTTCAAGGATCAGAGTTCCTCAGCTGTGAATTGGATCCTTCCTTTTCCCTGTGTTTCATCTGTCCTACCTGTTTGGATGATGTCCCCTAAGAGTTTTTGCTATGTGGGCATACAGCACCCAGCTGAGACCCTGATGTTCGCTGAGACCCTTATGTTCACTGAGACCTGCAGGACTTCCGCTGTCTTCTTATAGCTGTAATGTGAAACTATTCTCCCACTTTACCTGACTCATTATTCCTCTCCTAACAGTTTTCCTGGGAAGATTTCTCCATCAATTCATCAAACTCATCAATGATGGTATGTACTGGCTTTTTTTGCCACTGTTATCTTTCCTTTAGTATATTTTATAGCTCTCTGGGAGTCCTTGCTGGATAAGAGGCTGAATCTTACACCTGAAGATATCTGTCTCTGACCTAGATGGTCTTTGCTTTGAAAAGCAGAAACATCCCAGCTGGCTCAATGTGAGTACCAATATGGGTTTTTCTATTATCTCACTTACGGTAACCATGGGAGCATTGTCTCTATCCTGCTGCTACGTAGGTGTGAGTCACTTCAGGTTGCAGACCCCTTTTAATCTTGATCTCCACTATATTTTTCCCTTTTGATTCCTGTTTTACTACCAACTCTCACAGATAACTTACATTGTTGATCATTTCCACAGGAACCAGAATTCTTCCTCAGATTTACTTGCCTGGAAGTTCTTTGCTTGCCCTGTGGAAGAAACATGCTATGATGCAATTTGATACAAACTGGGAATCATCTCAACATTCATACTTAAAATGATACCGCAAGGCACCTATCCCAAACCTCAAGAGTACTGTGGACTCCACCTTGAGGGCATGCAAGTGCAGTAGCATGAAGGACAACAAAAGAGTCCTTCTGCGCTCCCCAGATCCTCCTGTCCCTCATGGGCACACATCCTCCACACACAATCACACCCCATTCTTATTGCAACTACTATTATAACTTACATTGGACACTTAGATTGGGAAAGCCATTTTTGTTGCCAGAGACCACCTTTCCCACAAAACTCTTTCCAAGCATAGTCATGAAGCCTTTGCATAACATTCATGTCTATAGTAATAAGCTGAACCAAGCAAGGGTCTTGACACAAGCACTGCAACTCCTCTGGTTACAATTACTTGTTTGACTAGTCCTTGGCACACTTTTGACCCAGGCCACCTGGCACCCAGACAATTTCTGAGCATGCCTTGGGAGTCAGCAGGGACTTTGGCCATTCCCAACAGGCAGGAAGGAATCCTGCTTTGGAATGTTAGCATGAACATGGCCAGATGATGTGTGCTAAAAGACTCACCAATGTTTCAGAAGTTCTTAATAGCCATAGTGAAGACACAGTGGCATGGGTTAAGAACTGAATAAATAGCCCTGGACCCAGGGCAGACTGGTACTGTCTGCCAGTGCCACAGCATCTTCTCCATCTTGCTACCTAGGCAAGCCTGATTAGAGCTGCCTAGGAATAACAGTGCATCCTGCAGTCCCACCTCCAGATTCCAGCACAGCTAGAGCCCAGGCTGCTACCTGCTGTGCTCCCATCTGTTTACAGTGGTTAGCAGGATAGACCATTCCTACAGGGGTGTTCAGCTTACACTGCAGTCAAGTTTGAGCTGGTGAAGTCAACAAAAAACATTTTACTGGCTTCCCTTGTTCAGGGCCAGCACTGTCTTCTCCTATGAGACTGAACCAACAACGCATCTCCCTAAGTCCCTCCCATTCTCATGTCTTTGATCATGGATGGATTTGAACAATTCTAGATTGCAGGGATGCAACTTCACTGAAGCTTAACACTTTCTAATGTTCTCTTTATTAAAGGACAGGTCTAATGGAACGCAGAGCTGGAGAACCTGTGAGCAACACACAGCGAGCAAATGACAGATGAGCTTTCACCTCAGGCTTATCATTGCCTAGGGGCACCAGGTATTTCCCTCATTTTTGTACAGACAGCAAATTACACAGAAAAACCTCTGGCTCACAGATCACAAACTGGTTAAGAAATCAAAGGGAATCAGAGGAATGTCTTCCTGCTGAATGGGTAAAATTAATCCCAAGTGTAATTTCACTGGCATCAGTGAAAATTCAACAATGGACTAGGTCTGCCATTTGCAAGAACAGGTTTATGTTTTCCTTTCATCTGTGCTTAAAAATACATTTTCTTTTCCTTTTTTAAATCTTTTCTATTTGAAAAGACTGTTTCAAGAGTAACTGTATGCTTCCACATGCATTTAAGCACTCAGGACAATAATATCACGTTATTTGTTTTACAATCGTCTCAAGAGATTATGCAGTGACAAAGTCCAGTTGTGCTGGGCATTGCAGACAGTCCTGGACTATGTCATCTAAAACAGTCTAAGGAACTTACAATGGTATTCAAACTTTTGCACTCTGTAGCCACAATATTAGCATTGGGGAACTCCAGTTAACTTGCTTCTAGGGCAAAAGACACTTCCCACTGCAGAAGGCTCATACTGAAATTTTACAGAATTCATTGTCGCTGGGCACCTGGCTCAAAGACACATTACTAATACCTAATACGGTAATGTTATTTACTAGTATTAATTTAATAATATTTACTGCTGTTACTAGTAAATATTTACGATACAGTGGCTTACAAGGGATTTGCCAATGTCTGAGTTCACCAGGCTAGGCACTGTCCAGATTGACAGCAGTTATGTGCAGAGCTGTGTGTATATGCTAATTGTTAGCTTAGTGGTTACAAGCACCAGGGAACTGCATAAAACTATACGCAAGTAACATGCCTCAGAAACACCTCAGCTGAGGTAAAAAGGGACTAGAGCCCACCATGCTTCCAACCCCTTTATGATTTTTGCTGGACCAGCCCTTTGTGACTGACAAGCCAGCATCACCACCCCAGCCTTCCCCCACCCACCACTCTGGTGCTTGTTCTCTGCCACGTTCTGCAGTTATCCCCTGGGTGTTGTTTCATGCACAGCCCTTCCCTAGTCATTCTCAACCTGAGATGCTCTTGCCCCTGGAGAATCTTTTCTATTTATTACTACACTGCTCATAATTTCTTGCTTCACTTGCTAACCCCATCCTGGACATAGATAACTAGCCAAACCACCTTCTCCTTTCCTGCAGTGACAGGTAAAATAATTTCTTTTCAGCTCACTGAATCGACCCCGACACAGCACACCAGCTAGCCTCCACATAACCCTCCCTTTGTAAAATGTACCTTCTGACATTAAAGGAAAAGCAGCTGTGTTCATGAAAAGGAGTCCCAGTCCTAAGTGCTGATTTGAGGCAG